>JACJUM010003147.1:16601654-16721044 GCA_020976665.1 Heortia vitessoides
TGTCATTCAATGTCGTTCAAAAATTAAAGAAATATTATTTCTTTACAATTATAATTGACTAGCAGTTTAACGGCATAGTGAAAAATTGACTCAGACTATTTTACTTCTCAACAAAAGAGTTCCTGAACATAAAGAAAGCTATTTAAAGTAAAATCCAATACGGCCGAAGTCGTGTGCCGAAATCTAGTCTTTCATATTATAAGTATAAATCTAAATTCGATTCGTCGCATAAGTTATATCACAATCGGACTTACATCGAATATGCAGTTTTAAACCAAACCTATGGGGAATTGGCACGTGCTGCCGTTTGGGCCAGCGCCAGGTTATAGGCCATATTTTGACCAGGATAATGCATTTGCATCGAACTCCGGCTGTATGTTAGATATTCACCCTGTGCAAGTTAACATGTGCGCTTGTCATGACAGTATTTGCTTTTGTTCTCGTTTGTATAGTATCGATGAACTTACTACAGAACGTTTTATGTACAAATTTATTGCTGGACTTGCAATAATGTTTATTTTATCATCATCATTATAACAGCCAGCTGGACATAGGCCTCCCAAAGGGGGCTTTTACACATAATTACCGCGCTGGTCACGCGTGTTGGCAATTGTAGAGTGATTTATTTATTTTTTAATAATCTACATCTAAAAATATCATACTATGGAAAATAATTAAAATATACCTATAATTATTACTAAACAATTGAAAAGAATAATAATAACAATAATTACTAAACAACAATTATTTTACAAACTACACAATATTTCAACTAATTAGTTTTAAAAAGGACACTCGCAAATTGTTGGAAATTGTTGCAAAATAAAGTAATAGGAAAGACTTTATAAACTCAATTAGATTATCTGCGTGTTGTCAGGCTGTAAAGCTACTAGGCATTAGGTACGACTAAACATAACAATCTAAAATTAACGGATCTCATTCATTGATCTAACTTCGAGATATATTGTTTAAATCAGTTGGACATCACGAATATTCATTATAAGTTCACTGTTGGACGGGCCTCCCAAAGAGAGGGGGTATTTATACATAATTGGCGCCGGCTAAGCTTGTTGGCAATTGCAGAGTGTAGCTTCGCGACGGGAATGCTGCTGCCCAATCACGCCCTGTGCATTTAAGCTACACTGTTATTCATGGATATATCGCCATCGATATATATCTAAGTATTATATTTGTAATTTCTCTATTGTCTCATATCCATAACGCAAATGTTATAAGCGACTTTCCTCGAAGATAGGTCAACGTATGAGATATAGTGTGATTTTTATTCTCTAATCCATTCCTCAATATTCAGTCCTATTGCCTATAGCCAAATATCAATCCACTAACGATCCGGATAATTATACAATTAATTACAACAATACCTGACCCTGATTACAGCACTCAGTAATCAAACAATCGGTGGACACAGCGCTGGAGCCGTTCCAAGTGAGCCGCTGGTTCCGACGAGCTATTGTCCGCGGTTATTGCCCGCCGATCTAATTCCAGCCGGCAGTTCTGACGTATCATGAAATTGAAATTCGAAGGGACGTAGTAGATCCGATAGGTTTCAGCTGGATTATGAACTGTGCCGTAGATGCTATTTGCAAAACTAAGAATTTATTACGTTAAACAAAAGCTTCGGATTTCTTTTTTGTTACGTCAAAATTTTGTGTGTCTCAAAAGGAAAAAAGGTTTTAGATTAAAAACATATCTTTAGAGCACAACGAGATTAATATGGTTGGATTGATGGCACATCCGGTAGTGTTCTTACCTGCGCACCAAAGGTCGTGAGTTTGATCCTAGGACAATTTTTTATCTGATGAATGTTTGTGTTTGTTCTCTGAGTGTTCAAGTACTTAGAGGCAAGCTATTAAGAAGTACCAATAATATATGAGCGTATATGTAAGAGAGGTGTGCCAAATCGTACTAAGTGGAAAACTATTGCCTCTGCCTATCCCGACATGACACAGGCGTGATGTATGTGTGTGTGAATATGAAATGTTGCGTGAATTTACGACATTGGATTACCAATTACAGCTGACCTGGAAACAGTTTTGATTTATATTTGATATTGCAAAGGCAAGAATCTATATCATGTTAAGCAAAAGCTTCGCGTACATTTTTAGTACGGGAAATGTTAATGTGTCTACTGGGATTTTTTTTTATTGTTTCTTAAGTTTTATATACAAAATAAAACCATTCATAAGTGACCTCCACAAGTAACTTAAAAAATGAGATGGTAACAATATCGAATATTGAATATAATATTATAAAATGTTTGTATTTTACTTTGTTACGAATAGATTCAGAAATTGCTGAACCGATTTCGGAAATTCTTTTAACAGTAGAATTCATGGTACTTTTAAAGTAACATAGTCTATGCTATATTAACAAAAATGAATGAGTTATACCAACCTATCATGAAAGTAGGTATACGGGATTTGTATTTTTGTACTTCTGTCACAAACTTTTTTAAAAGTACTCTACCGATTTCAAAAGATCTTTCACTAATAGAATGTTACTTTATCAAAATGTAACATAAGGTATACTAAATCATTTTATTCTTACGAGAATGGAATTTCAAAGTGAGTGAAATTGGAAAGCTCTATCAGTAAATATATACCACTCGGATAGCTAAGAAATTATTCGTCAATCAAAAAGAAAGTATCACCATCACGACAACGATGAAGACATTATATCAACTATAAAAAGTTTGCTATTATACAAAGGCTAAGATAGGGGGATTTTAGGCCATAATTGCCGCTCCGGGCAGGCGTGGTGGCAACCGCACTAGGCTATCTTTATCCTGTAGTATTTGAGCAGTGCTGTTTCGGATGGATATACCACCATTTATTGGTTCCGGTACCTAAGTCACCTAACAACACCTGGTATAGAGGGTGGAGTACTCTATCTGAAGCCCAATTTATGATAAAAACATAATAAGACATTTCCACAGCACAAATGCATCTATTTTCTAAATTCACCGAAGTTGACATAAACAAATTAACAAAAATTGTTAAATTCTATTCTTGTTTTAATGTAAATACTATCATATAAATGTGTGAAAACTGTTAATAAAAAAATACTACATAACGGAGTGTGACCAAGTTTAGAACAGTATAAAAAGGTAAAGCAAATACGGAAAAAAATAGTGGACGTTTTATCAAATATCGATTTTCAAAATTCATACATTATTCACCCTAATATTGAGGAGGGAGCGATATTGTCAATAATGTGGGAGGGTTTGTTCGTTGACGGTTTTTTTGTTTTGGAATACAATTATATTTTAACTAGTACCTTAACCCGGTTTCGGCACGGGTACTTGAAAAAAAATCATCAATTAGAAATTTTAGTATATGTATACATATTATTTTATATGTATGTATATATATATATATATTATTGTAGTTATTTTTTTGTTTATATATACATATATATATATTTTTGCCGTGAGGTACCGGCAGAGTAGAATAGTACTTCCGCCTGTACTAGGTGTCGTTAAAGGCGACTAAGGTACCAGAACCAACAGATGGGAGTATATCCATGCGAAGCAATGAAGCTCAAATATACAGGGCGAGGATGGGCAGGAGCATCCCCGTCGCAAAAGCTGCGCTCTGCGATAGCTAACACGCTTGCCCAGCGCGACTATTATGGGCAAAACCCCTTTCTTGGGGAGGCATGTGACCAGCACTGTGGACTTTCAATGGCTGATATGATGATGATAATGACACATAATATTTATTGCCATAATCCAAATTACAGACATATAGTTCTTGAGTATACAATAGAATCAAGCAAGAGGTGATTGCCAGCTATCCGATGTCACAGCTTCCTGCGTCTACCTGCATAGAATGTCTTCAGTTTCAGTTTCAGTTCCAGTTGCCCGCAGTTATTACCCGACGATCTCATTCCAGATAGCAGTTCCATACATATCATGCCAGATTGAAATTCGTTGCCGGTTAATGGCACAAGGTATATTCGCTTTAACTGAACAGGCTGACGACTTTGACTGCATTCCCATTAACATTGGATTAATGACGTAGCGAGACGATTCGTGGATTTCCTTTTGATTAATAGATAGAAATTATTATTATTTTAATAATGGGTCCGATTGCGCGGATGGTAGTGATATACTATTGTATTATATACTAATAAAGTGTTGAATATAGTATAACCATACTATTTTCAATACTTTTTGTTCCGTACGCACCAACTTACTTAAAGGACAGATTCCAATTCCTATTTTCCTCTCATGAACGTAATCTCCATTCTTCTAATACTCTCTCGCTCTTAATTCCTTTTCATTACTCTAGTTTTTTGACAAACTCTTTTACAGTGACAGCTATACGACTCTGGAACGAGTTTCCGTTGAATATTAAGCAATCCCCAAATAAATTTATCCTGAAACGCTGTTTCCATACTTTATTTACTAATGCTGCTTCTCTAACTTTATAACCCTATATCTGATGTACGTTATTATATATATACATATATATATTTATATCATATGCATTTATTGCGTTTATTTATACAAATATGTATGCCATGTTTATCTATTTGGTATATATATTGTCTGCACTACTATATATATTTTTTTTTTTTGTTTCTGTTTTGTGTAATGGTTGACTGGGAGATAATGCCATCTGGCATTAAGTTCGCCATTTGTACATTTTGTAACATTTTGTGCAATAAAGTTAAATAAATAAATATCAGTTATTAGTAAGTCCACTGCTGGGCATATGCCTCCATAAGAAAGGAGAAATTATGCCCGTAATTGCCACGCTAGGCAAGCGTGTTGGCAATTGTAGAGAGCAGCTTTCGCAAGAGGGTATGGTAGTAAACCAGCCTTATGGACTAAAGCTCATGGGTTCGATCCCCAACTGATAAATATTTATATGATTGTATTTGTTTGTTATGTGTCTGGGTATTACTAATGTATTTTATTTGTGATTCCTCTATTATCTGATGTCTGTAACACAAGTGTTTTAAGCTACATATCACGGAGTCAGGTTAATGTATGAGATGTTGTGGCATTGATTTTATTTTATCACACCAGGTCGACAAACAAGCACACAGTTCGCGTGATAGTAAGCGTCACTGCAGCTTATATACACTCGTAATATCACAACGCGTTGACAACCTTATGACTTAAATATATTACGTCACATTACCAGTTAATTTCTCTGCCCTATCTCACCCTACAAACCGAAACACAATTATGTGAACACTGCTGTTTGGCGGTAGAAATAGGTGAGAGTGAAGTATACCAATACATACGACCTTATATATGAGGTATACCTTATGTAACTTTTAAGTGTTAAATATGTATTAAAAGTATTATATTAGTTTTTCCTTTGTATTTCTCTTTTGTCTCCTATCCGTAAAATTATTGGTTTAACTGACATTTTTTGGAGTTAGGATAATGTATTAGACGTTATCATGCCGGTATCCCAACGGGCCGCCAGAAACTATGGATCTCCACTTGCTACAATTTTGGCATACCTCTCTAGTATCCCTTTCTCGCATCAGTTATACACGCTTTTTCATTCTTGGTACATCTGACCTGACCATTCTTTAAAACCACTTTACCTGGTTGAGGTATATTCACTTAGGTCATCGTAGACCAACTCTTGTGTTAACTTCCAATTATATATATATATATATGTGTGTGTGCTTTGACTCAAAAATACAAATCTTTAAAAAATGGTTAATTACAGTATGCTTCGAATTATTTTTAAGGAAAATCGTCCAATAAAATACTTCAGCACCACCTGCGATTTTACAGGTATATTCTCTTGTTACCACTGAAAAATATCTAATTTCCCAACTGTCTGAGGGAAAAAGAAAAGGTGCAAGACTAAGAAAATTTGTGCAGCGCGGTGTTCTCTCATAAATTTGTGATCCCCTTAACTTGGAAACGGGCACGCTCGCTCTAAATATATTGCACCTTACTTAGAGCGAAATATAAATTCCCTCGATTAACTAATAGTACTCTGACACTTTCACCTGAGTTTATTTGTTGTATATAACGAGGTTGTTATACTGACGATATTTTTGACATGACAAACCGATAGCAGTTGGTAATGATCCTGTCTTGTGCGGGATTGTGTGGATTTGATTATCACCCATTATTAAGATTTCTAAAATTAATATTTGCTGTGTATATGATTGTTTCATATATATATACAAATATGTATGTTACGTTTATCTATTTTGTATATATATTGTCTACACCTCTATATATATATATTTTCTGTTTCGTGTAATGGTTCACTGAGAGATAATGACATCTGGAATTAAGTTCGCTATTTGTATATTTTGTAACATTTTGTGCAATTAACTTAAATATATAAAAATTTATTTGATAAGTGTTATATTTGTGATGTCATTTTTGCCAGATGACCGGAACACGTATTTTAAGCGACTACCTTACAAGTCATCATCTTATAGATGTCTTGTAAGATTATTCTTATTTTCTCTTATATATGATAAATATACAGTAAATGTACTAGAAGAATAACTCTAATCAGGTACATTATTGCTTTCACTCTTCGGTACCTCACTCCAACCTCTCGCCTGTTATCATGTATTCTGTTCTGAAGGTTAAAGAAAATGTGAATACATGGTTAAATTTATACTATTAAAGGTTTTGTTTCGAGATCGTTTCTATTTTATATCAGGTAATAAAGGCATAACTATTTTTAATTTACAGCTTCTGTAATCTGTATCCGTAACATCGTTTAATTCTATCTTATAGATATTAAGCCTCCTTAATAAATCTATTTAAACTTAGAATAATAAAATCGCAAATTTATTGTTTTTATGACAAACATAGCTTATACAGTCGTTTTTACGTTACCTTGTAATGTATTAATTAGGTAAAGGTATTCACCAGAGTCCGTAGCAATTTCCTCGAAGCTGATGTGGTCAAATCTCCAAACAAAATATACGGAAGAAGACTCTAAACACATTACCACTCGATCTAAATGACTACCGGTTGTTCAATCAGCCTAAAGTACTAATTATTTAACACCTCAATAAATCCACAAATGTCACCGATTAGAATTACAGCTTCCTTCCCGAGTTCCACGTTAAATCGACTCTTGATTGGTTTGTAATTAACGATAATTGACTAAAGGAAACCGTTTTTGTATCATCGTCACAGCTAATTAGAATGTTAATTTATAGTCTTGTTAACGGAGCGCTTAAAATAATTACGATAATATTGATAGTCATTGCCATTATCATCAGCCATTGTATAACTAGTGTTGGACCAAGGTGAAGCCTTGGTCCAACAAGGGAGAGTTTTATTAATAATTGCCGCTTACATTTTCATGTTATTTACATTGGACTTATAATTTGTCATCTAAGGCGATACGAATCAAGAAAGTTCTTAGCATAATCAAAATCGTATTATTCCGCATTTAACACCCCCAAAACCTCCCCCGTACGAGGCGTATTACGTGAGAAAATATTAATATTTTTCTCGGGCTAACTTCTTTTATTACTTCTGTGAGTTTGCGAAGCGCATATTATATTTCCTTTTGTTCGTTTAATAAAACTTTTTGGTTACACCCTTTCACTGTACGTGTTTATTTTTTAAAATGTTAGAGTTTTTAGCGGCGTGTGGATAAGAACTGTGACTGAACATGTTTATCCTAATTCTCTTGTTAGTTTCTTTTAAAATGTTTTTTTTTAATTCTCTTTGAAAGTACTAATGCACTGTTTTTAAAGTAAAACTGTGTGGTAACGTTGTTTTGGGATTTAAATCTTATTGAAACATATAAAAAAGGATCTTGATACTGATATATTATTTATATTTATACAGATTCTTTCCAGTATTACTATATTGACAACTATTTCCGTTCAATTTTTTTTGTTACTCAAGTCCTCCAAACCGTCTCCTTATGGCACCTTGCTGATGTATTGCCAGCGACAATCATTAGGCTTTTTAGTAATACTATAGAGTCCAATACTAACCAATAAGTCAGACATCAGATGTCACACAGAAACTCTTTTCAATTTTAGTAACATTTGAGTGTCTATGGTTCTCGTGTACAAACAGTACACGAGAACCGTAAAAAGTTGTTATCAAATCGAAGCAACGTTGTTATGACTGCTAGAGTCCAGACGGTGGCGTGCCGACTGTATCGACCGCCATTCAATGATTCACATGGATATTCCATTGACTCATGAGAATGGTGACAATTATTGTGACACTTCAAGGAATTCCCCTATATATAAACAAAATGTTTAGGTTATGTCAAAAGGTACTTTTTTAAACTAAATACTGAACTCAGATGTCAAATATTGTAAGAGGCGATAAGGTACCAGAACTGACCGGTGGTATATCCATCCAAACCAGTGCAGCTCAAATGTACAGGGTGAAGAGGGGTAGTAGCGTCTTCATTTCGAAAGCTGCGCTCCGCAATTGTCATCACGATTCCCCAACGTGACAATTATAGGCCAAATTCCCCGTTTTATTAGGGAGGCCTAAATCGACACAACAAATAATAATATAATTTAATATATCATACATCATAATACCAGCTAATGGTATGATGATGATGATGTTTCTCAATAGTCACTGCTTCTTTGGGTCCAAGGTCCAAGGTCCATCAAGGCCACCTCAGAGGCTGGACCTCAGATCGAGTCGCTGTCGATCAGGAATGAGTTCGTCTGTGTCAGTGCAGTCGGTCTTTGCTGAAGGCGCAGTCACTGCACGTGTATTGTTCTACAGAAATAAGAATGATCGTGTACTGTTTGTGTTTGTGAAGAGACAGTGAGAGGGTATGGCATCAGTAGAAGTGATCCTAACAAGTGGATTATTGAGAAAGATTCACGCTCTACATTAACAGACAGAGGCATCTTTCAGAGGCAGAAATTAGTTAAGTAGCATAATTGGGAAGCTCAAACATGGTCTAAAAATGGTCTTCAAATGCTCTCAATTGTTTTAAGATACATAACAAACTATCACTATCACGTCTACCCGAAACGTGAAAATATGTCATCGTTGACTTATACATTACGTTGACGATGACATATTTTCACGTCCATATGGATCCCTAAATTATGTGACATCCTTGCACGCTTGATTGGTATAGTTACAAATTATAGTATATAACTATGAGTTTAGTAGATTGTTTTTGAAATTATTTATATGTTATGAAATCATGAACCAAGCATACGGTGAACCGTAAGCTGATAAACGTGACCGCAGTTTATAAACCTTTGTGTCATCACAAAGATATCACTAGTGAGTAACTAACCTTGTGAACTGAAGATGCATTGTCACATTTACCCAGTAATTTTACTGCCACTCTCGCCTTTTAAACTGGAACACGGCAACTGCTATTTGGCGGTAAAAATAGGTGAGAGTGAGGTATCAAGGAAGACGACCTTTGTAAGAGGTCTACCTCAAGTGACTACATACCAATGCGTTCTACCGATAAAAAAGAAAAAACTATCGTAATTCTCACCCAATAATTTGACAAAACTTTGAAAATATCCTTTATGAAGTGATATTGCTGCTCACCCTCACAACTCCCTGATAAGCCGCATTATGCACGACAGAGAGACAAAACACAAACAGCACTAGCTATCTTTGTCCGCGTATACTCGCGGACAGAAGTGGCGTGTGAAGGTCGATAACCTTTGCAGATAACAGCTAAATTGAGTCGGTGCTTTTAGATACAAATCGGGTTAATGTTGATTGTGACTGTACTGGTTGGATAGACTGGAATTGTAAATGGGAAACTGCAAACCTTTTCAGGTTTTTGTTATTCAGTATAGATGGGTAAATTAATAATACGTTTGTTCCAACAATTGTAGGAAACAAAAAAATAAACAGCCCAATAATGGTTAAATAATAATGAAATAAAATTATTTAAGCCACAATGAGACAGATAGACTATAGCTCAATGTGCGTGTTGCACAGAAAAAGAACCACTGATATTGTCTTTCGCCATGAGAAAGAGAACATGAAAAGCGTGTCATCGCAACAAGCGAATTTATAATTTATATTGTAGAATAATACATAGTTTTTAATAATTTTTTGTATCGGTATACCAGTCCGAGTGCAGACGTAAAGTTCGAATGCTATTCCTTCGAAAAGAGGCGTTAGACAGAAGAACTTTTTAATGTTCCAAAACTGTTCAATGCTAATTTGTAAAGCGCTTTTAAGTTTCTGGAATAGCAAGGATTTGGAATCAACATTGGATTTGGAATCAATATTAATAGCGAATAAAATTGATCGATGCACAAAGACCACAATTAAGTGACTCAGGTGGGACTCAGGAGAACATGAAAAAGTATATACCCATATTAATCTGTAACGACCATGTTTTATTTTATTTTAATGGAGATTTAATTAAATATTAAGTCTAAATGTATAATCATTTATATTTAATTTTCACAGTTAGCACAGAACAAGAGAAAGTATTTATTTGAAATCGCAATTTAACTTGAAAAAGAAAGTGAAGGAGGTACTTTATTTTTTTTTTTTATTTTGAGTGAACAATGATTTTGAGCATACATCGACGTCAAAATGTTGGCAAATATGTGACTGAAATGTGTGAAATACAAGTGAGTTAGCATCCAATAAATTTCCCCTGAGCGGAGTCTTAAGAAGAGGTATCAAATAGCCGGCGAGGCGCACAAGAACTGGGAAAGATATTTTCTCTGATACCATGTTGTTACGACCCCAGTACCAATCAATTGAGACCTCGTTGAAATTATCGATTCATACACACACAAGACAAATAGTCCTGCTAAGTGAGTCCAATTTTCAGAAAGACGTCAATGGCCAAATGCTACTTGACTAAGAACCGAACGAAAAGCCGAGTATCAAGTCAGAGTCGTCGACCTATGCGTGTTGCCAGTGATGATTTATGCCAAGGAAATGTGGACTTTATTAGTAAACTCAAAGTAGTCCAACGAGCTATGGAGAGGGCAATGCTTAGAGTTGTTGAGCGCTAGACCATGCACCGGAAACCGCACCGTAGGACGTTTACAAGGAGCTGGGAATGGAAATTACTTGACGAGCTTATATCAGTGTACATCATGACATCCTGCGCATGGTATGATGATGGCAACGTTATAATTTATGACGGGTGCAAGGGCGCAGATGGTAGTGATCCTTTCTTATGCGCCAAGGGTCGTAGGTTCGATCTTCACTCAGTAAAAACATTTATTTGATGATAATTATATTTGTACTGTGATGGATGTTAAAATATGTATTTAAGTATTAATCTTGTGATTCTACTATTGTCTGATGTTTGTAACACAAGTGTTTATGCTACTTATCTCAGAGTTAGGTAAATGTTTGTTTTATAAAACAATTATGGTTAATTTTTTTCGGATAATTAGTCTAGTTTTCTTATTATATTTTAACATATTATATTATTTATTATTTAAGCACTGCAATACTTAATTTATTTGTTTTGGATTTTTGTGTATATTTGATAATCTAAACACAGGCGAGCATGCGAAAATCAAATAAAATAAATTTATGATGTTTATGTAGAAACTTGCATATTGTGATATTGTGTTGTAGATATAGAAAACATAATGCCACATATACCTAGTTGTAACGAACACAAGTACATAGCTAAAATGACGGCTTCCTGTGGGAGCATATCGTAAAAATTCCAACGAATGTATTCCGTAAAATATTTAAAAACTTCCCACGAACGCTTACAATTTTCAGGTACGCAAAGTTCGACGACCCTGTAGCGCGGTACAATCGACTGCAAAATTGCATTGGGGTCGGAACCCGGAACTGTAATTTGGTTCCGTTTTTTATTGGTACTCTTAGTAGGTGCAATACGTGAGCTGAAAGCGTTGCAATGCTATGCGATGTCACTGGCAATTTTTTTCCAATCCTATGAGCCTTAATTGGGTTTACACTGTTCATGTGGTCGAAACAACCTCTTGCATCAAGTCCTAAATTGTGAGTTAGAAGTCTTTATTCATGAGTTGGTCTATTCTTCCGTGATATTTAAGACCTAATTTGTCCTGGATTAGGTTTATTTTTGTTAAAACTAAGTCAACAACCAAGCATAGTGTCTGCCGTAAAGTAAGCGTATTATTATGAAAGATTTAACAAGAGCGTTGTCGACCTTCTGACTCGAAGATATTTCTGGGTCTCTTAGTATGAAGTCTTCCTGTTATAGGCTACTTTGATCCCATAGTGTTATTAAAGTCATTGGTCATATCAGTTTTGTTGTATATAGTCTATCTCTAGTTGTTTGGTTGATTTTGTAGCAGATTTTGCAGATTGGTCTATAGCATCTGTCGCGTTGGAAAACCTTCAATACTAGATACGATAAGATAGATAGCTTGAATTTAGAGGCAATCGATTGTCGTCACCGTCAGGACAGCCGATAACTTGGATATCGGGACGTATAGCTATTTATCCTTTGATTCTCTGTCTGCGTACATCGCTCAGGTAGGACTACGCCATTCCATGGATAATTCTGTACAGAATGTGATCCAAAACGGGCTTGTGCTAGCTTTCGTTGTTTCGAACTCAAACCATATGGCGGGCTGGGGAGAATTTTCGAATGCAATTGACTTTTGACTTTGATTTTTGAGCGAAAGAGTTATTAATGGAATATGTGAAGTTGGGTCAAAATAGCGAATGTTTATGGTATGGAATGTAGAGTATGGAATGGTAGAGTTTTTGAGTGGTCATGACAATATCTATTCAACGTATAGACGTAAGTGACATGATTTCACCACATAAAACTTTAAAATAAAATAAAAAAAATTACATATCTCATAAATTATAGCCGATGGGTACCGGCAGAGTGAAATAGTACCTCACTCTGTACCAGGTGTGGTAAGACGTGATTAAGGTACCAGAACCAACAGATGGCGGTATATCCATTCGAAACAGTGTAGCTCAAATGAAGAGGGCGGGTATGAGCAGTAGTATTCCCATTGTGAAAGCTGCACTCTGTGATTGCCAACACGCCTGTCCAGCGCGGCAATTATGGGCAAAAGTCCCCCTTTCTTGGGAAGGCCTTTGTCCAGCAGTGGACTTCCAATGGCTCCAATTTACCTGACTCCGAGATAAGTTGCCGAAACACTGGCAACAACACATTTGTAACACTTGTGACAACAGAGGAATTACAAGTAGGAATGACTTAGTGTTATTACAAATTTCGCTCATAGCGATCTCTTCCAGGCAACATTTAGATGAATAAAATAGAATAAAATGAAAATGGCAGTTCGATGTATTTTGTAATTTTATTAGAAGGAAATAAAGTAAATTAAATACATATTTAACACCCAGATACAGAAAAAATTGGATAGGGATAGAACGTCCCTTGGAGTATAAGATATGATCACTAACATCTGCGTAATCGGGCTCATTAACAGCTAACGGCAGCTAAGGCATCACTATATACGTAACCATTCGGATCTAATTCTGTGTTCGCAGATATGTATTCTGTCTATCCTGTGTTGCAATTAACCCTTTGTTTGCAACCAGTTCTTAAAGCTAACTATGAAATTAGAAATCCCATTTATCATTATCCACATTTAAAACGTCAAAAAAAAACAAAAATCTATGAATTTTTTCTCCACTTACAATTTTACACAAAAGCCCGATGACCCTGGCAGCCAGTGTTAAAGGATTTATTTGAATAAATAGGTCACTGAGCGTCCCACGTTAATACTAGTCTGTCGGTTCGGGTCTTATAAGTAAGTTTATAGCAGGTTCATTGTGCGAGTCACCAGTAAAGAACCTGCTAGAAAAACTGATGGTGATATGAGATCCAATAACACCTAATGTAATACATATTGATATAATGTTTTATCGTTCAAAACTAAAGCTAAATTTTAATAATCAAGATTCATCATCATCATCATCATGCCAGCCATTGGAAGTCCACTGCTGGACATATGCCTCTCCAAGAAAGAATGTTTTTTGCCCATAATTGCCGCGCTGGGCCTGTTGGCAAACGCAGAGCGCAGCTCTAGCGACGGGGATGCTGCAGCCCACCTCCGCCCTGCGAATTTAAACTGCACTGTTTCGGATGGATATACCGCCATCTGTCGGTTCTAGTACCTTAGTCGCTTTTTACGACACCTGGTGGGAGGTACTATTCTATTCTGCCGGTACCTCAAGGTTCCATGCAATACTGTAATTGGGTCAAGCCCATGAGAGCATTTTGCCGGAAGTATGAACACCCTATGCCTTTCTCTTATACATATTTAATTTTCTTTATGGAATAACGACTATCGAATGTTTAGTCGCTGCGTTAGAAGGGTAGAAACGAAATAACAGACTTCACGTGTCCCTACGATATATTTTTTAATAAAATTTGTGTTATAGGGAAAAAAAAGTAAAATTGCAGGTAAATCGTCGCAAAAATTTCTGATCAAGATAAAACATTTAAAAACAGACGTTTAACTTTGGAAACATTGTTTTTTTTATTATTTTTATTTATTGGTCCATCCATATAAGGATAAAAAGGAAAAAATGCAGCTTGGACAGGTTCAATCAAATGTATAACCTTCCAGCTTTAATGTGACAACATCAATAAAACATAATAATTTTGTAATTATTCCCTTATTAATTTGTTTCATATTTGTAACAGTATTATACTGGAGCATCTCCAAATACCTAATTACTAACAACACTAAAGAAACAAATTTACAAAAGAACATCTGGTACAATGGCGATGTATCTACAATTGGTTGTACATTTCAGCAGAATGAAAAAGATGGGGTTCAGGTCCCACCTCATTATTTTTCAGGTTCAGCTAAAAGCTCGCCTTGTAGCAAGATCGGGTTTTAATGACATCGCATGCCAGTGAAAAGAGCTATGTCAATCAATGATTATTATTTCGGAAACAATAAAAATAGAATTAAAAGAACATTGAATTATAAATTCAAGTTTTACGTTGTTCTTTTGTTATCTATTCTAATATTATGAAGGGGAAAGATTTGATTGTTTGTTTGTCTGTTATGATTTAACTCAAAAACTACTAATCCTTCATAGGGTACACCGCATATAAAAGGTCGCCTAATAGCAGTGTTTACATTGCTGTGTTCCGGTCTGAAAGGGGAGAGTAAATTTAATGGAAAATGTGGTAATCATGTCAGCCATTGAGAGCAAAATTATGCCCATAATTGCCGCGCTGGGCAAGCGTGTTGGCAATCGCAGAGCGCAGCTTTAGCAACGGGGACGCTGCTACCCATCCCCGTCATGTGTATTTGAGCTGCACTGTTTCGAATGGATATACCACCGTCAGTTAGTTCTGGTAGGTAACTTAGTCGTCTCTTACGATACTTGGTACAGGGGGTGGTATTCTACTTTGCCGGTACCTCATGGCGTATGGTAAATGTGGTAATAAGATAGGCTTTTTTAAATTTTCGAAAAATAAGAGACTGCTGTATTTTATAGAACTATATAAAGTGGATTTTGTATTTTTGTCAGAATTGACTTGAAAAACTACCACAAATATAAAATTATATTAAAAGAAAAACATATAGGTAACATATTGAGTTCCTATAATAATATTGTCAAGTTAAAAGAATTTCGTGGGTACAAACGCGTTGCGCTACTTACAAATAAAATTGACCACCATCGATATTGGATTTTCCAACCGTATTACGGTAACTCCAGTCGTGTGTACATAACGAAGGCTGCAATTTGAAGCGGCAGGTGGCCGTGATGAATGGGCGTACGCTCGTACAGCACCGTTTAAGGGGTGGGGGGGGGGGCTAAATAATTCATAAATTGAAAGGTCGAAGAACTTTGACGGCTGGTTGCTCGCCTCACGTAATCGCTGGAAAAAACGTGTCGATATTTTCAAACGTACATTCAGTTATAAAGGCAAATGTGTTGTAGTTATATAAAAACATCTGAATTTAAAATTTAATTATATCACACTATAGATAGAGGCTGTACAGGCAGAGTAGAATAGTACTTCCGTAAGTTGTAGTAATAGACAAAAAAGACCTTAAAATCCTGTTCCAGAACCGACAGATAGCGGTATATCCATCCGATGCAGCCTAGCTCAACATCATGTGCATTGACCTGATTTCGTGATAAGTCCATTAAAGCACTTATGTTCACAAATATACTACTTAAATACTTATATTTAATACCCAAACATAAAACAAAGATAAATATCGTTATATAAATATTTGTCCTGTAGTGAGGATCGAACCCACGACCTTTGGCGCACAGGATCACTACCATCTGCACTACTTGGCCCATCTTTGCCTGGGATAGACCTCTTCTATTTTTCTATTTCCAAAACAGCGTGCATCGTCCACTCTCACTATGCTTTGCTTTTATTGACATTTATCCGGACTTTGTTCGTCATATTGACGTAAAAATCTTCAAAATGGATAACGGCTTGAGTTTAATCCTTCTAACTTTACAAACTCAAATGTCTAAGGATCAGTGAACTTTGTTTGATACCAAATATTGCATAGATGTTAATACAATGTTATAAAATTACAATTTCTACACCAGCATAACATAAAGGTTAACCTAAGTTTTAAATGTTATTTTCTCATTATAACTTTATGTTTAAAACGTTTCAACACCTCACATTGCTTTTCTTACGGTTTTGAGGTACGCTCGCCTCGTGCGACACCTGGTGCAGACTGAGAGTGCGGGTTGTTTTTATTGGTACTATTCCATTTTACCGGAACCTTATTACATGTATTTATTATAAATTAGTAAAATAACACTTAAACTAAAACCATTTCCTGATAATTATGTTTTACATTACATTAACAATTAAGTTATTATTCACCACCCAAAAGCTTGAATATAGCCCACACATCAAATAAACACATCTTGCAACGAGAAATTAAAGAACAACGCATTTGAAAGCAATATTGGAGCAATCAAGCACAAATAAAAAGCACGAAACCATACAAAAAATGGTACGGCCGCGACTGCGTTGAACTGGAAAAGTTCGTTTTATAAAAGTTATCAAAGAGATGTTCCATTACTTTAAATCCTTTGTGATTCTCTTTGTGCCATCGCACTTTTTCTGTCCGGTCCGTAACTCCGTTCCGGCGCCGGATCGGATTCAATATCCGACGGTTAATGGAAAAATTGGAAACATTCCTTTGTATTGAAATTATGGACATTCGTTTGTTCTTAACGATTTGTTTAATTATTATTTATTGTAACTTCTTACTGTAAACTCAACTTCTCATTTAACTTTCTATTTTATTAGATATACTAAAAATAGATATCGTAAAAACCGCTAGACCTCCTCCTCCTCCTTCCATCTAAAATTCCATTCCAATATACCACGTTATACATTTCGCTTCCCGTAAGTGCCAATAAGGGCTAGGTTGCCCTTGAAGAAAGCGTAGAGTATAAAAAAACACCTGTTTTAACGAATTTATAACGCGGTTTATTTAACTTTTTAGATTTCAAGTTCAACGTTTCGGTTACCTTGCAGTAACAAACGATTGATTGCTCTCAATATTAACAAAAGGTGCTGTGTCAGGATTTTAAAGTTAAAATTACTAACTTACCAAATTTTTATTTATTTTAGGTTTTTAACTTAGCGTTCCCATCCACGCAGTAGGCGCTGACAGTATTTTGTAATCTGGTAGTGCTATGTTGTTAGTTCTTGATCAAATTTATAGACAGGACCTAGGAGGACCGATGGAGTCTACCTAGATTTATAACGAGGCAAGTGGTATTTTTCAACCATCGTCTTTATTGAAGTTGGAATGTTTTTAATTACAATAGCCTCGCGAAGCATCCGTGGAATAAAACGGTGTTCTTTCGCGGATAATTGAGGTATTTTTAAATCTGTTGTAGCAGTTCGTAGACTTTAGCATCACGACTAATATGTATATATGCTGCTGCCAATTTTTACCCTATTATATTTATATACACCATTTTGGATAGACAAAAAGCCATCTGTTGATTTTGGAATATTTCGGAACAGTTTAGGATAGTTACCTGCTACAGCGATATTTTTTTTAAGGAATATTCTTTTTTATATTGTTAGTCTAGTCTAGGGCGACAAATAAACATGCAGTTCACGTAATAGTAAGCGTCACCGCAGCCTATAGACGCTCGTATTATCACAAGGATATCACTAGCGCGTTACCAACCTTGTGTTTTATATGTTGCATCTAGTAATTTCACTGCCTTTCTCACCCTTCAAACCGGAACACAGCAATGCTAACACTGCTGTCAGGGGGTAGAAATAGGTGAGAGTATATTATACCTGTATTATTGTATGTAACTGGGCTTTGAACCACCCGAACAACTCCAACTAAACCTGCCTATAAGTGGTGCCTATAAGAACAGGCTAGACCTAGTTTAGGTACCTAAGTATCAAAATTTATTTTAGTTTAAGTTTCCTTTTGTTGTTGAATAAAGTTACTATTATATTATTATTATATCAAAGTTCATTAAATTGTTTTTGCGTGGTACCTCTTTGAAATGAAGGTAAATAAACCTAAAATTAATTTACCACATAAATATTACATGTTGCTAAAAGTAAAACTTGCAACGAACTTTAATAACCAATGCGAAACTCAAAAAAATCGGCTGCGCTGAGCTTGAAAAGTTAATTTGTAAAAGTTACCATAGAGGTGCTCCATTAGTTTAAATCCTGTGTGATTCTCTTTGTGCTATCGCACTTTTTCTGTCCGGTCCGTGACCCCGTTCCGGCACCGAATCGGATTCAATATCTGACGGTTAATGGAAAAATTGGAAACATCCATTCCTGTTTTAGTTGCCTATTACGATACCTGGTACAGAGTGGCGGAAAACGGTTAAATATTTTGTAATTGACTAATAAGTCCTATTTTAAGTATTATTAATATAATTAATATTTTGTCAACAAGCCTTAATTGAATAGGGCAACCAATGTTTAAACTTGTTTTTGAACAAATCTTTCTAGAATGTGAAATTTAATTTTTTTGGTAATTCTTCAATATATAAATAATAAATTTAGCCATGAGGTACCGGGCGTGTAAAATATTATCTCCCACTGCACTGCATTCTGCAATTGCCGACACGTCTATTTAGTGCTGCAATTTATGGGAAAGAATACCTCCTTTCTTAGAGAGGCCTGTCACCAAAAATGGACTTCCAATAGCTGGTCTGATGATGATGATGAAATTTACTGCGGGGCTAATCATATCTCTTTGTACCAGGTATTGTAAGAGGCGTCTAAGGTACCGGAACGGACAGAGCCCCTTTCAACACTTCCCCTTTCTTGGGCAGGCCTACGACCAATAGTGGATGCCCGTGACATGATAATGATAATACAAAAATAAATAAATAGACCACACAGTAACTTTAAAAAGTGCAGTAAGAAATGTATTTGACAATCCGTGTCTTAACACACTAAAACTAGTGCCAGAAAGTACCTTTTGGAAGAAGAAACCCATACTCATTCGTGTACAGACAGCAGATAAATTGAACCACCATATTCTCGCTCGTCTATACAGACACCAAACATTTTCACCTCTATTTACGTACGAACGCCTAAAAAAATAAACTTCCGAAATCGACAAAGAATTGCCAGTGCATTCCCCTTGTAAGTGCCCATCGTCCTTCCACAGTTCTAGTGTTGTGACACTATCGATTATTCGATATCCACAAAATTATCTTTATACAGCTCTAGTTTGATTATTTACTTTAAATAAACAGATCGTCTAATCTAAAGATCGTTTACTTCATCATCATAATCGCGGCTGTCCACTGCTAGTCATAGGCAGCATGCTGGCAATCGCAGAGGGTGTCTTAAAGGAAATTCAGCAGCATACTTCAGATCCAATATTGCATTTGAACTACAATGCTTCGGGTGGATTTACCGCCATCTTTCGGTCCCGGTACCTCAATCGCTTATTATGTAGGAATATAGTGATTCTTCAGGTTTTTTTTTTATATTTTGTAACGTTTGAGCGCTCTCGGAGCATTAAATATTTTTTTTTTTTTGTATTTTACTTACTACAAACTCTGATGGGAATGCTGCTGCCCATCCCAATTTTGTGGATCTGAGCTGCACTGTTTTGGATGGATATATCATCTGTCGGTTCTGGTTGTTAAGTCGCCTTTAAAGCCACCTGGTGTAGGAGAAGATAAGTGCAACATGGCCAATGTGTTTATTATTTATTTTTATATTAAATTAACAAAGCTATGCGGTATGTGTATATGTTTATAAAAAATATGTTTCCGAATAACTATTTTTCAAACACCTTGTAAATTTACACAATTTGGAGTTTTGGAATAATTAATTGTAATTTAATCTCAGATGTAAAATTAAACTCCAATTTATTTCTCTGTAAATAAAGAGTTATTATTATAATTATCACCTCTCGATTTATACTACTAAATATTAATGCAAAGCTTCTGTACAACAATTATTATAATATTACTAAAGCGTTACACGTTACTTACAGATTTCGATATACAAACACTCACAAAAATATCTTACAAAAATTTCTCGGGTCCCTCACTAGTCGATTCCCCCTGTTTTCTTTCCGGCCGGTGACAAAAATATCAATAAAACAAATGAAATTGTCCCGCGGGAGTGAGGTGACGTCCCATCTACGCGACTCAATTTGTGACTCTTCTGTGTAGCGCCTTTGACTTCGTTTGGTCGCGCGGACTTTTTTGTATGGAACAAGAAAAAGTTTCGAGTTTCAAAGGATTAATTGCGTGAACTCATTGGCTTCGTCGTTAGAAGTTCGCTCGGGAAGCGGAACGCAGAACGAGAATTATATACGAGTATAGTCAGTCTTCGGGTTTTGTGATATTTTTGTTATTTATTTACTACAAACTGTCTCCGTCATGGTATTCATCATACAATCATATGTTTCAAGTTGAACCTAACTAAAGGTAACTAATATAAGGTAAGTAAAAATAATTAAAATCGGTTCAATTTTTTTTATATATAAAGATTATAAGAGCAGAGGAATACCTTGGTAGTGGAAACATATTCCGGCTGAGGTCGCGACTGGAATCTGGCCCTGTCGTACTATAAACTCTGCATCGACATTAATTTCCGGCAGTAGGGTTGCTAACTACATCTAGTGTCATTTTAAAACACAAAATATCCAAAATAAATATCTATAATCAAATTGTATTTTTGTAGACATTTATTTAGCCGTGACGTATTAGCAGAGTAGAATAGTACTTCCCCTTGTACCAGGTGTCATAAGAGGCGACAAAGGTACCAGAACCGACAGATGGCGCTATATCCATACAGAAAATTCAGCTCAAATGTACAGGGCGGAGAGCATTTTCCTGGTCGTGAAAGCTGCACTCTGCGATTGCCAACACGCTTGCCCAGCGCGGCAATTATGGGCAACATACCCCCTTTCTTGGGGAGGTCTATGTCTAACAGTGGACATGTAATGGCTGGTATGATGATGAGACATTTATTTTGGGTATTTTGTGTTTGGGTGTATTAAAAGGTTATTTATTGTAATAATAAGCATTATAAATAAGCGTTTAAAGACTATTCTTACTTTTATCAAATTCTAACCTACTAAATCACTTTATCAATTGGTCAAGATGCTAAAAAATCTATTAAGAACTTTTGTTTTAAGACCAACAAACGCGGAGGCAGGATTTATTGGACGAAAATAATTTCACTAGAGACACACATCTCACGCACAGGTCAGCTGATTTGGTATTTATTTCTCATCTTGTACCTAGTGCACATATTGTTTTTGCTTTGATAGGTGATGGCGCGGATGTCTATCAGCTTCAGTGAAGCTTACCATCACTCGGAACCTATATTTTTTTGTCATCATCATTCCAGCTATTGGAAGTCCACTGCTGGATATGGGTTTACCCCAGAAATGGAAAATTTTGCCCATAATTACCGCACTAGGCGAGCGTATGGGCAATCATAAAGCACAGCTGTCACGACGGGGATGCTGCTGCCCATCCCACCGTGTGCCTTTGAGCTGCACTGTTTTGGATGAATATACAGCCGTCTGTCGGCTTTGGTACCTCTGCGCCTCTTATGACACCTGGTACAGGGAGAGGTGTTATTCTCCTCTGCTGGTGCCTCACGGTCTTTTTTGTGCTTTGCGTGTCATATCCGAAAAACATAAAATATATTTTTTAATGGGCAACCCTAGCGGAAATGCACACGCCAAAAGCAGTTGAAAGCCAATATAAGATTTACTTGGATGCTACATCGTGACATCAACACAAGCGCAAACAACTCAAATACGTGTATAAAAATCGCACTATGAGGTACGGTACGGCACGGTAGGAAAGAACTCATACAAAGGTCGTCTGCACTGGTACCTCATCTCTATTCTACCGCCGAATAGCAGTATTTGTATTCCTGTCTTCCGGTGTGAAGGGTGAGAGAGGCAGGGAAGTTTAGTAATTTACTTTAAGATTATGTCATAAAGATAATAATAACTGCCTATAAGTATAGTTTAAGTTGTAACCTTAATATGGCGGTATATCTGTTTGATATAGAATTACTGAGCGGAGATGGGCAGTAGCATTTCCTTTGTAAAGCTGCGCTTTGTCAATGGCAATAATGGAGACTATAATATGTTTCCTTGGTTACCTTGGTTACCTTGTAACGTACGAATTATATTTACGAATTAAATTATATTTTTTGGTTTACTTATTGATTATCAACATTTTCATTAACCAATTCATCAGTTGAGAGACAAGTTTTCGAACTGAGATGTTTCAATTTCTTCAGTGTTGTAGGTAATCCGGTAAAGTGAAGCTCATATGCACAGGGCGGGGATAAGCAACAGCATCCCTGTTGCAAAATCTGCGCTCTGCGATTGCCAACACGCTTGCCCAACGAGGCAATTATGGTCAAAAATCTACCTTACTTGGAGAGTCCTATGACCAGCAATAGACTTCTAACTGGCATTATGACGAAGATGATGATTTAAATGGTCAAACTTTTAGAATTTTAAACCTTCAAAAACATAAATGTCAAATTTCTACAAGTTCGAAGCAATTGATTAGATACTTCGAGTCCCGCCTGAGACTGAATTGATTTTTTTCTAGTAAATATTATCTCAAATAGAATAGTACCTCCCATTTACTAGGTGTCGTAAGAAGTTACTAAGGTACTAGAACCGACAGATGGCTAACCCATCCGAAGCAGTGCAGCTGAAATACACAGGGTGGGGATGGGCAGCAGCATCCCCGTCGCGATAGCTGCACTCTGCGATTGATAACATGCGGGCCGAGCGCGGAAAGTATGGGCAAAATACCTCCTTTCTTGGAGAGGCTTATATCCAGCAGTGTCCAATGGTTGGTATGATGTTTATCTTAAAAATAAATTAGCGGTTTATATACATTAAACCTTATTTATCGTTGGCTTTAAACTGAAAGTTTGTCATTGAGTGTTTGTAAGTGAGAATATCTGTGAGTTTACCTACAACATTGAAGATATGACGCTGAGATCTCAGCACAAAACGAACACTAGGAAAATTTCGGCAAGTCCGCTTAAGTCTCGGTAGCGTAACGGCAGTGTAGTCGCCCGGCATGGGCAAGATACGGGTTCAAGTCCCGCCTGATTCATGAAACAAGTTGATTTATTTTCTACTAAATATTATCCTTTATATAATTCAGCACTTTTTACGCATAAAACCTTTAAAAGTAATTAAGTATCCATTTGGTTTTTATCGATTTCATTGAACTTGTAAGTTTAACATTTAAGTTTGTAGTTATCAACCACAAACACCTAAATTTCAAACTTTTACAAGTTTACCTATAACATCGAAGAAATGGTGATAACCTCTTAGCACAAAAAGAACACTAGGAAAAGTTTACCTTAGTCCCGTCTGCCATCTGAGACAAGAGGTTTTTTTTCTAGTAAATATCATTATATAGTACAGTAAAAACAAAAACACTTTATAGAATAATTAAAAATAGGAACATAAAACATGAAATACGGTCTATGTAACGCATCTTGCCGTAGGGTATCGTCAGATTAGATACCTTCCCCTATACCAGGTGTCGTAAGAGGCAACTAAGGTACAAGAACCGACAGATGGCGGTAACCATCTAAAACATTACAGCTCAATTACAGGTCGGATATGGGCAGCAGCATCCCCGTCGCGAAAGCTGCGCTCTGCGATTGCCAACACGCTTGCCCAGCGCGGCAAGAATAGGCAAAATTCCCCTTAACTTAGGGAGGCCTATGTCCAGCAATGGACTTTCAATGGCTGGTGTGATGAACGCATCTTATCCTTATTTCATCTAACCTATATTTTAATATTTTTATTGATTGAATCTTGCTAGGCGGGTCAGTGATTCAGTGTGAATGTCTAATTGGTCACATGCTTTTATTCACCAACTTGCGCAGTCTCACGATGATAGAAGTCTAGCCAAACACTGATCTTCAAAGTGGTGGAGGGAGTAATCATCGGGAGTATCTAGTGGGATCTCTTATCATAAATTTATCTAGTAACTAAGTACAATTATATTGGTGAACAACTTGGAGACAAAGCAAAGATCCTTTAGAGATAATTTTCCGATGGTCGTCCAAGAAATTAAAAGTAAAGAACGACAATTGTCTGCTGTAAAATGCTTCTTTTTAGATACCAGAGAAGAACACAAGATATCGCATCAAACTTTTTTGTATTCGCTAGTTGTAGAGAATGAGTTGCATAATATGGTCTTGAGAAGACAGCAAAATGCATTGTCCGGACTCCAAGAAAAGCCGCTTAGAGCATTTGTGTTACAGACATCTGACAACAGAAGAATTTATTTATATATATTTAACACCGAGACACAGAACTAATATAAAAAATGATTATATAAATGTATGTGGGGTAGGAATCAAACCCACGACCTTTAGCGCATAAGATTTAATTACTTCCGTCTGCGCCATCGGGCCTGTCATATATACATATATACACGACTTCTACATAGACGTCTATATATACATCTACATAGACTGTCTACATAGATGTTACGTCAGATTATCGCTTTCAGTCATTAAGATTAACATTCATCGTAATTATACAAGTCATTGGAAGTTCACTCTTAAACAAAGGCCTCCCCATGAGTTGGACAATTTTGCCTATGACTGCCGGGTTAGGCAAGCGTGTTGGTAATCGCAGAGCGTAGCTATTGCGACGGGGATGCTACTGCCCATCCCTACTCTGTGCACTTGAGCTACACTGTTTCCGATGCATAAACCACCATCTGTCGGTTCTGGTGCCTTAGTCGCCTCTTACAACAACTGGTACAGTGAAAGGTACTATTCTACTCTGCCGGTACCTCAGGGCACTACTGCAATCACTAATAAAAAAATTAAAAAGTAGTTACATAAAAGATCTTGAGATTTTTTAAGTGGAACGGAAACTTAAATGAAGCGTCACTACACTTTGTAAGAAGCATTTGTCAAAATTAAGTTTTTATGACTGGTGAGATCCGCGACCATAAATTGTGTTCAACTTGAAATGTGCTAGATCTAGCTATCAATTTAGTAATAGAGTTACGTAATCTTCATGCTGACGGGATTAAGCTATAAACAATAGGCGGGATATACATTATATTTGCTGTCTCAGCAGATATTGTTCTGTCTTAACTATATGTAATGAATTGGCACACAAACACCTGATATTTTACATGTTTGTTTTATCGCATGGATATCACGTTACTATCCATTTAATATTATATACCATTATGCAGTAATTGCTGTCAATGCCTTCCTGAAACCGAGCAACAAACAATTATTTCAATTAGAATATTCGACAACTAATATCCAACTTAAATATTCATATAATGAACATTTATGTTTGTTCTGTTTCTGGGTGTTAACTATATATTTACATTTTATATTTGTGAATGATCTGTTCATTTGATGTCCGTAACACAAGTGCTTTAGGTGAATTATCTGGCAGTCAGATCAATTTATGATGAAATCAGTCGTTCGACGTCAATTGTTGGACATGGGATTTTCCAAGAAAGGGGGATATTTGGCCATAAATGACGCGCTGGGCAGGCGTGGTGGATATCGCTGAGGGCATGCTTCAGCCTATATGAGTTGCACTATTTCGGATAGATATACCGCCATCTGTCGGTTGCATTACCTTAGTCACCTTTTACGACATCCGGTAGAAAGAGACGTACTGTTCTGCTATGCCGGTACTTCATGGCAGTGCCGGTAGCCCATGACAATCCATGTATAAGATGTGTCAAATTATAAAAAGGAAAAAATGCTGATTAATTGAATAAGGTGAGATTACCTGCACCTGTCAGGTAACCGCTTCAGCTTATAAATTGTATGCCCGAGAACCGCCAGGGATTAGTCTGCCCTGGCCGTTTTATAAAAGCTTTATTAATTATTGTGCAGGTGAAGTGAGCTCGAATAAGTATGACGGATTTGGCGATTATGATGCTTTTAAATGAACACAAAATGCTCTAGTCTATCGTTTGTGTTTTAATTCATTGTTAAATAAATTATACCTTAATTATACACCAGAGCAGAGGAGTACCTTTTTTACCTGACAGATGGCGGTATATCCACCCGAAACAGTGTAGTTCAAATGCAATGGATGGGAATAGGCAGCAGTATCCAGGTCTCGTAAGAGAAGACCAAGTCATCGGAACTGACAGATGGCGGTATATCTACCTGGAACAGTATAACTAAAATGCACCGGATGAGAATGGGTAGCCGGACCACCGTCGCGAAAATTGTGGTATTACTTGGGTTATTGAATTGGCGACGTGCTAGTTATTGAATCGTCAAACGAGCGTGTAATTTATGGCGTCATTTTCATTGTTGTTTTTTTGTAAAAATCGCCTACTACTCGTGCGTACCTCTACCACATAGAAGATATAGTATGACTTGAATGTCAACATATTGTCTGAGAGCTCTAATTGGAAGTTTTGCTATTGAGTCAAATTTATAACAAGTGTAATTAATTTCCTGTTGATATATACACTCATTTGCAAAAAACGGGCACCTAAGCAATTGTTTAAATATTACTATTGGTTTGTTTGATAATTATAGGTAGTTTTCCTACCATAATTTTGTAAATTAATAAGCAAATAATCGTTTTCGTCAGTATTATCATAAAATTTATGGGTTCTAATGCTAAAGTTCACTAGTAGTGTATGCTCGCTAGTAGTGCATATGCTCGTGAAGTAAAAGTTAACAAAGATTTTGGTTTGTTTTTTCTTCAATTAAGTAAAAGTATATCTGGGTTTGCTAGCAAGGATACCCCGGATACTTGCTTGCGGAATACGTTCCCACTCCGCGATAATCACATTTTTCAGCTCTCTGATAGTCTGCGAAGCCGGTTGTACTGATCTCACGCGTCGTTTTAGAACATCTCAGACATGATCTATAGGGTTGAGGTCAGAACTTTGAGCTGGCCAATCCAAACAACGAATGCCGACCTCTTGCACATACGCTTCCACATCGCCAGACTGGTGAGCGCGAGCGTTGTCATCCATAAAAATTGAGTCTTCGCCTAAAGTGGCCAATGCAGGTTGTGCATGAGGAATTAGAACTTCCGTTATGAATCGATGTCCAGTCAGTGAGTCGTTTTCAATGAATACTAACTCTGTACGATCCATTGATTTTATTCCTGCCCAAAACATAATAGGGCTCCCCCCCCATATAAGGTGTGATTACTTCAAAACAAGCCTCTGAAAAGCGTTCTCCTTGTCTTCGTATCACTCGCCGACGTCGCTGCGCTTATCACATCATCTTGCGTGATATGAGCAACTAAAATTTACCTTATATTTTGCACACAAAGATGAGGAAGTTGTTTATACTGAGTATCAACTTTAAATGAATGTTACTTTACAAAACAACACTTAATAAGTGAAACGTTAAATAAGAATAATATTATTTTACACATTACATATATAACTGAAAGAGCGCTATGGAAATCTTTATATAGAAACCTTTTTTGCAATTTTCTCATTAGATCACTTTTAAATTACTATTCAAAATAAGAACAATCTTAGGCATCAAACAAAAGTTGATTTATTTTAATGTCATTTATTATTGTTAATAACAATGCTTGCATCTTTATTCTGTGCTTAATAATTATTTTAAATAAGCCGTGTATTGACATAAGAGAGTACAAGAATACCTCCCTCTGTCCAGGTGTCATAAAAGGCGACTCATCAACATTTTCATCATACCAGCCATTGAAGTCCTCTGCTGGATATAAGCCTCTCCAAGAAAGGAGGTTTATTGCTTATAATTGCCGCGCTGGGCAAGCGTGTTGACAATCGCAGAGCGCAGCTATGCTGATGCCCATCCCAACCCTGTTCATTGAACTGCACTGTTTCGGATGGATATACCGTCATCTGTTGGTTCTGGTACCTTAGTGGCCTCTTACAACATTTACATTCTATTCTGCCGGTACCTCACGCCGGTACCAAAGGGTGATTTAGGTACCAAAACCAACATATGGCTGTATACCCATCCGAAACAGTGTAGCTTAAAATTCAGGGTGGGGTTGGTATCTTATGGAGACTTATATTAAATGGCTGGCATGATGAATTAATTTTCTAAAAAGTTATTTGGCTTATCTAATTATTGTGACTAGCATTCTTACATTTTAGGCATACTGTAAGTCATTGCGTATTTTGTATAAATAAATAAATAGTAATTAGCATATACAAATAACTAAATGACCCTACAGAAGTTGTTCTACTTAGTCTTAAGTTACTTTAACTCTCTCTAACTCTATCAAAAGAAAATATTGCGGCTATAAATTGAGATATAAACTATCTTATCTCTCAAGTAGGATCAAACTGTACACAGTATACTTACTTTTATAATCGGTTTAGTAGTTTAAAAGTTTTTCTCAGACAAACACCGTGCCACGTCATTTTTATATTTAAAAATGTACTGAATTAGTTTGGTGGTCCCACAAATAGATTATCCAAACCACAATATGCTTACGCCAAAATATGATTATAATCAGGTCTCATGATGAAATTTGTTATTCAAATTTGGTGCCGGGTGAACAATTGTTGTCAATTAAAATCTCCTGTTTGAATTCAGACGCAACTATTGGTATATTGGAACAATAGAAATTTAATTATATAATACACTTCATTGTACACCAATGTAGCGAAGACAAAAAGATGAACTCAATATGACGGTATTACTGCATATAACGATTTCTTTCAGGCAACCTTTTGATGAAAAACTCAGATTTTTTTATTATTAGACCAAGTCAATAAACAAACAAACACGTCGCGTGATAGTTAGCGCCACTGCAATCTATAGACGTTTATAATATCCTTAGTGCGTTGCCAAACTTGTGACTTAAAGATTATGTCACTATAGCTAGTAATACCACTGCCTTACTCATCCCGGAAACAACAGCAATGCGAACACTGCTATTTAGAAATAGGTGAGAATATGGTATCAATGCAGGCGATCTTTCGTATAAAGTCTATTTCATGTAATGAAATGGAGATGGAAAATAATTATCTTCATTGTTTATGGTTTATCATTCAATTGTTTATGGTTTGTGGGGTAGGAACCTAAGTGTGACAACAAATAATAAAAACATAAATAATGCAATGATGATAAAATAATAAACACAATTAAAATTATATATGTCTGCATAAATATAAATGAATATTAACAAATAATTTGCCTCGGGGTACTGGCAGGCCAGAGACCAGCACCTTTCCTGTACCAGGTAACGTAAGAGGCGATTCAGGTATCAGAATCGACAAATGGCGATATATTCAACCGAAACAGCGTAGCTTAAAAGCCATATCCCGTCCGACGAAATAACCGCGAAAATTGCAGCCCTTCCCCGCCCTCTCACTGGCACAACTCTATCACTAACACTGCATATGCATTCATATAATAGAGCAGTACACCGAGTTTGCCGGCGAACGCGTGCAGTCCCTGGCCCTACGATCGGTTACCGGCAGCCCTAGAGCTGCCTCTTTTGCTGAAATTGAAAATTAAATACCCCCCTAACTCGGGCCGCCCGAGCCTAGGTCGAGCTAGAGGCGCCACTCGGGCGATCGCCGTCGATCCCGCTCAGATCCTGCGAGCCTTGCGGGCGCGTCCTAAGGAGCTAAACGCGCGGTCGCGGCCGCGTACACAGGATAATTATGAGCATCGGACAATTGCCTGGGCGAACGTGGTGGCAATCACGTAGCTTTGTAACAGGAATGCTGCAGCGCATTCCCGCTCAGCCTTTGGGCTACATTGCTTCGAGTGGATACCGCTATTTGTCGGGAGGTACTATTCTACTATGTCGGTTACACACTGCCGTTTAATGCTACTTAACTATCTAATAATAATAGTAACATCACAGAAATAACTACAGGATCTTATTGAAAGAGATATATAGGTAATTGTGAAAAAAAGTTTAAGCAATTGAAATATGTTTTTTTCAAACTAGCAGAGCTCCTTGGTTTCATACTAGTAGTTTCCTTTTCCTTTAAAATATATAAATAAAATAAACCTATAAATAACCTAAATTTCTATTACTGAGAGTTGAAATCCAACGAGCCTGATTGCGCTATTGATCTTGTACACCAAAAGTCGGGGTTTGATCCCCACCCAGACAAACATTTATATGAATATTTGTGTTTTTTCTATATGTATCTGGGTGTTAAATATGTATTGGAGTATTATATTTGTGATTAGAAAAAAAATCCTATAAACGCATGTTATCTACACATGCGTTTATTATTTTTTTAGGCACCAAAGGCGCCATTTTTAGTTTTTAATAACAACGACATTTTTGTGTCAGCTGCTTATACCCGTAACTTAACTTTTTATAACTGAAGTTCCTTCCATGTCAATCACTTTTCCCTCTTCCATTAATTTAAAAAACTACCAACCATTAAACGTTCATATTTAAAAAAAACACAAATAAATCAATAGTTTTCTACAATGTAGAATACTGTAGATTAGTTACTTTAAAAAAATCTAAAATTGATTATGGTAGATTTTTTATCGAAAATGATATAATTTTTTTTTTATTATAATATCATTAACTTATCAAAAAATACACACTACCGGTTGTAACCACAAACAATTTATTTCTCATTAACTAACTTTTATTGAACGGTGGCATCGATTAGTGTTTTATCGATTATTATGATAATGCCATGCGAATTCTAGAGATTCGATCGTATATAATGATCGGCGGATAGCTGATTTGACATCAAATATCGTTTGACTTCTCGATACAACAGATCAATCATAAAGGTAAGAGATATTTTACTATATTCAATCAAAACTATTCAAAAGAGCTTAATATAATAGTTCTATCAATCCATTTCCAATAAAAAAATTACCACAATACGTCATACGTTGACTTTACTTCGAAGTAAGCCGATAAAACACTTATGATACGGACATCAGTCAACAAACAAATCATAAATTAAAACTTAAATACATATTTCTTTTAACACCCAGACACAGAATAAACACAAATATCATCATATAACTATATGTCTTAGGTCGGGATCGCATCGACCTTGGCACATAAGATAGGATAACTACCATCTACGCCATCGGCCAGTCATAAATAAATATATATACTAGCGGCACCCTGCGATATATCCTGCACTTCCCGTTTCAAAAATATGGTACACGTGTTTTCTGACTTGTGAACCTTTATATTGAATTTCTAAAACAGCAAAATTTCATACTGATTTTGCACCCCCATTCTACCTCTTTATGGGTTGAATTTTCCGATACCATAATCTACATTAAATACAGAAGTACTAATTTTTGCCAGTTTCTGAGGCGCATTCGTTAGGGCCTATCTTGTGCGTATTTGTTAGTATCAGGGTTGGATGCTCGCCCACAAACATTTATGTGATAGCCATTTCTGATTATTATATGGTATATGTACAAAAATCTATGGCATCTCAAACGTTGACCTGAGTAGCTTTAAACATCCGTGTTGCGTGTATATGTAACTCCCAGACATAGAAAAAATGTTTTTTTCAACACATATGAGTTTTCCTGGTTGAATTGAGAATAATAGTTTTTATCAATTGTAATTATAACTGATTAGGTAATACATATAATTTTTTGAAAAATTCCAAATAAATGCGGAAGTAATTTAGCCCTTTTTGCGGGTTCAAGCTTGTTTCATATAAATATGAAACCATGGTATATATCTCAATCGTGTTCCATACAAAAGTTTTCAAAATTCTTATATTTTTTATAGTACTTTTACGGATGGCCCCGGGGTTGTCTCTTCACATATCTCACTCGACACAGTATGAATAAAGGACATACTTAATTAATCACGGCCTTAGTAAAACTGAAAAGATATCAAATACTAAAGGCTAGACAGTTTCTTTTTAATCAACCCAGCCTTTGAGGTCTGGAGTCAAGTAGGCTTTGCATTTTAATTAAGACAAATTAAGATCTTAATCTACCAACTTTTCATTATAGTAGATTTTCTTGGAATACTCCAAGTAAGGTTGGAGCAATTTTCAATTTATTTATTAAGTACCATATAAAAAGGAAGGAAGTAATATTCCTAGGGTAAATATTTAAATTTGTAATATAGGTTCTGAGTGACGATGAAATACCGTTTTTGATAGCGTCCATTTTATAAAAACATAAAAAAATATTTCAACAGCACGCACGCTATTTAGGTTTAAGGTTTCATTTGTGTTGCAACTTGGAGGTGTTCAATCTCTTGTGGAGCTAATAATAAATATTTATATGATCTTTTTTGTATTTGTTCTGTGTCTGAGTGTCAAATATCCCAAAAGTAATATATGAAACAATCAACTGTTTTCTTCCTTTACTTTTTTTAATCAATTTATTATATTCTAATACTGTTTTTTGCACATGTCTAAAAAGTATTTATGTTTTATACTTGTGGATCCTCTATTGTATGTTCTCTGTAACCCAAGTGATTTAAGCGACTTATCAGAGTTAGGTCTATGTATGAGATGCGTTGTGAACCCACAAATTAATCAGAACTAAATCTGAAACTCAATCAATTGTAATAAAATTGTTAAATGTCATTAATATTTGATATGTATTATTTGCTATATTTAAGTTAGATGATTGCGCAAATAATTAATAGATCTAAAATTATATACTATTAAAGCATAATATAATATTTTGTAAATATAATTATTGAGATTTAATTGTTATATTTGGTTCTCCTTTTATTTGACTCTACACAACACATGTAACCAATATATGTACTAAAAATCAGTTAAACTGAACCGTCAAACAAAAGCATGCCGATTTGCCAAGTACAAGATCCATTAATATTTCAGATGAAATTCAGTTTGATCGCTCTTTTCGCGTGCGTTGCCATCGCGGCCGCCGAGGTGAAATGGAGTGAAGACGGCCAATACCGTTTGGTGGACACCGAACCGGTAAGGTTCCAGTACATCGACTACGGGGCGGCGGTACCAGCATCCTACCGCATCTCCTACCCAACATTCGCTCGTCGCTACCTACCCTTCATGTCTTTACCGAGAGTCGTCGCCGTTGAAGAAGAGCAGCCGTTCGTCTATTCTTACAAACAAATTACTCATTGACAATATTAAACTTTGTGTGTATAATGTTGTGAAATAAAGAGCATTAATAAACTTATTTTGTTTTAATATGGCTTCTGAAAACGAGCTCGATGGCACAGATTGTAAAGATCCTATCTAGTTCGCCAAGGGTCTTAGGTTCGATTCCCACCCAGAGCAAATATTTATATGATGATGTTTGTTCTGTATCTGAATGTTGAATATATATATATATATATATATATATGTATTTAAGTAGTACATTTGAGATTCCTCTGTTGTCTAGCGTTTGTAACACAAGCGTTTTAAGCAATTGATCACCGAGTTAGGTCAATGTATGAGATGTTGAGGGAATTTAAACATACATACATACATCACGCCTGTGACCCATCAAGGTAGGCAGATACTATGGATCACTACTTGTTACAATCTTGGCATACCTCTCTTGCTTTCCTTACTCGCATTAGTCTTTTCAAACACACTCGTTTATACTTGGTACTTCTGATCAAGTCCTTCTTTAATACCTCTTTTACCTGGTTAATATATGGTCGCTTAGGTCGTCCTAGACCATTTCTTCCACTCACTTCTGCTATATATATTTGTAGAGTCATTGTACTTTTATTCATTCCTTTCTACATTACATCCAAACCATCTCAACATTCCTTTCTCTATTGTAGTCACAACATCATCTTTTACACCACATCGATCTCTCATTACACAATTCTTTAATCTATCTGTCAAACTCACACCATACATACTTGGAAGTGCTCTCATTTCAACAGCATTTATTATACTTTTATGCTTCTTTTGCTAAACCCAACACTCTCTACCATATGTAAGTGTTGAAACCATCACATGTCTATGAACAGTAAGCTGTGCCCTTTTTGACACATTTTGGCTGCCCATAAAAGATATAAGGCTCACTTCACGCTCCATTGCATATCATCCTTTCATTTACCATCCCTTGTAAAAATACCTCTCAGATACACAAACTCTTTCTTATTCTTGTAAAATTTTCATGTCATTAATAAAAATTGGTCATACTTTCTTCCTTTTCAATCACCAACACTTTCGTCTTACTTAAATTTACTTTCAAACCTTTCCTTTTAAAGGGATCTTGCTAAATTAATACCATCTCTAAGTTGCTAGAGATACAACTCCTTTTTACTATATTTGCACAATAAGGTCCATATGTCTGGCTACTTTTTATGTTAAAAATTTAACACATGTAGCTGATCCGACCGATGTTATCCTGTCTTAAGTAATATACCTATTTTTGTCATGGAAATAAATTGGGTTCATATACAGAGATGTAAACTATTTTATCTTAAATTGGATCAAAATGTACACAGAGCAGTGAGCAAACATTATTAAAATCTATTCAGTAGCTGAGGAGTTCAATCCAAACAAACACAGCGACACGTAATTTTTATCAATGAAAGTGAATTCTAAGGAACACAATATAAAATTATTATTAAAACTAATTTTTTCTCATCTCGCTCACTTCATGTGAAAGTTGCTGGCATAAATATGATAAGCTATTTTTGTCTGTGATAAAATTCTAAGTTACTAAAGCTGAACCAACTGAAAGGCTCCAGCGGTGTAGTACCTCTCTCTGTACCAGGTGTCATAAGAAGACACTGAGGTATTCGAACCGACAGATGGTGGTATATCCGAAATTCAAATACTACAGGGCGGGGAAGGGCAGCAGCATTGTCGCAAAGTCGCGCTCTGCGATTGCCACCACACCTGCCCAGCATGGCAATTATGGTCAAAAGTTCCCCTATCTTGGAGAGCCCTATGTCCAGCAGTGGACTACCAATGGTTGAAAAGATCATTATTTTTAACCCAGCAACTTCACTTGAAGGCATTTATCGGTCAAAATATCACCAAGATATTCCCTCAATAACAATAGCAATACGTACCTGTCACTTACCGCTACACCCTCGCGTGTCCAAGCTAGGGGGGAAACTGGAGGCAAAAACGCGTCGCAACTACCATCAATCTCCCCAAATCTAATTAATCGAAATGTATTTTGGTATATGGTTTTAGATACAATATTTATTTAGAAATGATTTTAGGTTAGGTTGACAAACTAGCACATAGTTCTCGTTATAGTAAGCGCCATAGCAGTCTATAGACGCTCGTAGTATCACAAGTGACTGATATCATAATATTATGTCACATCACCCAGTAATATCATTGCCACTCCTATTTTATTTAGTTTCAATAAATGTTAATTCCATGTCAAAATATTTATATACATCAATAGTTACACTCAGACTACATTCTAAGGCAACTTGGACTTAGGTCTTTAAAGAGTTAGAGTTAACTTTGACTCGAAATGTAATTTTACAGTTGTGATGTTATACAACTTTTTTGTAAATAATGCATAGTAAATCGGATATTATCAAATATTGAAAAATCATATAAACAAGTATTATTTGGTTGTTTGTTGATTTTGAATACAGCATGTGTAAATGCAAAATTTGAGGTATGCTACCCTAAAATATGTGGGATATATTAACAAAAGGTATGGAGTAGCTTACACAAACATTCATGAGCCTCAGTTAAGTTTTAGCGATATGTGGATTGCGGATGCGGACGTTAATTATTTATCTCAACTCGTTTGCGGTCTGCGGCTGAATGTTCTGATATTAACACAATTAGTATCGCTGGCTTAAATGCGGTAGCTAATTAATAAATAGTATTTTGTAATTTCTCATTGCAATTCTACTAAAGTCGACGGTACTCGCAATGCGTTTTTAATGGGACTATAGACCTCTCTCTTCTTATCAAATATTTACGCATTGTCAACCTTGTGATTTGAAGATATTTTGTCAAATTACCTAGTAATTTCACTGCCTCTCCTGCACTCCAAACTGGAATACAGCAATGAAAACGCTGCTGTTTCGCACACGACCTTTGTATAAGGTCTATCTTATTTTAATAATATACAAAAAAAATACCATTATATAAATTATTTTAATAGATTCTCACAACATCTCAAAAAGCACTTGTGTTACGGACGCCAAACAACAGAAAAATCACAAATATACTACTTGAATACATATATTTAACACCAACAAACACAAATGTTATCATATAAATATTTGTACTGGTTGGGAATCGAACCTACGACCCCTGGCGCTCAAGATAGGATCACTACCATCTGCGCCATCTGCGTCAAAATCTTGATACATAATGTGACATAATATCTTCGACTCAGAAGGTTTGCAACGCGGGAGTAGTATCCTTGTGCTATTACAAGCGTTTATAGGCTGGAGTGGCGTTTACAATCATACGATTGTATACTTATTTGTCGACTTGGTCTAATAATAAATGTATTTAAGTACTTTCTAATTCCTTTATTGTATGATATCCGTAACACATGTGATTTAAGCGATTTGTTTTTGAGTCAGGTCAACGTATGAGTTATTGTGTGAATGTATCATTACTATTTGAAAGTTACCCATCAAGATTAAAGCACGTTGCTAACTATCAATCCTTTAAGGCTTCGCTTCCGATAGGCTTTGGCAAGATAATAACGTCTGTTGTCCGCGGCCTGCATCCAACGCGATCCTGCGGTTCGAGGCAAATTGATTGCCTGTCTTACGTCATTATTAGCCCCGTGGTGTCCCGCGTATTTCCAATTCTCCTGAGAATAATGAGTATTAAAATTAGACTTTATCATATCAGCCATTGGAGTCCACTATTGGATATATCCAGACACGACGAATTTTTTTTAGTGTTGTACAGTTTTCTCATTATTGATTGCTTCATAATTTGTAAAATTTTCACATTTAAGTATTTGTAGGTCATATCAATAAAGTACCAGCACAAAGCAGATATACAAAGTTTTTATAAAAATCCCTTCTTTTGGCACACCTCTCAATTTAAATGATAATTAAGAAAAAGTTATTATAGACGAAGATAAAATTAATAATATACCCATATTATTTGCTCAAACTTGTGTCTGTACAAAACTCAGAAGGATTTATGGGTTCACCATTCAGGGTCAAATAATAAATACAAATATAAATACCAAAAATATATAATCAAGGGTCCAACGGTTGTTACCGATAAACGACTATATAGACTATGTAATAGTGGCCAAGAGACAAGAGAGTTAACAAACAATATATTGATAGACATAATAATCTTAGAAACAAATATATTATAGAATTAGTATTTAAATATAGCTTAATAGATAAAACCGAACCATACATCAAACAATAGAACAATAGATAGGAAAAATAACATATCTTATAGACTTTGCCATATCAAATCAAGAATATCTAAATATATAAATTAAGAATATCAGAAACATAAATGCAGATACAATACAGAAACATATTCCAATTCCAACTCCAACATCTAAAACAGCGTAGCTCAAATGCTACAGGGCGCGGATGGGCAGCAGCATCCTCGTCGCGAAGTTACGCTCTGCGATTGTAACCACGCCTGCCCAGCGTGGCAATTATGGGCAATAATGTCCCTTGGGCATCCCCAAGGTCCTAGATCCAAGATCCTAGGTCCAACAGTGGACTTTTTATGGCTAGTTTGATGAAATTCCATCAACATCTAATACATTGACCTGAATCCGGGATAAGTCACTCAAAGCACTTGTGTAACAGACGCCAATAAAGGAATCACAGATATACTACTTAAATATATGTAAATGTTAACACCCAGATGTAGAGAAAACATAAATATAATCACATCGAACCCACGGCCTTTGGCGCACAAGGGCCCGACAAAATGATTATATAATTTTTTAGTTCTAATATAACTATGGTTATGAGTTGCCGGCAGAGTGGAATAGCCTCCTTATACACCAAGTGTCGTAAGAGGTGACTTAGGTACCGGAACCGACAGATGGCGGTATATCCACTCGAAATATAGTAGCTCATATGGAATATGGCGGGGTTGGGCAGCAGCATCCCCGTCGCAGAGCTACCACCACGCTTGCCAAGCGCAGCAACTATGTTAAGCAGTAGACGTTTATAAATCAACTATGTTAGTGCTCGCATTTTACTCTCATGACGCTCACTAAGGTTTAAATTTGTGTGACAAATCCGCATTTCAAATTAAGAACTATACGGAGTGTTTTCAATTGTTTTTCTATTGATCGTAACTAAATTTGAAAAAAATTGACGGGCCCGATAGCGCAGATGGTAGTAAACCTATCTTTTATGCCAAGGGTCGTAGGGCGATTCCCACCTAGGACTAATATTTTTATTTGATGATTTTTGTGTTAGGTCTGTGTATGGGTGTTAAAAAAATGTTTCAATATTATATTTATACGTTTATAATATACGTCTATACGTTTGTGGAATGCGCTACCTGTGAATATCAGGCGTGTGCGGTCTGTTGCCGCATTTGAACGGATGGTGAGGAAGCATTTCCTGCCGCTGTAATGTTTCAATATATGTGTTCATTTTGTAATAATTAAAGTTGTATTTATTGTTATAAAACATGTTACGTATTATTATTTAATTTACTTTATTTTCTTCTTATAAATAAATTAGTAGTAGGTACACATCTAACTGCCCTATCATATTATCTTCTCATATATCCGTCCAAAGGTTGCCTGGAAGAGATCGCCGATCGATGAGCGATAAGGCCGCCTATTGTATTAAAACTTGTCACTTATTATTCTTTCTTATTATGTTATTTTTGTGTTCGTTAAAGAATACAATCATTATTATTATATTAATAACTATCAGTGACTCGGACAGTGAAGTTACTGGATAAATGTGACATTGTATCTTCAGTTCACAAGGTTGGCAGCAGTGGTATTCTTCTTCAGTTGACAAGTGGTATATTTGTGATGACATGAGTGTCTGCAGGCTGCGGTGACGTTTATTATTAAGCGGACCATATGCTTGGTTGATGACTTCATAAGATAAAATAACATATGTATAAATATTCTTTATATTATGAATACCTAATTCGGTTGTTGAACAATCGTACATATTCGTGTCAGTTTTTTATTCAGTGAATGTATAAGTAAATAGAAACAAGGTTTGCAATGACAGGTTCATTTTATTTGCGTATTCATGTCAGCTTACTTGGCGGGGTAGAATCCGTAGGTGTTATAGAAGTACTCCGGGTCATACGAGGTCTTGGTCGCGTGAGGCCACAGAATCCTCATTTGAGGACTTTCCACGTACTGCACTGGGAGCTCGTACTTCATGGGGAGCTCGTACTTCAAGGGGAGCTCGTACTTCATAGGGAGCACCATTCTGTACCCGTACTTGCCGTACTCAGCCAGCCACTCTTGGTCCATGGACGGGGCAGCTGCAGCCGCGGCGACAAAGAGGGCGAGTGCAATGAGGAATTTCATCTAGAAGCACAGTGAAAACTCAATCAAATTACACAGTGTAGACCCGTTTTCGGACAGACTAGTTGACGGTCATTAATGACAGATGAATGTTCATTGAAAGTCATCAGGGTCAACTGTATCATTAATGCTCAGTGATTCTAACTTGGAAATACTATAGTTATATTCTAATGTAGTGCTTGGTTAGTTCAAATAAAGTGTTTTTCTGTATTTGAGTTAGAAACTACAATGGTAACTAATAATAGCACATTCTTAAGAAAGTTATTCTAAATTCAAGTATTAAATGGCTGTATAATAGGTTATATATTACTTTATTAATATATGAAATTCGGACCCTTATTTAAAAGATATGAATACGCTTATGAAGGAAGTTTCAAAGGATTAAAAAGTTTATTTTTAAAGGGACTTTAGAAATGTTAGGTATACGTATGTGTTACGACTATTCTTGTTTTCTAACAGAGTATTAGGCTGTGTATGTAAAAATTAATAGTATGTAAATTTTAATTTAATATTTTTAATAAATGTGCAATAAGAAATGTTGGTATCGTACTTTATTTCGACGGAGTAACTCACATACTATAAACTATAACAAAATCGTCTGTCAGGTATTGAATAAATACTTTTTACATATTTAAAAAAAGTTGATTGTTTGTTATGAATATGCAAAAAGGTGAGTATAACTTTACTATTTCAACTTGAACGTTTCATATTTACTGTGAGTAATGTTTAAGATTATGACATGCATATAGCACGGGCTGAAACCTCCGAACTAAAAATTCTTTTCATTTCTGTTGACTTAGTAGTTGGTATGTATTCATAGAGACCTTAAAAAAATAAAATAATTTATTGGAGCACTCACCTTTTTGGTTTGGTTGGTCTGCTACAACTGATGCATAGAAAAGCCAGCGGAAGCTTTTATACACATTCAATGTGCAATTAGCAAATCGGCAAATTCATTAAAAAGAATGTTTTATAAATCAATCTTGCTAAGTAAGATTTATTGACTGTTTAAAATTTTACACTTCATATTTTTTACATAAACAATAATTCTCTCTAAACTCGTTTACATAAACATTAATAATATTAAAAATGTTTCACGCAGAACTTATTTGAAATGTCACAAATTACTTTTGAATATATATCTATAAATGTTATAATCTGTCATCATTTTTTTCATTAAAAGTTATCACATACTTTCTCTTAAACGCACGCTCAGAATCATTAAGGATCCCTCTGTCTGATCGTTTGCATAGCAATCTTAATCTAAATCTCTCAATACCGCTACCTACGCGATACTATTATCAAATATATATAAAAAAAATAATACACATATTTATCAATTACGGCCCGATGACGCACTTGCTAGTGATCCTATCTTGTGCGACAAAGGACGTGGGTTCGATCCCCACCAAATATTTATATGATAATATTTGTAGTTGCTGTGTCGGAGTGATAAATATATGTATTTGAGTATTTAATTTATGTTTCCCTGTGTTTTCTGAAATCCGTAACACGTCCTAAGTTAGGCAAGCGTGTTGGTAATCGCAGAGTGCAGCTTTCTCGGTGGGCATACTACTGCCCATCCCTACCCTATGCATTTGAGCTATACTGTCTTAGAAGGATATACCGCCATCTGTCAGTTTTCATACCTTAGTCATATTTTACGACACCTGGTACATAGGTAGGTACTGTTCTACTCTGCCGGTATCTCACGACATGTGCATGTTGATGGGTTTCCTCTGATGAGGACCAACAGTGCTTTAGGGTCAGTAATTATGTGATAATAATGTTTATCAATTTGATACTTTTTTTTATTAATATATTATTAAACCACTGATATGCAATTAGTGAACGACTAAAACGATTGGTCTCATTTTTAATAAATTAGCCGACTCGCTAATTGCACATTGAATGTATATAAAAACTTGCGATGACTTTTCTACAGCATCAGTTGTAGCAGACTAACCAATAAAACAAGGTGAGTGCTTCAATATATTATTTAAAATATTTTTATAAAGTTTTTTCAATATAACAATAACTAAATTGGCAAGCAGTCATAACACATGACTATTTCCAGACTGATTTTCAGCGGACAAAGATTAGTTAGAAGATTAGTTAATCTTGAAACTTCCCTTCTTGAAAAACCCTTATAATTTCACTGGCTCTCATATCCTTTTGATGTTTTGTGGCTGTTGCTCAATCTGAAATGTCCTGAAAAGGCTGTAATGAAATATAATAACGTAATTCTTAGAACTTTACTCATAAAGAAGTAAGAGTAAAATGTGCATGTAGGTGATTTTTATAATTGAAATTCATCAATCATCATCACCGAATGTCCACTGCTACTGGACATAGTACTCCCAAAGAAAGGAGGAATTTCGCCCAAAATTACCGCGCTGGCCAAACCTGTTGGCAATCCTAGAATGCAGCTTTTTCGATGGGGATGCTGCTGCCCATCCCCCACCTTTTATATTTGAGCTACACTGTCACACACTGTCTCGGATGGATATACCGCCATCTGTCGGTTTGATACCTCAGTCGCCTTTTACGACACCTGCTAGAGAGGGAGGTACTATTCTACTCTGCCGATACCTTACGGCTCATAATGAAATTGTTAAGCTATAATACAGTATATAAATCTTTTAATTAGTAACAGTAGCAGAAATGCGAAGAAGTTTTATATAATAATAATGTCAAACACTACTCACAGAAATATGGGTGACGTTCTCATTGAAATAATAAAGTTGTACTAATATTTTTGCATGTTCCTTACATAAAATCCAATCTATTTAATTGAATATGTAAAAAATATTTATTAAATACTCGACAAATGATTTTGTTAAAGTCTATAGTGTGTGGATAAAGTTATTTTTTCACCAATGGATAGTTGAAGATTTTGAATTAAATTTTATAGATTATAAAGTATGGCATACACAAGCCAAAACCCAGTTAGAAAACAAGCGGGGTCATACGTGTACCGAATTTTTCTAAAGTCTCTTTCGAAATAAACTTTTAATCATTTCATACATACATACCCCCATAACCCCCTATTATATATATAATATAATATTATGTTATCCAATGTGCAATTTGGACGACACAGTAAATCAAACACAGTTGAGTTTCTCTGTAAGATAAGATTTATTTCCTTATTATATTAAATGTACGCTACCTAACAAATAATGAAACAAGTGTTAATAATACCTTACATGCCTGTAAGAAAAGAAACGACATTTAATGTTATTATTTACAATGTCAGTTCCAAATCAAAGCTATTCTAGTGGTATTTTATTTTAGCAAGTAATTTCTCAGATGATGACAACGCGCGACTGTGCGAAAAAATTAAACTAAGAAAAATATATTTCACATACATAATAAAGAGCCATTTTACATTTAAACTAAGAATGCTTTAGTTGATTATTTTCAGTATTGGTTATTGTTTTAGTTTCAAACACAAAAACATAAAATTACATTATTTAAAATATTCTAGCACTGGGTTAGAATTGAAATATAAACTGTTATATTTTTAAGTAAGAATCACTGAACATTGTAGATACAGTAAACTGTGTAATTAGATTAAGTTTTCACTGCTTCTAGATGAAATTCTTAATTGCTCTTGCCCTCCTCGTCGCGGCGGCTGCCGCTGCTCCGACCATGGAGCAAGAGTGGCTGGCTGAGTACGGCAAGTACGGGTACAAAATGGTGCTCCCCATGAAGTACGAGCTCCCCTTGAAGTACGAGCTCCCCTTGAAGTACGAGCTCCCCATGAAGTACGAGCTCCCAGTGCAGTACGTGGAAAGTCCTCAAATGAGGATTCTGTTGCCTCACGCGACCAAGACTTCGTACGACCCGGAGTACTTCTATAACACCTATGGATTCTACCCCGCTAAGTAAGCTGACATGAAAAATTACAAATAAATCGAATCTCTCATTGCAAACTGTGTTTCTATTTGCCTATAAATTTACTGACCAAAATGAAAATGACACGAATATGTACGATTATTTGTTTAACAACCAAATTGATTGTTATATAAAGATGATAGTACGTCTTCAGTTATAGAGTGGTCCAACATCAACCATAAAAATGAAAGAACGAAATTATTTGTCAATCTATTCGCTACACTTTCACAACTTAATCGATTTTTGTTAAATTTATGTAGATTAATTGAATCACAAAAGTTGTATAAAATACATTGTTACATATTCCCTCGTTAGGAATAAAATACGATTCGTCCGATCGCAATCTCACTCAGTGCGGTATAATTACTCTATATTATACGCTCCGATTTAACACACTTGTGCACTCAGCAATGGAAAGAGAATTAGTATGGTCAATACAACTGACGTCTTACGCAGACATCAATTCCAGTATAACATGCATAACACTAGAACGACTCCACGAAATCTAATAATTTATATATTAATAAGACATACAAAAACTGTGCTTATACTCCCTCCTTAAAACATTGCTACATGAAATCATAAAGGTCGTCTGCATTTTTATTTCACTTTTACCTATTTCTACCGCTAAATAGCAGTGTCGTATTGCTGTGTTCCCCTTTGAAAGGTAAAAGAGGCAATAAAATTACTAGGTAATGTAACATACTACGTTCAAGATACAAGGTTGGTAACGCGCTAGTGATATCCTTGTGTTATTACTTGTTTGTCAACTTGATTAACATCACTCAAAACACTTTTTTTTTTCCTTGATCTTGGATAAATCCCAAAAAAGGGATTTCCTTAAAACATTTCCCATATTTTCAATAAATTGGTACCTCTTTCATCCTTCAAACTGGAACACATCAATGTGAACTCTGCTACTTGACGGAAGAAATAGGTCAGAGTGAGATACTAAAAATTTTAAAATAAAATAACATACAACATATATATATATATATATATATATATGTTGTATGTTATTTTAATATATTCTGTTAATCAACCCATTAACAGTCTTATATATATACGTATTTAATAAACGGAGTTAATTAAATTTTTTACAATGTTTGATCCACAGGAATCGAAATTTCATTATGTAACCCGAACGAACTCGGGGCGGGCCACGTAAACTTTAATGTCAAAATAACTCTTTTCTCCCCGGACCTGTCATCTTTTTTATATAATCATATAAATTTCTCCGCGGTGCTACGGAAATCGGAAAAGCACATACATGTAAAACAAATAACGTATCGAAAGTTTCCTTCGCATTCGAGTAAACAACGAAAACTAAGAAATTCCTCAGTAGGTGAAACCTGTTAAAACAAGTTCGCAAACTGAAAACTCATACGAATTTAAAGTTGCACAAAGTTTTGACCGAGAACGGGTAGTCAGTAATGCATTTTATATGAGAAAGTTTTATTTTGAATCGAGTATTTGATTTATTGCGTATTCCTTCGCGTAAGATTTATGAAAATAAGAAAAATATTCTCTGATCAGATTTTGGAATGTCCCAGGCGGATTTTTAAGAAGTGTGCTGCTAGCTAGTGGTAACTTACGGGAGCAAGAGGTAGCCCTTTCCAATAAGATGCCCGTATGGTTTTACCTTTTTTATTTAATTTCTTTTACACCATGTCGACAAAAAATCATACACAAGGCGTAATAGTAAGTGTCACAGAAGCCTGTAGATACTCGTAATATCACAAGGATATTACAAGCGCATTGCTAACCTTGTGACTTATAAGATATTATGTCACATTACTCAGAAATTTCACCTCCCTTCAAACATAGTAATGCTATTTGGTGGTAGAAAAAGGTGAGAGGAAGGTACCAATGCACACGACCTTCGTATTTGGTCTACAGCATGTAAATTTCGTCGAAAGATATTTATTAACATAAATATTGTATTTATATAATAGTAGTTAAACCAACAGACGTTTTTTTGTCATAAAAATACAATGGTATTATTCCAATAATTGTGATAAATGAAATAAAGACGTAATTGCGTTTCTCTGTAATAATAAAAGAAATATTTACAAAATACATATTCTTTACATTTAATCAATTACATGAAGTTCTTATATTCAATAAAACTTTACCTGTTATAATGAAAGAAACCACACTTAAAGCCTTAACTTCAGGTCTTTCTATAATTAAATTTAAATAAATCTTATTGATCTGAAACATACCATAATTATATTTTTTTTATAAAATGTCACAACCCTCAGTCGTGACATCTAGTGGCTTTGTCAATAAAACGACAGAGACAAACTTAAAAAAAATGTTCGACAATCAATGAAGTTTTTTTTACAAATATATACTTTAGTTAAATATTAAAAAAGATATTGCGACTATAAATGGAAAAATAATATTCTATCTCTTAAGTTGGATTGAAATAATTATTAAAATCAGGTCAATGGTGTTAATTTTCATCCTGAACAAACACAATGATACGTAATTTTATATATAAATATGATTTTAATAAATTTACATTAAAATTGCAATAAATCCCAAGTACTGAAAAGGTGCGAGCCCGTTCCAATTGATATCATTATCATCCTGTCATATTCGAACGCAGATTGCTGTTTAAAATTAATGGAATTTACATTTTTTATATAATGGTAACCACGCCATGGCTTTACCAGGCGCGGAGAGCATCGTTGTAATAATTTATTCGTCGGCCGACACACTGATACTTTGTAGGTTAATCACGTTATCATATCAATATATGTTATCATATCAATTCAATTCTCACCCCGAGCAAATATTTATATGATGCTATTTGTGTTTCTCCTTTGTCTGGGTGTTAAAATTATGTATTAAAATAGTCTATTTGTGCTTCCTCTGTTATCTGGTGTCCGTATCCATAGTATTTTAAACGATTTAGCATGGATTCAGGCCAATGTATGAGATGCGGGAATTTATTATTAAAAAATAAATAAATTACCCATAATTATAGCGCTCGACAATCGCGGAGCGCAGCTTTCGTGACGGGGATGCTCCTGCCCAACCCATTAGTTTTATTAAAAAGTATAATTTTGTTTGCTTTTCATTTTAAATGTACGCGCTCTCATACATTTATAAGCATAAATCTAAAATGATATGTCCCAAAAAATGCATTTTTTACCTTAAACTTGAGATTTCTTTTGGTCAATCAAATCCTGTGGAACAGATGATTGCATCAGGACATATTCTATCAAAATTTATATACCTACCTTCATAGCTTCTGATCACGTTGTTCCAGAACACACTCACACATTACTGGAACTTTCTCCGTCAAATCTGGCTCGATCGTTCCAATGAATGCGCCATTCCGAACTTTCCAGACTCGTAACAGTTGCAGCTGTCTCGATGTCAGGCAGCGGTAGTTTTATAAAATCCTGATGAGTTCATCGCCTGATGTAAAATTGATGTGTTATGGCAGATAATGGCTATTAAACCGCTATAGTCATTTATACATTAAAATTGACCTGGTATTAATATTATAACAAAATAAATCATCAAATTATATCCATGCAAATAAATAAAAACTATACATGCTTCATACGAAGTCGATCTTATCAAAAATAATTAAATACAATAAATAAAACTAAACCATAATCAAAATTATTTTGTTATACACTTCTAGACTTGCTAAATTGGGTTTCAACATGTCGCCCTTACAGCAAAACTTCAATCCAACTAAAGTTAAACGCTAAAACGGCGTATTCTAAGGATTCCAAAGTTTCTGAAAGTTCCAATGGCGCTTTCAATTGAAAATCATTCCTATTCAGATTGGATATCTGCCTTCAGATACTGCAGAGCAGCTTTTGTCTGAACTTGTTGCTTGGAACCAATATAAACATTTAATCTGCGGCCAAACAGGGTGTAACATGTTTACGATATATATTTTTTTTAAACTAGTTAAAAAATTTGGTTGGCTTTATGAAAAATATAAGAACACAGATAAGAAATATTGATACGGTCACTATAATTGTTGACAGTTATTTTTTTGAGATAAGTAGTTATAACAAAATTGTTGAATAGTCGCTTCTATAATCAGTAAATAGACTGGCTTGGTTTTACATGATATCTCAGAAATGTTTGTGAAGGTGATACTTACTATCACGCAGCCTGTAAGATTGTTTGTCAAATCAGTGTTTTAATAAAGATTATACCTCATTTTTAAGATTTTATTGGCTTTTTCACACAATTGTCTTCAATGTCAGGCACGACTTGAATCTGCATTATAGTTATTGAGCACAAAAAGATCACTAGAAAAAAATATCGAAAAATCTCGAAAAATCTCGGTAGCACGTCAGTAGTGTTGTTCCTGACACAAGAGACATTTTTTTAAAGTTTAACTAAAATAATATAATTAATCTTTTATATAATTCAGTATTTTATTTGCATGAAATCTTTCTAAGTAATAGCTATTTTTTTTTTGTAAGTTGTTCTATAAGTAATATAGAAAGTAGACAGAAAAGCAGACCAATGCGAACGCTCTTATTTGGCGGTAGAAATAGGTGAGAGTGAGGAAATGATGCAGACGTCCTTTGTGAGAGGTCTACCTCATGCAGAGTATAAGAACAGTTTTTTTAAACTATATTGTTCAAATGCGTAAATACCGAAAATATACGTATATTTAAGGTTTTCACGCCTTCTAAAATATTCCTCGGATAACCCAGGATCCTATTTACCCTTAATCGACCATTACTTGTTCGTCGACTTATCAAGTCTGATCGACTTGTATCCTACGTTATTCTTTTGAAATGACCGGGTTTTAAATGAGTGAGACTTTTCTTTGCAATCGTGTGTGTATAGTTAAAATATGCAAACTTATGCAGTTTATTTTTCGTATTAAGTATTGCCCGTGACTTTATTTGCTTGGAAATTTCGTTCTATATTGCTAAAGGAAGTCAATTAGATAAGTATATTTAGTTATTCCTCATAATGTAAACTGTCTTCCAAAGGAAATTCCGTAGATTTTTGAATAAAACATTTAAGCAGGTTGGTTATGACTAGGTGTCGTAAGAGGCGACTGAGATACCGGAACCGACGGATGGCGGTATATCTATTCAAAACTGCGCAGTCAATCGCAAATCGCAAATCAAAAAGTCGCGGATAGGTAGCAGCATCCCTTTCGTAAAGCCCGCCTTGCGATTGCCGCCACGCCTGCACAAGCATGGCCTCTGTTCTTGGAGAGGCCTTAGCTCAACAGTAGACTTACTACAGCTGATATAATGAGAATCTTTAGAATGGTGGGGAAAGTTAAAAACCAGCTATCGTCTTAAATAACAAATGAGTCGCTTCTCAGCAGTTGAGTGTAACTGTTCTCTCCATACACAAATGTTAAAGGTTAATCCACTGCCAAATAAGCATTGAATCCCATCCGCATCCACACTTAACCCTTGCTAGTTAAGCGAGCCCTCGAGAGCTGTTCTCGAGATGTACACAGTCCCTTCATATGTACCCCCACTTTACGTCACCCTGTTTCTTAGAACTTGTTTACATGGGCCGATACGATGACATCAATACGATGTATAATCTAGCTAAGTAGACAGACAATCTCTTGTTTTAACTATATGTGTACTGACAAAAAATGTCGCGACTATACATTAAGATATGAACTATTTATACTTTTATATTACTATGTATCTCAAGTCAAACTGTACACAGCAAAAAAACATTGATTAAAATTGGTTCAATAGTTTAAAAGTTCACCCCACCCTAGACAAACAATGAGTCATATTTTTTTATATATTTTGTATAAAAAAATATAATTTTAAATTATTAGCCTTTGGGCACCGGCGGAGTAGAATAGTACCTCACTGTATACCAGTCATAATATTTAAGTACTAGAACCGATAGATGGCAGTATATCCATTCGAAACAGCACAACTTAAATACTACAGGGCGGGGATGGGCAGCAACATCCTCGTCACGGAGTTGTTTTCTGCGATTTCCACCACGCCTAACCAGCGCGGCTATTACAGACGAAAATTCCCCTATCTCCGGAAGACCAATTTCCAGCAATGTATTTTCCATAGCTGATATGTTGATGACGATAAATTAAAAAAAAAACTAAAATACTTATTACTAAAAAGTAAAATATATTTTTTGTGAAAATAATGATAAACGAAATTCACTATTAGTATTATAAGACTAAGTCGACAAACTAGCATTTGGATAGCAAGCGTCTTTGCAGCCTATAGACTTTCATAAAATCGTATCATCACAAGAATATATCTAACACTTTGCCAACAATGTGATTTAGGATATTATGTACCCAGTAATTTCATTTCCCCTCTCACTGTTCAAAAGCGGTAGAAACTCAAGACTGGTTAAACCAATTTAGCTAATATCGATCTCGATATATTTGTATCAATTTCGGAAGTTCAAGTTCAGTTAACGATGAGAAACATAAATGATAAGCAAGTAAATTTACCAAATACGACTATTTTATTTTTTAATACAAAATATTCCTAGCTGTAACAGATTTAATGTCTTTTATCTTTTTGAAAATAAAAAAAATGTGGTAATATTCAACCCAATGTTTGAAACAATTATGCATCCGTTCGAAGCCGGGGCAGGTCACTAGTCTTGATATTTAAAATTATTAGGTGGGTAAAACTGTACAACATAAGATAATTTTCAAGTCTCCAAACAAGGGGGTATTTTTGCCCATAATTACCACGCCGGGAAAGCGTGTTGGCAATCGCAGAGTGCAGCCTTCTCGATGGGGATGCTGCTGCCCATCCCCGCCTTGTGCCTTTGAGCTACACTGATTCAAATATATATACCGCCATCTGTCGGTTCTGGCAACTTAGTCGGCTTTTACGACACCTGATACATAGTGACGTACTATACTACTCTGCCGGTACCTTACGGCTTAAAATAGGGGTTGGTTGATACAAAGGAAGGTCATTTTAACCGAAGTTTATTAACTTATTGTATTTTTATATTCCACGTTTCTGTTACCTAACACACGAGCAAATATAAAAAAATAATGCGTACTTATATGTACTACAAAAATATTTCAGTATATACGAGTATATATAACATTCGACCCATCAATACCCAAACATAAGGTGCAAAAACATATTAAAACAGATATAAAACCAAACGATCTCTACCCATCCAGCAAGCCTTTCAGAGCTATAAACCCGTGACATATTGTCAATGAAAGAATCAAGAACCCAATGGTCTACCATATCCAAGCCCTTAACCCTTAGGGTAAGCCCTCGAGGACTATCTTAGTTCACAATGACCCTCCAAATGTGGCGCGTCCTTAAGGGCGCCTTATGTAGGGTATAATCTGCCATTTGAATTTCAGATCAGGCCTTAAGAGATTATGTGTTTTCTAAGTTGTACAACATGTTTAAGATTAACAGCTTTGCTAATATTAGGACAGCCAAGTTGGATTAGGTTGAGTAACTGTTTATTGTATTCCGTTCAAATCTTCAGGTCTTTTTTAATAAGATTGACATATCGCTAGTATTACCCTGATGGTATTTACCATGTTAGGCGACCAGGTCTAACAAAAAAATAAACTTTTCAATGATGAATGATGTTTTTTAATTACTTATTTTATTTATTTCATCATCATATCAGCCATTGGAAGTCCACTGTAAGACAAAGGCCTTCCCAAAAAAATGGGAAGCTCTGGACAAGCATGTGGACAATCGCAATGCGCAGCTTTCATGACTAGAATGCTGCTTCCCATCCCAGTCCTGTGCATTTGAGCTACATTATCCCCCATTCAACATTAGGCGAAACGACTGAAGTTTTTGAAATAAATTTTAACAAATAAAACAAATTTGAAATGGTTATTATTAGTTTAGATACAATAAAGTTGTTTATTAGTTTGGCGATTTTGTAAACAAAGTATTTACATTAATTCTGTGTACATGAAAATTTCTAATTTGATTGTTTCTCGGAAAGATTAATATTTCCTTTCAAGTTTTGAATGAATTTCGTATGCAAACTAAACGAGAGCCCTACGAGTATTGTTTAAAGGCATCCTTATCCGCCCACTACCCCCTCATCAATTACCAGTGCAAAACTAACCCAACTTCCCATATGAAGTCCGGAAACCAAACCGAGCTGTATCAGTCAGTTTTGCTCCAACTAAGTTGTCTGTTATGGGTTGTATTATACTGTTTAGAAGGTTCATTTAAAGTATCAAACACATTGTTTGAGCCTGATTTATTATTTGATACGGTAAAATTCGAAAACTGTTAGATATGAAAAAGTACTTTGTATTTTCCTACATTTACGAGTTCATTACTCGTATTGAACTTTTAACTTTTTTTAAACGTGGTTTATTTAATTTTAACATTTACTTTGAGGTTTCGTTTACAGTAATTATTTATTTATAAATATATTTCTGTAATATCTTATACATTGACTTGTTTGCGTAAGTCGCTTGCTTAAAGTGCTGTGTTACAGACGCCAGGCAACAAACAAAATCACCATTCAGTATATATATGATTTTGTTGACACTCGACAAACACAAGTTTTATCATATAAATATTTGCCCTGGGTGGGAATCGAATCAACGACCATTAGCGCACAATATAGGATCACTACCATCTGCGCCATAGGGCCGATCGTTATATTACCCAAATAATTTATCAAAAAGGGTAAAAGAATCAATCATAATTGGCAGAGATGGGCATTCTCTGTAACGTATGCCAAATTTCAAATAGATCCGTTAAGCTATTTTAAAAAGAAAGAGTTAAGAAAAAGACACAAAATCGAGAAACGTACATCCATATATTTATAAATTTTATGTTTAAAATATTATTTTTGAATTTTTGACATATGTTTTTTATATTTATCCATATAAATAAACCGTCTCTTAGCGACAATATGCCACATTTCCTGTAACATATATTTGAAAGATCTCACCTTGTTGTAGCAAAGAAGCGAAATAGTGATTTAGTAGGACCCAGTATGTCATTATTGAAATTGCTCTCTGTATTCTGGTCAGGCCGCGTGCGTCAAGTTGACGCGGGTCGAGGCAAATTTATTCGTGTTTGCCGAATGTTTGTGGACAAGCGTGCCATCATTTAAACTTAACGCGATTATCTCTAAGCGATGGTGTGTATGACAAATTATAGAAGAATTTACTGTCAAATGTGTCACATACATTAACAAAGATCATTTTTAATTTTACTAGAGGTAGATCTCTTACTAAGGTTTACATTGGTACCTGGTGAGAGTAGAGTTTTACCGCGAAATAGCAGTGTTGGCGATGATGTGTTCTGATCAGAAGGGTGAGAGAGGCAGTGAAATTACTGGATAAATATGACATAGCGTCTTTAATTCACAAGGTTATCGACATGTCTTTAGACTGTCTATCTAAGCAATCATCATATCATCATTATATCAGCCATTAAAAGTTCATTGATGGATTTAGACCTTCCCAAGAAAGGGGGTATGTTGCCTATAATTGCCGCGCTGGGCAAGCGTGTTGGCAATCGTAGAGCACAGCTTTCGCGACCGAGAAGCAGCTGCCCACCCCGCGCTGTACATTTGAATTGACTTTTTGCATGGCTATATAGCAATCTGTTGGTTCTGGTACCTTAGTCACCTTTTATAACACCTGGTGCATGGGGTGGTACTATTCTACTCTGCCGGTACCTCACGGCTAGCAATATAAACTTTAAACCATTCAAAACGTTAACTTTGCCCCACGATTCAGAACGAAGAACGGGGAACTAATTCTAGAAGCATTCATACAAGGCATTGAAGTCCGTATCAGGGTGAATTTTCAAAAGCTAACAAAGCAAACATTCCCCTCCCATGTCACTCGCCTATTCACAAAATGGCGCTTAGCCCGCAGCTTGAATTAGACCTCATTTTGTGAGGAAATTCCTTTAAAATTAAGGCACGAGAAAGCACGCGCTGATCTCATTTCCCTCTACGTCAGCGTTTATTTCCCGGAAAATGCCGGCTAGAGCCGGTTGAGTGCCGGTCCGGGCCGGTGTGAACGTAAACCGGCGACGTGACGAGTGTATACGTGACTTTAGTTATTGTGTTGGTTTTTAATGTGAATTTTGTTCATGTTTAATATAATATTTACCAGAAAAATATCCTCAAAATGGCGCTCATTTCTTTGTTGACAGACCCAACGGTGCAGATGGTAGGGATCCTGTCTTGTGCGCCAAAGGTCGTAGGTTCGATACCCATTCAGAACAAATATTTATATGATGATATTTATGTGTGTTCTATATCTATGTATCTGGGTGTTAAAGGCATCCATTTAAATAGTATACTTCTGATTTCTCTATCTGATATCCATAACACAAGTGCTTTAAGTGATTTATCACAGAAAAAGGTCTCATACATAGACCTGTTTTAGGAATTTATTTGTTTATTCTGTGCACCAAAAGTAAATTAGGAAATAATCGTCGTGTCTACTATAGTAACATTAGGGCAACGGCAATGCGAGGGAAATATGCAGATCCCGTCTGAAGCCTGAAGCAAGTTGACTTTTGTACTAGATATTATCTTAAATATAAAAATCTGCGTGTGGAACTGCATATTTTATGCTTCATAGAAAATTTATATCTATTATTAAGTAATTAAATTAGGATTGTTTAATATACATTAATTAATTGTTTAATTTATAGTTTTATGTTGTTAAATATAACTAGCAGTGCTACGTGCTTAAACCACAATAAGTTAAAGAATCTTCATACTTAATTTGCATCCACATTTTACTCGTTTACTAATTTGCATCCATACTATTAAGGACTCGAAAAAATACTTTATACTTTTTCATAATTTTGAATAAATGACCTTAATACTGAATTTTATTCGTTATCAACGTCAAAAACAGCGAACTGTCATACTAACTTTGCTTTTCCGTCTTACCCTTTATTATAAAATAAACCACCGTGAAACCTTAGAATTTTGTCAAGTTTCTAACTCTTATAGTTTAAGCTCTGCGGTGATATTTTAGTCAGTCACTCGGTCAGTCAGTTATTTCTTTTATTACGCAAAATATGTTGAGGGCAAATAGATATTATATCAGTTAAATGTATTTTGAATAGCGCAAGTGGTGCTGTGAAATTAATGTTCCTATCAATATGTGACCTTACGTCCCTATCTGACATCCAATTGACCTTTGTAAATTAATAGGAACTTGTGAGGTTGCGGGATAGCTATTGTCAGCCGAACAATCAATTCAAATTTGATTTCGGCAGTGATCATATGTGCGGACCGACGGATAAGCGGACCTTTTAATTATTCAATATCTTACGCATGGCTGCGGTGGTTTGATATACCTATATATATATAGTACCGGTTTGTGTGTTGTTACTTATTTTAATAACAATTAAATAAATTATTATACTTATTTTAATCATATATTAATTTATGCATACCGTCGATGGTAAGCAAACCTAAGAGTAAAATAGTACCTCCCTCTTTCATCATTATTATATAAGCTATTGGGAGCCCACTGCTGGGCATAGACCTCCCCAAAAAAGGAGAGTTTTTACCCATAATTGTTGCGTTGGGCAAGTATGTTTGCAACTGCAGTGCGTAGCTTTCATGAAGGGGATGCTGCTGCCTATCCCCGCCCTGTGTATTTGCGCTATACTATTTCAGATGAAAATCACTATATCTGTCAGTTGCAGTACACCAGGTATAAGGTGAAGTGTGTCATTTATTCTACTCTGCTGCTTCTGCTGGTATCCCAGGACATTTACACTATGCTGTTTTTTAAAACCATCAATCAGTTCCAGTATCCCAGTCACCTCTAACAACACCTGGTACAACTGGAAGTACTATTCTACTCTGTTGTTACCTCACGACTATACTTTATAGATATCCTATTTTAATTTTCCGCTGTTTAATGCCAGTTCAAGCAGTTTAGCTGTCAGTTGTTTGTAAGGAAAAGAAAGAAGATTCAAAACATTTAATTTAAAACGGTATGTAATAAGAAACTCGTTGGCCACCATTTCTTTGCATTTGCCAACCGGCGAGGCATGTCCCCGCTGTCTAGTAATTACGCTCTTTAAAAGTTTGTATATATCGCGGAATGCGAAGCGAAAAAATTGGCTGTGTGACAATGAAACAGCGTATTTTTACACTTTCATTATTAGAGATGATTATTACACTGTTGGACGATGGCCTCCCCAAGAATATAGTTTCCAATCACAGAGCGCAGCTTTCATGATGAGGATGTGCCCTAGTCGCCTCTAATGATAACAGGTATAGTGGCTGGTAACCCGTGAGGTACCAGCAGAGTAGAATAGTACCTTCCCCTGTACCAAGTGTCGTAAAAGGCGACTAAGATATCAGAACCGACAGATGGCGGTATATCCATCCAAAACATTGGAGCTCAAATGCATAAGACGAGGATGGGCAGCAGCATCCCCGTCGCGAAAGCTGCGCTCTGCAATTGCCAACACGCTTGCCCAGCGCGGCAATTATGGGTGACATTCCCTTTTTCTTGGGGAGGCCTATATCCAGCAGTGGACTTTCAACGGCTAATATGATGATGATAATAGTGGCTGGTACTTCACGGCTTTAATGTATATTATAGCTGTGAAGTACCTGTAGTAAGGAACAGGCAGAGTGGGATATATATTTATTGCATCTGCAGCCTCCTTAAAAAGGTTTCGTAACTTCCTACCACGTGGTATGTGGCAAAATTTATTTTGCACAATCTATTTTTCTGCCTATTCTTAATTATACAGATGCCGGTTAACTTAATTTGACAATGTCCCAACTTGTGATACTTAAGCGTCTGCAGAATTTCTGAATTTGATATATATTTGGCTGACGTAATTAAGCCAAATATGTGTCTAATGTATCTGTATTTTCATATCTGAGTTTCGTATTAAGCTCAAATAGCTTCCTATTCGCCTTCGCAGGAATGCTCATATACTTTTTTTATTCTATAAGGTAATCTTTTATGCCTCCTCTCCTTCTTATCTTAAAAACCGTTTCGTCTTAGACGACAGCCACGAGAAATCCCTTAGGTCATCAGAGCGTCTAACGCTTTGGATGCCTGTGAATTCCACAACATTCTACAGTAAATCCTTTACGGTTTATGCTGTTCGTTTGTGGAATGAGCTCCCCTTAACAAACCGATACGCGAGTTCTTTGCCGATAGTTAAGATGAGAGTAAAGAAGTATTATTATCTATCGCTGTGATTTCTTCGATTTTATAACCTCGTATTCTTACTGGCAAATACTGTACTTATTTTAAGGATATATTATAGTTTTATTCTTTAGTTTTAAAAGTTTTTGTCATGATTTTTACGTTTATTTTTTTTTATTTGGCTCACCTCATACTACCTCGTATCTTATATATTGGCAGCTGTACACAAACAGCTCTCTAGCCATGTCTTACAAAACGCCCTTTAAAGTCCCTTTCAATCCGGTTTTCATACAGAACATAGCAGTACAACAGCTCTTCTAAATATCCTGGATGATGTAAGAGTTGGATTGGAATACTCCCATCTAACGGTCTAAATCCTGATTGATTTCTCCAACGCCTTCAACTCTATCAATCACGAAGTTCTCCTCTCTATTCTCTCTTAAGTCGGGGTCCCTGATCGGTTCGGGAATGGTTCGCATCCAACCTTCGAGAACGCCAGAAAGCGGTGCGCCTGGGTGATGATATGTCCCAGTGGTTGGGAATTGATGCTGGTGTGCCGCAAGGTGGCATTTTCCCTGCGTTATTATTTTCCCTTTTTATAAACTTGTCACAATATATTGGCTGCTTATACCATCTATACGCTGATGACCTGCAACTATACACCCAGGCAGAGTACAATGACCTGGATGATGCCATTGCTCGAATTAATGCTGATTTGACCAACATCACAAACTGGTCACAAAAAGTTTGGTGTCTCTGAGAATCCATCCGAGGCTCAAGCCATTATCTTAAGCAGCAAATGGCAACTATCCACTTTAAAAATTGTACCTGTAATCATTTTTAATAACGTGGCATTGCCCTACAGCATATGCGTTAAGAATCTTGGCCTATTTATTGACTCTTCCTTAACCTGGGATACACATGTTAATGAAATCAGCAGTAAGATTACTGGAACGCTTCGTGCTCTCTATCTTCCTACCAATACCAAAACCATTTTTATTAAATCTATGGTTTTACCCGTAATTGACTATGGTGGCGTGTGCTGCACTAATATCCCTCAAGAACTCCTTAATAAACTGTATCGTCTATTTAACAACTGTCTTCGTTTCATTTTCGGTTTGCGTACATACGATCATATTTCCCATCACCGTTCTCTTCTCGGCTATTCGTGAACGTCACAAAATTCAAATTCTAACCATACTATTTTCAATACTTCTTGATCCGTACGCACCAATTTACTTAAAGAACAGATTCCAATTCCTATCTTCCTCTCACGAACGTAATCTCGGTTCTTCTAATACTCTCTCGCTCTTAACTCCTTACGTATTATATACTATTAATATTTTTTTGTAAATTTAGGTGTACAATAAAGTGTATTATTATTATATATAAATATATAATAATGCTAGAAGTTCGCGTAGTACTTACTAGTTTATACAATAGCATTCTGGAGTACAATAAATTACCGAATTAAGCCCATAAATCAATCTTTATTATTCATTCAATAAATGAAGTGTCTGTAGGGGTACGCGTAATTTTTGTAATAGTACGGGAGGGTTCTGTACGGGTAACCAAGCACCCGAGGAAGGCCGATTGCATAGGACAGCAGGCTCCTCTTATCGCGGTCCTCCGCGGGAGCGGCAATGCAGGCCACTACCAAGGCGAACAGGAAAAAAGCAACGAGTTTGTTCATCTGAAAACATAAAAATAATATTTCGATATATATTTGACAATAAAACAACTAGGGAAGTAAAACCGCGGAGCGTTGCTAGTTACCTGTGGGAATATGGAGCAATAATATAGCTTTTAATATATGCTGATAATGTTTGTTTTTTATTAGTCAAAGGGCATTTGTAATCGGCCCAGTAGTTTATGAGTTTAATTGTTACAAATATACAAAAACCGAAACCCCGTTTCCATTGTAAACTGGGTTCTCAATTTTCTTTTTAATCAACATCATATCAGCCATTGTAAGTCCACTATTAGATATAGGCGTTTCCAAGGAAGGGGGAATTTTGTCCATAATTGCCGCGCTGGGTAAGCATGTTGGCAATTGCAGAGTACTGCTTTCGCGACGGGGATGCTGCTGCCCATTAGAGATTTGTGAATTTGAGCTACACTGTTTCGAATGGATAAATCGCTAATTATCGGTTTTGACTCCCACGACACCTGCTACAGAAGAAGGTACTATTTGTACTTCTCGTCTTATAATAATGTAACTGTAGCTAGAAAGAATGTCTAAAATCGGCTTAGTAGTTTAAGTCTATTCGTTACAAACAAAACTGCAAATATATTCTCTACATTAAAATAGTATAGATTTGACATACATTGCTCTGACTCTCTCTCTCTCTGTCAAACTCAATATCGATTACTCTTGTATAATTATATGAAACATAGGCTTCCCTAATAAATATTCTAGCATATTTTCTTTGTGACAAGGATGACCCGAATATCTCTGGACTAAATGTCCAGTAAAAAATTGTATTTATATCCCGTGGGGTACCGGCAGAGTAGAATAGTACTTGCCCCTGTACCAGGTGTAGTGAGAGCCGGCTGAGGTATATCCATCCAATTGGCGGTGTATTCACCCAAAATAGTAAAAAAATTCAATAATACGGGAAAGGGTAGACAGCATTTCCCTTGAAAATATATCTATTTATCACCTCTCTGCGATTTTGGGCAGAACTTTTGCATGGCAATTATAGAAAAAAATCCGAAAAACGATGCTAACCATGAAATCTTTACCAAAAGTGGAAATTTCTCCAAGCAATATCTTAATGTGTCTATATTAGAGATATAAAAAAACGTGTATGAAAGGAATAATGGGAGTTAGGGAAGTGAGAAAGTTATGCCAAGATATAGAAATTGAGAACCATAGTCTTGGCCTACTTCGGTGGGTCACAGGTGTGATGTATAGATATATTATTTATTTTGGAAGTCTTACCTTGGATGCTATTGCTCACCAATTCAAATGTTGAACTGTCGATTCTATTTAATAGTACTCTTTTTATAGTGAACGTTAATTTTTCAACCAATTAAATTTATTACGTAACGGATAACACTTTCTTCGGTTACTATCATTCATTTTTTTTAACTGCACGAGATCCGGTTAATTGATGACCACAAGAGATTTCTTTTAATATTCTTAATTTAGTAAACGGTACAGATGCATCTGGTAACTCAGTCATTAAATGTATGTCATTGAAGACAGACGTTTCGATATTTATTCTAAAACGACATAATTTTATTTTTTGTATATTTATTTAGAAAAGAACATTTGCAATTTTGAAAATGAATAAAGAAAATTTCAAAATACATCAAACTAAAATGTAAAAAAAACATTTTATAACAAAGTGAAAACAAAGATGTACAAAACATACTAGTAGTATTATGAAAAATCGCGGGTTGCTTGGTCTACGAAAAATATGGCACAACGCACCACACGGTTTATTCATACTACTAGTAGTTTTTGTTTATCAATATTTTCAATTAGTTTTAAATAATATTTTATATCTTTTAGTTTGATGTTCTTTAATAGGTTTTAAACTATATGTGTTTGTTCATTTTTCACATTGATTTATTGTTAAATAATATTAACTAGATGGGTACCTAAGCTAAAAATTAGGTAGATGGTACATATAACGGATTTTTTTTCATCCTGAGGATCCAGATCAGGATAATGGGATAATTTTATCGAATATTATACACAGATTCCTTTAATAATTTTAAAAAAGTTCGAGGTTTGAAAAGGGTAGATCTTAGTCTGATAAATAGTATTTCTAAATATAATTACAAATCGATACTTCTTAGTTATTTATTATTATCGTGGCCCATCAGGGTTGTTTTTCACTAATTTTAATGTATCAAATCTATATCAGCTAGGACTGTGGGGTACTGGCATAGCATTATAGTATATTTCTTTGTACCAGGTGTCGTAACAGGCGATGGAAGTTCGGGAACTCACAAATAGCAGTATATCCATCCGAAATAGTGTACGAGTAGCTTATATTCAAAGTGTAGTGATGGGCAGCAGCATCCTTGTCATGTAAGTTGCGCTCTGCAGTTTCCAACACGTTTGCCCAGCGCGGCAATTATAGGCAAAATTCCCCCTTTCTTTAGGAGTCATACTTACTTAATTTAGGAGGCATAGTCTTTATAACTTTACGAGTTTTGTACAATATTACAATTATCGCCAAGTCCGATGGCGTACTTGGTAGTGTCCCTTACTATGAAGTCAATGGTCACGGGTCGTAGGTTCGAGCCCCACTCAAATATTCTTACGATCGATATTCATCAAATTGCCTAAATATCCAAGTTTATTGAGTTTAAAAGCGAAACATTGTTGTTTTTGAAGTTATTCCAATCAAATTCAGTATGAAGGTTTATTAAATCACACAAGACACGTGTAATATATTTTTACATAGGGGTAAAAGGACTTTGCACCGCAAGTTAGTATGAAAGTTCTGCAACTTAATACGGTTGAAACGGGGGGGAGGGAGGGACGGAGGCGATGCTTGTTGTTTTAGTATAAAGGTACGATACTTATAAATGAGCACCGCACAATCAAATTCCCCAACAAAGTTGCACATGTAATTATGTCAATATAGAATTTTATGAGAGAAGTGAGTTACCAATCTGTTCTTTTATTTAGTTTTTCTTACAAACAATAATATATGCCAAAAATTTCCAAGGTGTGTGGTACCAGCAGAGTAAAATAGTACCTCCCCTGTGTACCAGGTGTCGTAAGAGGCGATTGAGGTACCGGAACCGAAAGATGGCGGTATATCAACCCGAAATAGTGTAGCTAAAATGCAACAGACCAGAGATAGGCAGTAGTGTTCCTGTCGCAAAATTACGCTCAACGATTGATTTTCCCTTTCTTCGAGAAGCCTATGATCAGCAGTGGACGTTTTACGGCTGCTGTGATGACGATGATGATGAAAAGAAAACTCAATATGTGCCTCATTTAATTTGATGTCAATGTCAAAAATAGCGTCTAATTTCTGTGTAATTTTGTACATATACTCCACAGTACATAAAATTAGATTTTTTTCAAATATATTACATTAATAGGCAATCCCTACTTGGAAAATAAAATACTAGAAGTACCGGAAAAACTGTATAGAGCCCTCGTCAAATATTATATATTTATCTGTGCTCAAAATCGTTGTAAAGAAACTCATTGAAATCCCTGATATCTTTGGAAAAGTGAAACACCCATCGATAACTTATATACGACTTTAATTCTTTCAACTAGTTCAATGAATATCTCATAATTTTTCAAAAAGACTCTTTGAACATTTCACCATAGCCTTTGAAATATTCTTGGAGATATCCTCCTCACGTTTTGCAACGTGACATCGCTTCAATATTCAAGAAAAAGCCGGGACGACGAATCTATGCTAACATTATCGAGTGGAAAGTTTTGATAGTTTGTTTGTTATGATTAAATTTAATAACAGCTAGATCTATTATTCAATATAAATTTATTCAACATTACTATGTTAATTTAGCCAACAACAAGGGCTATATTATATTTAAAAAGGGTTGATTTCTACCTATGTATATAGAGGCAAGACTGGCGTTTGTAACAAATAAAAACTATTTTTAAAGATAACTGGAAATTTATTATACCTCTTAGTTATTTATTATTATCGTAGTATAGTTTTGATTTCTCAGTATTTTCTTTGTACCATATCAAAATCAGCTTGGGACATGGGGTACCGGCAAAGCAGAACAGTGCCTCCTTTTATGCAAGGTGTCGTTAGCGGCAACCCAGGAACGGGAACCGACAGATGGCGGTATATCTATCGGAAACAGTATAGCTCTAATGACAGCTGCAGAATTCCCGTCGTAAAGCTCAACTCTGCGATTGCCCCACGCTTGCCCAACGTGGCAATTATGGTCAACTTCTCCCATTCTCCCCAGTAGGGATATATCCAATAGTGGACGAGCTTAGATCGGTCTAAATTATCGTCTTCATAACTTTACGAGTTTGGAGTATTGTACATGTCACGATAATAAGTTTTAACAGTGAGACAATTGTACTACCAAGGACTTATTCTCAAACAGCATAAACTATGTAAACATGAAAATAAACTAACTCATAGTAGACAAAGGTATGTGGATTTCCACAATATACATCAGCCATGTCGTACACGGTTCGCACAGCGATTTCCGAATTTTGCAGGACGATTTATTTATAATAAAATTAACCATGATATAGATATTCATGACATGAATAAACACACATGCAAAACAACAGTAAGGGAATGGCTCTTGACATTGGACTACAACAAGACAGAGGAATTGCTAACAATATTATGCTAGACTGGACTATATTTATTGTTACTATTATTGTTTATGTATATTGTATATATACAAAATAGCTTCATATTCTGTGTATTTATATCATATGTGCGTAAATAATGTATTGTATTAACAAACCTTGTATTATATTAGACACATCACACCTAAATGCACACTACGGAGCATAGGTGCCTATAAGAACAGGCTAGACCTAGTTTAGGTACTTAAGTATCAAAATGTATTTTAGTTTAAGTTTCCTTTTGTTGTTGAATAAAGTTATTATTATTATTATCGCCAGGCCCGTTGGCGCGCTTGGTAGTGTTTCAATCTAATAGGTCAATGGTAACGGGTTGTGGGTTTGACTCTCACCCAAATGTTTATGATAATTATCCGCATTCGTTATGTGTATGGGTATTTTATATTAGTTAGAATTATAGGGAATGGGTGCAAAAATTGCAACTGGTATACGATAAGTGCCCTGTAAATCGCATGATCATTGCATGAATCGGGGCATTAGTTCAAATCTTTCAGATGGTAGCGACCTATCTTTTTTACCGAGAGTCGAGGGTTTGGTCCACCCCCGGATATATATTTATATGATTATATAAGTGTTTGTCCTGTACCTAGGTGTTCCAAATATGTATTTACGAGCCCGATTTACTTTGACGGGCCTGATAGCGAAGTTAGTAGTGATCCTATCTTATGCGTTAGGGGTCGTAGGTTTGATCCCCACCCCGGGGCAAAAATTTATATAATGATATTTGTGTTTGTTTTGTATTTGGGTGTTAAAAATTGGTATTTAAGTATTATATTTGTGATTTCTTTACTGTCTGATGTTTGTAACATAAGTTCTTTAAGCGATTTGCTACGGAGTCAATTCAATGTATGAGATGCTGTGTTAAATAAAAAAATAATAATTATTATATTTTGATTCCTCTGTTGTTGTTGATGTCCTCTGTTGTTGTTTTTGATGTGTTTTAAGTGACTTATCTAGGAGTCAGGTCAATGCATATGATCTTGTATGAATACTATCATTAAAATCTTTTTCATATGTTTTTTGTTATGGTTGTAAAATTTTAACAAGAGACGTTGCAGTTCTAACTGAAGACAAGGTAATACAATAAAAGGCGGTATCAAGTTGCCCAAAGATTAAAGTATATTGAGTTCAATGCCGTTTTAATAGTAGTAGTATTTTGGGTACGCATACGGGTAGCCGCGTAAAGTCGCGTCGTAATAGTACGGGAGGGTCCTGTATGGGTAACCATACTCGTACAATCGGCCAAGACCGAGATCATAGGACAGCAGGCTCCGCTTATCCCGGTCCTCGGCGGGAGTGGCGATGCAGGCAATTACCATGGCGAACAGGAAGACAGCAACGAGTTTGTTCATCTGGAAGCATACAGTAAATGTTAAATGCTTATATATTTATGTATACATAGGCCGTTCAATGTGGGACACATGCCTCAACAAAATATATTTGCGTGACATAAGGCAAGCCATAAAGATCATCTACATTAGTACATCTTACCTATTTCTAACACCAAAGAACAGTGTTTGCATTGTTGTGTCCGGTTTGAAGGGTGAGAGGGGTCGTGAAATAACTGGGTTATGTGACATAATAATCTTAAGTCATAAGTTTGGCAACGCGCTAGTAATGTCCTTTGGATTTTACGTGCGTCTATAGGCTGTTGTGACGATGACTATCACGGGGACTGTTTGCGTGTACATAGTCTAATAATATGTATATATCTTTTTTACATAGATGCTGATATAATGTGTATACCCCTGATTGCCAATATATATATATATTAACGTTACATATAATATGGGTCTTTTTTAGAAATATTACTATATATCTATATATACTTAGAAAAAATATATATTTTAATAAAATATTTTGTATAAAATATTTTATATTAAAATATTATATATTTTTTTTTATTTTATAAAAAAATTTATATATTCATTTCATTTCCATATTTCATTTCCCTAGGTTCTGGTATTCTGCTTAAATGACTGGACCGCTGTTGCTGATTATTATTTTTTATATCCATTATATTAAAAAAAATACATATAATTTATTAGAGACCCTAAGAAATATATTTTATGTAAACTGACTGTCACTCGTCTCGTCAATTGGCGGGATTGCCTGAATGCACGCTGCAAGTCTCAATAAAAGCCGATAATATGCCTCTGGGCTGACTAGGTACCAATCGTCGAGCATAACTTCATAACGGGGATACTACTGCCCACTCCGCACCGTTTCATTTAAGCTACGCAATTGTGGTTATCTCTCGGTTCCGGCAAATTAGCCTTATCTAACCTCGTTAAGTACCAATAGAAGAAATATAAAGTAAAAATAAGAAGAGAAAACTGATAAAAGTGATTAAGCAATTTGGAATTCAATGCTCAAGCTGATTGAGTTTCTTATCAATAAAAAAAAACTATAAATATAGGTTTATATAGATATATATAGGCTGCATACCACCGGTACTATTAAAGATCATTAAGGGAAGCCTTTATACAGAATGTCTATTAAGACGTTCTATGGTACAGGTCGAGAAGACTGTACAGAGCTAATAGAATATAGGGTGCGATAATTCGTATCTCCAGGGTCATTTCAGGAAGCGACTAGCAGCTAAAAGGATTTGTCATATTCTACAAAAACTGGGTTAGCTAGAGGGCCAATATCGATTGTCTGGAGCTGACGGTATGTAGGGCGCAATCATTCGGGGGGAGATCACTTCAGGAGAATCACTTTAGAAAGCGACCAGCAACTGTAACGATTTACAGGAAGTGGTATAGTCAGAGCGTCAAAATCGTCCTAAGCTGATTGTATAAAGCGTGCGATACAAAGGATCTCCAGGGTCACTCCTAGAATCGACCGGTCACTAGAAGGATTTGCTACACGCTAGAGGAACTCAAATAGTGAAAGTGAAAAAGAAACGCATGCTTTGTCAGGAGCTGACAGTTTATTGGTCGCAAAAATTCGGGCTCCCAGAGGCACTTCAAGAAACGACCAGAAACAATCCTTATTGTTTCCAAATCCTTATTTGCCACACTTTGAAGGAACTGGGCTTGTAAGATTAGGACCAACAGACCACTTGAATGCAAAAATGGCGTCGAGATCCAGAAACCCGCCCAAGCTACATCTACAAGTACGAAACCTTGAGGTACAGGCAGTGTAGAATAGTACCTCTGTTATTACCAGGAGTTGTAAGAGGCGACTAAGGTACCAGAACCGACAGATGCATAAAGTGGGATGAGCAGCAGCATCCTCATTGCGAAAGCTGCGCTCTGCGATTGCCAACACGCTTGCCCAGCGTGGCAATTATGGGTAAAATTTCCTTTATCTTGGGGAGGCCTATGTCCAACAGTGGACTACCAATGAGTATAATTATGATGATGATATCTACGAAGCACTTTTTTAATAAATAAAAATTTTATTTTGCTTGGGACACTTACCTTGATCGATACTTGCTCACCAATTCAAATGTTGAACTGTCGATTTTCTAAAATAACGCTCGTTTTATATTAATAACGTTAAGCTTTCTGCCGATTAAATTTATTGCGTAACGGAAAATAAGCAATCCGAAACAAATCAACGAATGTGGTTTTAATATGTTCAATAATAACTGAAATTGTGGTTAGTTTTTTACTTTTTATCGTGTACATTTTCTTAAACAATTTAAAAAAAAAATAGTGTATTCTTTTTACACAATTTGGTCTTCCTTTGATTGTATGACTTTTTCTATTTAAATAAATTGATCTCTTACAAAGGTCGTCTGCATATTTTGCATATGTCACTCTCACCTATCTCTAACGCCAAATAGCATTGTTCGCATTGTTGTGTTCCGGTTTGAAGGGTGAGAGAGGCAGGCAAATTACTGGCTAAATGTGATATAGCATCTACAGTTCAGAGTTGGTGACACGTTAATGATATATTTGTGATAACACGAGTGTCTATAAGCTGAGGTTACGTTTTCTTATAAATTATGTTCTCGTTATAGATCTGTGAGACACGACATATACACTAATATTGAGTCACTCTCACTGATATCGTAGGCTAAAAAGGACTAGGATTGGAAATGCAACAGTACCCTAAATCACGTAACGCTATACAAAAACTAATTATACGCAAACTTTTTCTAAATAAGCACTTGTGGTACGGACATTCATTGTTGTCACAAATATAATACTTAAATACATATTTGTCATCCAAATAAAAAACAAACACAAATATTTGTCCTGGTTGGAGATAGAACCCACGTTCTTTTGCGCTCAAAATAGAATCACCACCACCGGACCCGTCGCATTATATGGTGTTATAAATTCTTTCTTTCAACCAAAGCAATATTACCAACACATGTCAAAGCCTAGATTTAAAAAAAGGGTACTGGAAGTTTTTGAGCGATAGTTATTTTACGTGCAAGTGTACGTATAAAAGACCGTTCTCTTAATTTTTTTTTTACATTTACGTGTTTAAAACTCATATTAAAACGGTTTAAAAATGCAGTACATTTTCCCTAAAATCTTATTTATACTAAGTCTTCAATATACAGCCTCTTTCTATCTCCAAATATTAACGCGTTGACTTATAATAATAGTAAAAAAAATCCAAATAGTTTAATTTTCACCAAAGTTTTACCACCAAACCATTAGACTTAACAAGGGTACATTAATTGATGATAATGAACTCTTTAATGGGAATAACACAAAGACATGTGCAAAACCGGAGAGATCGGCTAGAAAGTTATTTACACAAAGACTAAAGTTCGCCAGAACCACGAATATATCGATATCTTAAAAGCGAATTCCCATATTCCTTTTCGGAAGTCAATTCAATAATGCCTCTCGGTAAGTTTGGAAACTTCAGATTCAGATATCAAGAGTTTCATATGGTTATAAGGATGAAGTTCGACCCGCTAAGGTTGGAAGGCGCAATTTAGAATGACTGTTATGCAAGTCATTATTTTGAATTCCAAAATTTTAATAGCATGTACCTGCAGTTTTGAACCTCTTTAAGTATTTCATGTTTCGAATATATATATACACACACACACACACACACATTTATTTATAATAATTAATTCGTCTGAAATATAATAATAGAAATAATAAGCCTTTATTAATCTATGATTTGTCATATAAAAGAAATTCAGTACTTCATCATATCAGCAAATGGAAGACTACTTTTAAACCTAGGCCTCCCAAAAAATAAGGGGATATTTGCCCATAATTGCCCCACTGGACAAGCGTGTAGGCAACCGTAGAGCGAAGCTTTATCGCCAGGGATGTTGCTGCCTATCCCCGGACTGTGCATTGGAGTTTCAATGGATGGATATACCATCATCTGTCAGTTCTGGTACCTTAGTTGCCTCTTACGATACCTGGTACTATTCTAGTCTGCCGGACCTCACGCCGCTTTAATACTTATAGAGATTTAAATTACTTGCGCGCTTTACATAATGTGAGCCTCAATCTGGTTTTTATATTTGCTAAGTGCTTATCCAAACTGTTTTAGTTAGGTAGGTATGTGGAAGTAAGTTTATGATAAGCCTAAATAATAGACAATCAAACACTCTGTTAAATTGCAAGTGATTTGGTAAAAATACATAAATAATTATAAAAATATTGTATTTTAGTGTGGTAACTCTCAAATGTATTAAGTATTTATTATTATTAAAACAATAACAGTGATTCTGTATATTGCATGGATGGTGCAAATCTCTAGGGCACCGAGCCAAAACATGTTGGCGATCAGGGTCGGACTATTCGTTTATGGACGGATCCGATGGCGCAGCGGTAGTGTTCAGGACAATAATTTATGTTTCGAAAAAAAGTATTTTACACATGCTTCATTGCTTTCAATGAATACCTTTCTACTGAAATGAATTCGAATAATTTCAAAAACAGCAAAGTTCCATACTTGCTTTGTATCCCTGGTATTTCCCTTTAGAACCCATATTTAAAAAAATCTTTCTTAGGTTATAAGGAACCTTTGTGTCAAATTTCAAGTGTTTAACCCCTATAATTTAGGCCTTGCGTTAATTTATTGATTCCGGCAATCAGCGTTTTTATCAGTTTTTCTTTTAGGCTCTTTTCTGTTGGATTACAAAATGAACCCGTTCAGAGAAGGCAGTCTACTACTAAATTAGGCTTGCTGCACGATACGTAATACTATCTGTGCATCTTAACATCTTGAAATAAGTTGATTTCTTTTTTTATCATTTATAGCGTACTGAATATTTATTTTTTTTGTTTTTTTTTATTTACTCAGTCGGTCCACTTGTCCTTTAATGTATAGATAGCATAAAAATAAGCAATTAATAGATATATCTGTACACGACAGTCTATGAGTAATCGTTAGTATTATATAATTTTACTAAAGCAACATTTGAGAACCTGTGGTTTCGAAGGCGTGGGCAAGGAAACATTTAAATGTTGCAATCTGCGTCGATTTGAAGCGCATTTCTTTGTTAAAATTCATAGTAAACATAATGAAAGCAAAAATATATTTGTCTGTTCGTTGTGTGTTATGGTTTTGTGAATGAAAATTGCTACAACTTAATCGCTATAAAAAATCGCGCTACAAAGAGAAGTTTAATGCGGGCACAGACGCAGGAATGAAGCTAGTAATTATTATAACCATGAAATAATGATTGTCTCCACCGTGAGGTACCGGTCGAGTAGAATTAGTACCTATACCTATGAGCAGGTATCGGGAGCGGCGAATAATGTACCAGAACCAGCATATAACGGTATATGCACGGGGCGAAGGTAGGCAGCAGCAACCCCGTCGTGAAAAACGCAGCCAAAACGTACGCACAAAGCGCGGCAATTATAGGCCAAATTCCCCCTTTTTTATTTTTTTTATCTGCCCATGTCCAGCAAGGATATCAAATTTTTGCCTGTCTTTGATTCGAATATCGCTGATTCTAATATTGTCAACTATTTACCACGCTTTATAACATACTGGTATAAAAATAGGCATTGAATCCGGCCCCGCGGTCTGACCCCGATGCGTCCCCGTGAGGCATAATTAAACCTTTTCGGTTTTAACAAAATTCATGGATTGTTAGACTCGTGTATCAAAAGTTTTTTTGTTCGCACAAATTGAAATTTCATACAACGGTGTGATTACTTTAAAACTTTGTGATTATTATTAAAATAACACAAAATGTAATCTACGCGAAACTGTGTTTACACTTTCACCATCATTATATGAGCCGCAGAACGTCCACTGCTGGAAATGAAGACTACCCGAGAAAGTGAGCAGGCGTGGTGGCAAACGCAGAACGTTGCTCCGCGCCGAGAATGTTTCTGCCCATTCTCTCCCTATAGCATTTGAGCTATAGTGTTTTGGATGGATCCAGTAGCTCGGTTGCCTGTTACCACACCTGGTAAAGAGGGAGGTACTACTCTGCCGGTTCCCCACGGCTATGTTTACACTTTAAGGCAGTAAAATACAATTTGGGTTAAAACAATACTACCGCCGAATAGCAGTGTCGGCGTTACAATGTACCTGTTAAAAGGGTAAGAGAGGCAGTTAAATTACTGGGTAAATGTGACATTCTATTCTTCAGTTCATAGGGCTAGCACGCGCTAGTGATATCTTTGTGATTACAGGGCTACGGTTACGTTTATCATCAAGAGGACCGTATGTTTGTTTGCTGAATTCATATTATAACAGCTTTAAAAAGGCGGTTTACTTATGTTTCACATTTACTCATGATCAAAACGTCAAACGTAAAATGTAAATGAACGCGTAAGTGTCCTATGATCATTGCTATAATATACTCGTATTATGCTTTATTGCTATTATAAATTATGTATAAGTAATTCATTTTCATCTGAGTATTAAAGGACCAGTCTTCCCACCAAAGCTTCAACTTAAGCTACCTTAGACTGCCGACAAACTGTCACGAAGGAGTGTGACCCTGAAGAACGTTTCCGTATGCAATATTTAAATGACTGTAGAGATTATAATCTGTATTGCATTACATTCATAATAGGAGCCGTAGAACCGTCCAATGCAGGCTACAGGCAACTCCGAGAAAGGCCTGGTAGAATTGCAGACAATTCGATTACCTAGTGACAAATCTTAGAACTGTTACTGCAAGGTATTTTTTTTATTATAGGAGATCGACAAACATGCTTACAGTCCGCGTGATAATAAGCGTCATCGCCGCCTATAGACGCTCTTAATATCACTAGGATATCACTAGGGCGTTGCAAACCTCGTGACTCGAAGATATCATGGAACAAAGAAATAGATAAAATAAATAATAAATAATTTCTCACAACATTTCATTAAGCCGACACGGCGGTGATTTGCTTAAAGCACTTGTGTTCCGGACATCAGACAACAACGGAATCACAATGATGATTTTTAAATACGAATATTTAACCCGACTTAGAACAAAAACAAATATCATGATAAAATTATTTGTACTGGGTGGGGATCGAAACCACGACCTTTAGCGCACAAGACAAGATACACTACCATCTGCGCTATCAACCCTGTCAAATGTGTCCGACAGATAAGAGTGAGGTACCAATGCAGACGACCTTCTTATAATACGTCTGTGAGGTATACCTCATGTATGGAAACCGAAAAGTCAAAGGTAAAAAGTAATTTGAACCGCATTTTAAAACCGTTAAAAAGAAGTTTGTAAGGAGGATTTTGGTTAATAAAATTAACCAAACTTCTTCTTAACACGAACTATTATAGATTGTACGTGTCTTGTTTTAATAACATACTTTGTATCTAATACAATGGACAACACACACCAACCAACTAGCTCGTATCGACAGAACTTGCGAATGAGCTATCATAAACATCAACTTACTAGCCACCAAATTAAAGTCTCACAAAAGCGGTTTATACACATTTAGTTTCTGACTCGTATTACCGCGCAGTAAAGTCGGTAACCGCCTGTATCGAAGTTCGGCTTGTTGGAAGGTTTCCAGGGAGCTGCAGACGTGTTAAACTTTAAAGGGTGTTAAAGGGAACAAGTAATTTCTTATTATTGCACCGGGTACATTAGTTCCAACTGGCTTTTCATTTGAATGCGGCGTTGTTATTATAATATTGTTATGTTTCGTTATGTTCAAACTTTAGTTCCTGTTGAGTAGGTGAGAATAAAGCAGATATAAAATACCGCGTAATGTTCTAAAAGATTCATTACTCAATCATAGATATTGTATTTTTGTTAGCACTGGTCGACAAAAAAGCATAGGTTCCGCTTATGGACAGTGTATAGACACTCGTAATATTACAAGGATATCACTAACGCGTTGTCAACTACGTGATTTGAAGGTATTATATCACGTTATGCAGTGATTTCACTGCCTCTCTCACCCTTTAAATTGGTACACAGAAATGTGAACACTGCTATTTGGCTATAGAAATATGTCAAAGTGAGGAAACGACAATCTTTGTACGAGGTCTACCTTATGTTGCATAGCGTTGAATTACGAAAACTGATAGCTTTAGCACGGTGATTTGTTCGTGATGACGGTAAGGGTTTTATTAATGATAACCACTAGGTTGTGTTGATGGAATCTTTATTACCTTCACAAGTGCTTGAAGTAACTTACCACGGTATCAGGTCAATCAGGGTCAATATATGACATATTGTGTGATTATTTAGACAAAAAAGATGAGGAAACATTTTTTGGAGGTTTTTTCTAGCGGGTCGCGTAATGATGCTGCAGATTTAGGACGTGTAACACCAGACTATTTTAAATTAGATCCTATTAAATGACTCCTATTTTTAGGGATTCTTATGATGTCTTGAACCACCAAGGTAGTTTTTATTACAAATATAAATTAAATTACTTCCTTTATGGAAATAATAATGTTATTATTTAATCGGCTATTACAAAGTACTTGTAGCGGCCGGCTTAAATAGATTATATTTGAGTTGGTATACATTAACATTGTACAGCTGAGCAGAGATTAGAGTTAATTAAATATTGATATGGTAAAATGAGCCTTATGACGATTATTTTAAATAAAATAAGTTGAAATGTTACTTTTTCTCCCTATTTTATAGGTAGTAGAAAGCAAACCAAGAAAGACTTAAAAATATTTCGTGTTTTGTATTTAATAAATAAAGCCTAATTGTTTTACTCCGGTTTTCCACTGTCTTGTCTTGTTAATTCTAAGCACAATGTTATTATTAAAACTCTCATAAACATTGCAAGTGTCAGTTGAAATATTTAAAGTGGCCTTTTTATTATGTAAGTCACGTATCGGAAGGCCGCCAGCCAACAAACCCCAGGTCGTTCCGTTTACACATTTTATGTTAAGAAATGAATGGGTCGTTTTGTGAAATAATAATTTTATTGTACAAAAATTTTAATTATATTCCAAGGGTTTTTGATAAATCTGTACGTATTTATAACAAATGCCGATAAGGCAACCGAAAAAGCTTATGTTACGGATATCAAAAATCATACCACTTATTCTCCATATTAACCATAACAGCGTCAAATTTCACGTTTATCATTTCGCAATATTTCCTTTTAAAGAGGTAAAAGTTTTTCGCTTTACGTATTAATTTATATAAAAAAGAGAAGTCGACTGACTTTTAAAAAATTGCTTAGGGTAACCGTATAAAAAAATACGTGGGGGATCATTAAGAAAGGATTTTTGAACATTTACCCCCTCAAGGAATAAAACGGGGGTGCAAAAATTAGTTTGACACTGCTGTTTTTGAAGTTATTTGAATGAAATTGTGTATTAAGGTTCTTTATATAAGATTTGTTATTTATATAACTGATAGTTGTATTTCATACACGTGTAAAATATTTTTTAAATGAATCATGCTTAGTAAATAAACGCTAGGTGCAAAGAAAGTATGAAAGTTATCTGATTTTCAAAGTTGTTACAATTTAATAAATACATCAATACAGATAATTAATATTATTCTATAACTTATTGTGATTGAAACGATGCGATATAGATACGAGATTACTCTAGATAAACAAAAACAAATGTGTACAATGTCTTGCTAAGCGGTAACCTTAAACATAGAGATAAAAAAGATGTCGATGTATATAGAAACATACTTCTACCTACCCCTTTGAGGAAATAGAATACATAAAGGCAAAATTGGACCGGAGCATTCACCCGGCTCACTGCGTTTTACCATTGATTTGATTTTTTTGATATTTCGATCACTAAATCGTCGTATTTTGAATCTTCTTATTCAATTGCGATCTGCTCGGTTTCTTCCCATTTTTAAAATAATGGCAAATAAGCATCATCTGTCACTCTTACTTTTTTCTTCAATATTTATATCCTCAATGAAATTTTAAATTTGAAAGACTTAATAATAAAAAGATAAGGACAATTAGTATGTAAGCATTCAAAGAATGCGATACGCGTACGCAGGTTTGAAATTTTGTTATCTGAATTGTTACGTTCTTACGACTACTTCTGTTTCACAAACTTTTGAACCGGTTTACAGCAACGGAGACACTGCTTTCTGGAAATAGGGGAGAGTAAGCCACCAAAACAGGTGACTTTTATCTGAGGCCTACATCTAGTAAGTATATAATTTGTTCAGGTCTATCAGGTTAGGTGATCTATGAATTTCAGGATGACTTTGAAGCAACTTTAATAAAGTTAAACGATAAAACAACTTACCAGAAAGCATTAAAGAATGTTAAACTGTTGAATGTTTTAAGAGCAAGCTAGAGATCTATAAAACCCCGAGCTCCGACAACTAACAATTAGTATTGTATAACCTATATTTTTTTCTTATTTTAAGTAAAATGTGTATTTCTTATGAGAATAAATTCTTTAAACCCTAAACATATATAAAGTGAGTAACTAGTTAGTTGCAAAAGTGTCTGTTACAGAAAGTGTCTTGTGTTAAGTGTTTGAAACACATGACTGTCTGCTTATGCATTTGTGACGCTCCATTTTCTTCTTTTCTGCATCTCTTTTTGTCCTACTAACATTTCTATCTTTTGTTTCAGGTGTGCCTGTGTGGCGCGCGCGATTTGATGGAGCGGTGACCCAGCATGCGCAGTGTGCCGCTCGCCGCCCTGCTGTGGCTATTGCTTGTTGCAGGTAACTTCTTGTAGCAAATGTTTTTATGGGCTCTCTGTAATCTAATGCCCTGTGTGCCAAAAGGTTTATTCGTTTGATCCTCACCCGAAACTGTATCTATTTATTTTTTACATATTTTTTTATAATCACATAGCAAACACGTGCTGTGAGGTAAAGGCAAAGTAGAATAGTAGCTATATATATATACTAATACGCTGTTTCGGATGGATTTACCATCATTTGTCGGTTTTGCTACCTACTTTTGCCTCTTAAAATAATATTTAAAAAAATTTAAAATTAAATACTATTCTACTCTGCCGGTACTTCATGGTTCAGCACCAATTAATTGAACCGTCTGGTACCGGCAAAATGTTTATTAAAATTAATTGTTAAAATTAATAGTGTTTAAACGGCAACCGCCAAATAATACGATTTATAATCTTGGAATCGAAATTAACTCTATGATGCAGTTATCGAGATCACAGAATCTCCAAACTATTCATATAGATCAAGAATGGATAAGGCAAATGTGCCTGGTATAAAAGTCAACATAAGTCACTTAAAATGCTTGTGTTCCGGATATCAGACAACAAAACGAACAAACCAACAACACAACAACAAAGGTTACACAAATATAATACTAAAATACATATGTTAAAAACACAGAACCAACACGAATATTTATTAAATAAATGTTTGTCCTGGACGTTCACAAGATAGAATCACTAGCGTCGGCCCATACTTGATGGTTGAAGATTTTGTCAATTTTTTTTGTATTCTGTTTCTTTCAAATATACTTAAAATTTTACTTATACGCGGAAATGATTGCTGATTATCACCATGCCATGCCCACTGTCGCAATATTTTTTTTTTTTTTTACTACATCTGATACATTGACCTGATTCCTTGATAAGTCGCCTAATGTATTTATGTTACGGCATCGGACAATGAAGGAATCACAAATGTACTACTTAAATACACCTAGACTCAGAATATACACAAATATCATATAAATATTTGTTCTGGGTGGGAATCGAACTTACGATCTTTGGTGCACAAGACAGGATCACTACCATCTATGCCATGGGGCCCATCGTCCGTCTTCCTTAAGCGTAAGTAATTTTGTCACTTAGAAGCCTAAGCCCAGCAATCGACGCACAATAGCTGATATAATTATAACCAATTTTATAAATGTCAACCTGAGCATTTGGTGTGTGTGGTTAGTCTACACAACTTAAGTTACAATAAAGTACGTTATTCAATTTTCTCGAGCCGCAATCTTTAAACAATCACGCTTAATACAAGTTTTCATATCAGCCAAAGTTTCCCAACTCCTTGCCGACGAAAGTGGCTACATGATGAATGGGTCTGGCAACACTGTCTACCGTTTTATTTGTGCGGTATTTGATGTGATATTACTTCAATTCCGTACTTCTTTAAGTGTACCTCGATAAGAATGACATCGACAACAATAACATTAGATGGGCCCGAATTGTGCAGATTGTAGTGATCCTATCATGTGCCTTAAAACAAATCAAATGTTTATATTATAATATTTGTATTAAATCTGTGCGTGGGTGTGAAATATATGCTTAAGTTTTCGATGTGTGATTCCTCTGATGTTCGTAACACAAGTGCTTTTAAAGAATGAACATCATGAATTACCCAATAATGTTGGTATAAATTTGAGCAACTTTCTTTCATTCCTTCTTTCAACTATTCGTGCGGTAATGAGACAGATAAAGGTTATGCTTTCACCACGAAGTCTGCAAGTGCTATAACAAATGTGTCTGGCGCGCCCTGTCTGGCTCACGATTAGATCGGACCAATTCGCTTTAGTACTTATTTATGAGATAGCGCGAGAATTAATTAGGCTAGATTTGGTGAGGTCCGTAATTTCGTAGAAGTATACATTTTATTTATACACAAGTGGAATAAATGCAGTTGAAATGAAACCACTTCGAAGCATGTATGGTGTGAGTTTGAAAGATAGATTAAAGAACAGTGTAATAAGAGATCGATGTGGTGTAAAAGATGATGTTGTGACAACAATAGAGAAAGGAATGTTAAGATGGTTTGGACATGTAGAAAGGATGAATCAAAGTAGAAGGGTTGGTTTAAGACGACCGAGTTGAAATATGTTAACCAGGTAGAAAAGGTATTAAAGAAGGGCCAGGTCATAAGTACCAAGAATAAATCGAACGTGTATAAAAGGACTAACGCGAGTAAGGGAATTATAAGATCGTATCGACAAGTCGTCGTGATGTATGTATGTATATATAGACTTTATTTTGCCTTGGCAACGATTTTTTTACATACAACGTGACTATAACTTATCTTGTCTTTCAATTAAATTCTATATATATTAAGGGAAATATGCTACGGTTTTAACCTTTAGCCTTAATAGCTAGTCGTTATTTTGAAAACACTACCGTAGAGTCAGGTTTACTTTGAATCTCAGGGGTAAAATTTATTGAACAGGGTGATTTTTTTTTATATTATCATGAAAAAATTAAGTATCTTTTATTTTTCCATGTAGCCTAAAGTTACCTCTCATCATTAAAGTAAGCCGTATTTACTTTACTGTTTGTCTAACATCAGACATCTGAACGTATATATAATATATAAATACATATTTAATACCCAGACGTAGAAAAAAAATATTCTTTATGTTTTTTTCCCTGGGTGGCGATCAAATCCACGACCTTTAGCGCACATATTACAGCTTGCTAGTTTAGTTCAAAAAGTCACTGAGCATAGCTGTAGGCAGACGTCCGGGCCACACTAAACAACAAAAACGAATCTTTCAATTAATCTTAGCAAAGACTTCACAAGATCCGAAGCTTTTAACAAATTTTTCATAATAAGAAACGCTGAAATGTTTTCTTATATTTTTTAAGACTAGCCGCGATATCCCCTAGTTGGCACAGCGTGCAATTTGTTTTTTGTTTTGAAATTTTAATTTGTCGAAAAGCAACGGATAAGCGGATCCGCGAAACAAATCTCCGCGTTCCTGGCATAAAACCAACATAATTGATGTCTCTGCGGTTACTTGCAGCCACTGAAGCGGGACCCGCGCTGTCTTACAGCCTCTTTGAGATATGCAAATCGTCAAAAGTAAACGTTGAAGAGTACAGGCCAAGTAATGCTGGTCTTTTGTGGTGTGCTCTCATAAATTAGATGTTTCGCTATTCGTGCTGTTATAACTGTGATAAACGGCGGGAATTGTTCGGGAGTTTTATTATTGTCTTTTAGGCACTTGACCTCATTATTTTGAGGTACTTTAACTTTAATGATTGTTATTTAAGAGGCTGTTATGAAGTTGGAATTATCAGCACTTAAAAATGTTATTGTAAAGGGTTAGAAGCCCTTTGAATTAGCACCTCGATAAAGTTCATTACTGTTATTTTGTGTTTGGATTTGTTTTTTTTACTTGTTTTATCATTGCAAAGTTGTTGTTGTTAAAATTAATGGTACGTAATAGGATTTTGTATATCACAAACCAAACTAAACTACTTCTTAAGATATTTACAATGCACTATAGTGAACGTTTAACTTATTCGCTATTTTTATCTTATAGTAATCATAATATAACATTTTATTGTACACTTAAATTTACAAACTATATTAATAGTATGTAATATACAGTCAAGTATAATCGGCGGCTTCATCACAAAGAGCGAATTCTTCCAGGCAACTTATACATGAAAAAATTTTTGGTAACATATTTAAAAAAAACATTTAGTATTATAAGTGTACCAAAAAAATAAAAAATAATAATCATAACGTAAAAACATGGCACACACTTTAAAAACTAAAAAAGAAAACTATTATATATCCTTGAAATAATTACAGTATTGGCTAGTAAGAATGCTACGTTCTAGACTCGAAGTAATCATAGCGATAGATAAATACTCCTTCGCTCTCTTGTTTATTTACCTTATATATTACTTATTAATTTTGAACTTTTTCTAAATAGGAAAAGTTCAAAATGCAATTTCAAATGTGGAATGATGGTTGAGTGGCCATAGTGAACTACCGAATATATATATATATATATATATACTTCATCATCATTATCGTTGTAGTAGCCACAGAACTTCCACTGTATATTGATCGGTCCTAATTGCCGCAAGAGGTAGATTTGTTGACAATCGTTGCATTTGAGTTACACTGTTTTGGGATGCTATCCGCCGGTTTTAATTAATTAACTTCTTACGATACCTGTACTAAACTTCGGTTCTGTAAACTTTTATTACATAAAATACAGATTGACTATCCATAGGCATGACTCGAACCTGCATCTTTCTCATACCGGGGAACTGCTCTACCGTTGTGCTACCGAAACTTTAACAGACATGACAAACGTTTCCTAGTGTTATTTTTGTGCTTTCTGCTCTTGACTATCCATTTCAAGAAACTTGTACAAAAACAAGCTCTTTCTAATAAACTGTAATAACGATCAAGAAATACAGCTTTTTAAAATTTCCGATTTCCATTCGTTGGCATTTCTTTGCTGCGATGAAAATCTGTAATTTCAAAACAAAATATGACTAATAAGTTCGGCGTTGTTCTCTTTCTTCGAAATTCTTTCACTTTGCAAATTCTGCAATGGAATCTAATTTCAACTGTTTTGAATTAAGGTTTTAAGCATGCAAATGTCATTATTGAAAACACGTTAATAGAAATTAGTATTAACCTAAAGTCACGTTTATAAAAGATCTCGAGTTCTTAAGCCGTGAAAGAGAAGAAGTGTTATTATATAATTTCCTAATATTTAAACGTTCACTACTCTTTTAACGGCTTTATAAATTTATATTTTAACAATTTTTTTTACAACAATTAGTTAACAATTAGTTTTATATTTAAATTTTCAGGTGTTTACGGGGTATCAATGTCACTGCTGGTGATACTTTATGATAATTTGTATTCCTAGTACACGGAGATGCGGTAAAACATTTTTACCAAGCCAACACTATAACCGGAATTATAATATGAGTCAATTGTCGCATTGTTTCCGGTAATATATAATAAATTTAATTGTACTTGTCATTAACTGTGAGAACATCGTACACTTATTAAGACTATCTATCCTATTGTGTTGAGAAAGTTTCGCTATGGCCAGGACGAAGACGAAGCGTGCAATTTTCGAGAATCAAATGTTAATTTTAAATAATTTCACTCATATCATCCATTGATTTGATTCCGAGATAAGTGACTTAAACTTGTGTTATGGACATCATACTATAAATAAATTGTTAATATAAAACATTAATTAATTAATTACACAAATGTTTGTCCTGAGTGGGAATCGAACCCACAAACCTTGGCGAACTAATAAGATCACTATTATCAGCGACATCAGCCCGTCAAACTCTTACGTCTTTGATTGATTCTCCTTCGTACAAATTTTCACAAAGTTAAAACTAATTATACTAAGAGCTGACCAGGACATCTAACGTCAATAGCACAAGTTGGAAACTAATCACGGCATCCGAGCTTGTTTAACTGTTTAATATTACAAATTGTTCCAGGCGAGCCATTCGTGATTTTCCGAGGACTCTCACAAATGGGTAGCTGTTAGTCATTTGAGTTAGAACGATTTCCAGTGGAAATATCGTCTTGGAGGGGAAATTTGTTGGATTCCAAGTCTAGAGCGTTTAAGCATGGTAACGACAGTTCCAACTTTGGACTCAGTAACTCGGTAATAATTAATTCTTATAAATAGCAATGGATTGATCATTTAATTAACAATTTCACAACCACTAAGTGAGAATATTTGATATAACGTTGAAATGCAGAAGTTGTAGATTTATACACCAATTCAAAAATGTTTGATACAAATAAAATGCGCAAGTAAATACGATTGATTTTATGTTAAATGACACTATAATAGACAATTAATAATATTAATTTAAATTGTAATTAATACATTACATAAAGACAAAATGATATTTACAATTTAATAATAATAATAACTTTATTCAACAACAAAAGGTAACTTTAACTAAAATACATTTTGATACTTAGGTACCTAAACTAGGTCTAGCCTGTTCTTATAGGCACCTATGCTCTAGTGTGCATGTAGGTGTGGATGTGTGTCTATATGGTCTAGTGTAATACAAAGCTTGTTAGTGCAACACATTATTTATAAGACAATTTACCTCTTTTTTGCTTAGAGCGATCTCTCTCAAGAAACTTTTGGATAAATGTAAATAAATAAAATGTAATAGAACAGTTTCATATATTACGTAATTATAGCAAAAGAAACTAAAGGAATTTAATTAAAAAACTAAATATATTTATATGATAATAATACTAACATTTCTCATATCAGTCACAGAAAGTCAACTGTTGCACATAGGCGTCCCCAATTTAGTAGTGTAATACATCATCATCAACATCAAAGCAGTCGCAAAGTTCACTGATGGACAAAGGCCTAAAAAAAGTTTTGCCCATAATTGCCACGCTGGGCAGGCGCAGTGGCAATCGCAGAGCACAACACCGCAATGAGAATGCTGCTGCTAATCCCCACTCTGTAGCATTTAAGTTGTGCTGTTTCGGGTAGATATACCGCAATCTGTCGGTTCCAGTAGTAGTAGTATCAGTCGCCTCTTTTGTCACCTGGTACACGGGGAGGTACTATTCTACTCTGCCGGTGCCCTACGGCTAACTCTGACAGTATCCTACGGCCGGTAGGTTTTAATTCATTCTGCTATTTAAAAAATAATAATAATTATAATTTGTCATGTTCAGCTAAAATTAAATCTATCATCAATATGTAAAAGCAAAGTGATTCCTTAATAAAATCGGTGCCAAGGATATATCGTGATGTCTAGATATAATATTAAAATGAGGTGATCCCCAGGGAAATGGCAGGATTCCCTTGAATTTATTATAGCGCTGTACTGTGTATACACTAGAGCTGTTGATTCAATTAGGGTGTCCTTTTGCGACGTACCGTGCTATACTCGATTTAGATACGCCATGCTAGAGGTTCCATTCTAGGCTAGAAGTTTTGAATATTCAATGCTGTCTTTAGTGTCTGTCAATATCCACGCGGCTGAGATACGGCGAACGGTAGATGGTGGTATATCTATTCAAAACAATAGTTTAAACGTAAGAAGGTGTGGATTGCTTCACGCCCCGCGCAAAAATTACGTGGGTCGGATGGTCTTTCCAAGTAGAATCGTTTGTATAAACTTTATCAGCATCAAGCCTGAGACTAAGACGAACAGGTGGTCATTTTACCTTAGATTAGATTCAATACCACTTGACCCGCATGTTTGCAGTAGGTGGAGACACATATATTAGAAATAATTAAGTAAGTTCTATGTCCAGCAGTGGATAAATAAAATTGACTTGACGACTGTTAATATGTTCATTCTTGTATAATACAGCAACGTGAGAAGATATAAGATGGGCGAGTCAAAAAACCGTTTAAGTGCAATCATTTTACTGCGCTCTATCTGATTAGAGAAGGATTCCACACAGCCTCGATGGACTCCTTAGATGCCAATATATCTTCTGTTTCGTACATCTTTACTTTGGTGATAGAAGATAGGAAAACTCGATGACTTTGTGATATTTGCATATATATATTCAATGTTATCAGTGGAGATGTGGACTCGCCTGAATGCGAAAAGCAATTGTCACGCATCTTTGTGCCTGACAACCATCTGCGAGTTCGATCCGGACGGAGACATCGGCTGTTTCCGCCTCTGCCATGACGTGCTGTGGCGCGCACGCATCCATCTTTATGCCGCATGGAGCAGGCACTTAACGCACTCCTTATGTCTCACCCGGATTTTAACGTATTTGTCGACAACGTCAACGTCATTAATAATTAAGCTCGAAGTAAAATAATTTTATTTTTGTTACAGCTTCATAATTGTGTAATTGGGATAACCCGTATAATTATGTTAATAATAATAATATTTAAAGCAATCAATGGAAAAGTATGAAAATTGACGTAATAATATTGTGTACGGAGCCCTATATACTGTGTAGGTCGCACTCGGTATCCGGTTAATTTGATGTTCGTGTAAATGGATGGATTATGCATGAGCCCGCTGAATCGGTACTTTACAAATTACGACCTTAGACACGACAGTTTTCTTGGTACACGGGCATGTAAGCTTTTAAAGATACGGTTATAGCTTATAAGGAATTTGAAACCGGCGGTTCGTGGGTATGTATACCCTACTTCTATTATTAAGACTTTCCTGCCCTTTATTTAATAGTGATTAGATATTATCTTGCCGTGTAGTACCGGCTGACTAGAATAGTTCCTCTCTCTGTAGGTAGGCAGGTATCGTAGGAGGCGACTGAGGTACCAGAACTGTATATCCATCCACAACGGTGTAGCTCAAAAGCATAGGGCGAGGATGGGCAACAACCCGTCGCGAAAAGTGCGCTTTACGATTGCCAACACGCTTGCCCACCGCGCCAATTATGGGATAGAAGACATATCACAACGATATCACGAGCGCGTTGCAAACCTTGTGGCTTGAAGATTTTATGTCATATTACTTAGTTATTTTACTGCCTTTTCACCCTTCAAACTGAAACATAACAATGCGAACACTGCTAGTTGGTGGAAGAAATAAGTAAGAGTGACGTACCAATGCAGACGACCTTTATATAAGACCTCATGAAGCATATTATATCGTTAGTTTTATTATCTGAGGCTTTTTTTACATTCTCTGCCTCTAACAATCTTAAGGCTGAACTGCGATATAATTTTTTTTATAAAAAATAGGTAAGAGTAGCATACTATGAGATAGTTCTGTATAGTAAGCTATAGTAGACTTTGAAAAATTAATTATTTTAAGATATATATTATCTTGTTTTCACTAGAGAAAGCCTCTCTACAAGGAGATAGTTGTAAAAGGCGATAAAAATTACCTGAACCAACAAATGGCCCCCCAATCCACCTTGTGAACGTAGTATAGGTATATCCACCCTACAGGGTGGGAATGAGCAGAAGAATTCTCTTTGCAAAGCTACGCTCTGCGCAATTGCCATCACGACTGCCAGGCAATTTTGGATAATAATCTTTTTTAGGCCTATATCCATCAGTAAACAGCAGCTGCTTTGATATTGATGATAATATATTACAGCAGCATCGTGCTCGATGTAATTCGCATACAACCGGTGCTATCGAAAATCACTTGAAGAGTCTTCTGTCCAACTGTAGTCATCTAACAGTTGATATCATGATGATTTTGATAATATATTACATATTGTATTCTTTATCATATTCCATTTTTTATTATTTATTTATTATTTTTATATTTATTCCATATCCTGGATGTTAAATAAATGTATTTGAGTAGTATATTTGTGAATCCTCTGTTGTCTGGCGTCCGTAACACAAGTGTTTTAAGCGACTTACCGTGGAAGCACGTCAATGTATGAGATGTTAAGGGAATTTATTATTATTAACTCTATAAATGTATAATCTAGGAGTTTAAGGATGGAATAGAAATGTCATTTTGAAGCACAACCCATATTGCTATAGTCCTCTATGAAAAAAAAGGAATTTTAACCGTGTCAAACTCAACGTTCATACATATTTTGTAAAAGACAAACTTTGTCATTTTTAAATTCATTCTCATTCTTATATGTGAAAATCTCGCAAAATCACGTCTCCGTTTCGGCGTGAAAGAAAAATAAACGCAATTTTTTTTTAATATGTACGTGTCATATTCCTGTCAGCTATACTACGCTTCTGTCTAGAGCCGACGACGCGGTAACGACGCCATTTCTGCCGAGCAATTAGCGACATCCGTCGGCTGTATTATGAAAAACCGATTTTGGTCTTTATAGCCAGAAATAACAACGTGTATGAGGAAAAAAACGCGTGGTATCGTTTGTAATTTGCGATAGTATATTGTGAATGTTATTAACACGTCTTAATGAGTTTACAAATATTGCATATTAAAACAATAATTGTGATATTGTCGATACTGAGTAGCGAGTGCGTGAAATGAATTGTTCTAAACTAGTTTTAAGACAACGGTTTGTTAGCGCAGTCGCTGGTTCCATTAACACTTAACTATTTGGTATTGATCGAACCTTTATCTCCACTAGTATTTCTTGTAGATTGCTTGTTGGTAGCACGTGTAATGAACCTGCATTAAACTTAGCTTTAAGACTCGTATGGCGCCGGCAGACTGGTATAAGGTAGGCCTAATTTATATGTAAGATGGTTTTATGATTCTGTATGGTCATCAGGGTCATCAATAATATGAGTTTGAGAGTATTTATTACTACATATATCTAAATTAAAATTGTTTTATTATTATTTTCGACGATTTGAAAGTGCTTGTAAAGTAGTAAGTACTTGAATAAAGAATATTTCGATTAGATTTTATTTGAATGTTACATGATCTCTTTGTACTTCAACTCAAGGAAATACAATGATTTTTTTTATCTATTTGCATTGGAAACTATTTTCTCAGTTAAAAGAAACAATACAATAAAAAGTTATTTTGCGTCTGCTAGTATGTTAGTAGTGCAATCCATTGTAAGAAGTACTAAATAGCAAGTTTTGATTTTTTTGTTTATCATATATATCACAACGTCTATAGGCTTCGTCCAAAGGGTTTGCTCCCTATAAAGCACAAATGTTCATATGATGATATTCGTGTTCTTTGTATCTGGATGTTAAAAATGTATATGAGTATTATGTATGTAATTTCTCTGTTGTCTGATATCAGTAACATAAGTGCTTTAAGGGAACTGGGAGTCAGAACAATGTTTGAGATGTGATGAGAAAAACAGTGTTGAAAAATATAAAAAAAAATAATAGCACTCAGTTTTTTGGACTCAATAAAAAGAAATACAATCTTAAAGTAGCAAATTAAAAGGGATGTCAGTCATTCCCAATTTAATTTCAAATTTTTTCAGAAGTAACATAACTAAGGCTTGATGGAGAAATTATGTAAACGAGTCAAGAAACACAGCTCTATTTCTCCGAGCTATCGCTCGGATCATTAGTTGGACTGGGCTTTACATAAATTTTGTACATTTTTTCCCACTGCTTCAATCTAAAACAATTAGCCTTTAAAACATAAGAAAGATTTTACGCTGCGACATTGCTTTTCTTGACGTTGATTGCAACAACACATTGCATACACATGTCAGCTTAATGTTTTCTCTAATGGCACTTGAGATGTGTTCAAAGATTGCCAAATATTTAACATAGACAACAAAATTAGTCTAAATTATTATAATGATACTTTTCATGCAAGATAAGCGTTTCAAACATCACTTTGGTGAATCACCTTTATCACTTTTAATCTCAAAACAAAAAGAGGAACAATCTATGTTATTTATCACGTAGAATAATATATATATTAGAAAGAAGTTGTAGAGCTTTCAACATAACTTTGCCCCTCCATTTTACCCCTTAACTGGTAATAAAAAAGAAATATTTTACACGAGTTTCATGACTTTCCATAAAGAATAAACACTCCATACAGAATATCATTCGAATTACTTCAAAACAGCAAAGTTTTCTTCTATTTTTGCATCCCCGGTTTATCCGTTTAGGTGAATTTTAAAAATGTTTTCTCAGGGCTGCACTTCTTATAAAACGAAATCCTGTGCAAAATTTCAAGTTTCTAACCCTAATTATTTTTATGGCTCTGCGTTGAGATGTTGTCAATTATTTCTCAGCTAGCTTCTTATTTTATATAGCTTTCAGCCTGAAAGTAGAAATATATCAATCATTTTAACCATAAAACATTAGCAATAAGAGCGTACGGCGTGGACCACCTGGCTTTAATTAATAGAGGGGAGTTATTCCGGTAATTGTGTATGTTTGTGATAATCACGCCTAATATCGGTCTCAATGCCTAAGCTCACCTTTATATCAGTACCCCATATATCAATGAGAATAAATCGTTTAGAATCTATGCAGTAAAAATAATAATCATGTTTATTAAAGTTTCGTATAATTCTTGTCTTAATAAATGATTTACCCCATCTTGTAAAAGATAATCATGATATAGTATTGTTTGCAGTTGATATATCACTTTTATTTATAATTAAAAAACAACAAGGAATTTAAATATTCTATTTCAAATGTTATATTACGTAAATATATTATATCTACTTTTAAATGAAAATAAGACACAATGTATAAAATATGTCACCCCCAACATAAAACGAACAAAAACAAATAGTATATAAAAACATTGAGGAATTAGAATTAGACCCCATATGTTGAATCTCTTGAGTAGACTTGGTTCTGTGGCTTTTTCAGTATACTATAATCAATTAATTAACAGACATAAAAACTGCATGACTAGTTCATTTAAGCTACTTTCACAGCTACGTATTCTACTGTGGACTAATATTTTTGTTCTGCAGAACAGGGTTATTTTAGCGATTTATAAAATAACTCGAATCAATAAATAAGACAAAAATGTAAAGAAATTAAAATAATGGCTGTAGAGTGTCAATATATTGATGAAAATATTATTTTTGTTTACAAAAATATATCAGGTTGTTTAGAAAAATAAATATGTCACATATATAATATTAATACTAAAAATAAGTATAATTTTTCAGGGCCTATTCCTAGGCTTAAAAAATTAAGTAATTCGTACAGGGGCAATAGTGTAAGAATTTATAATAAAATCCCAAATAGAAATACATATATGCCATTCTATAAATTCAAGAATTTCGTCTGGTGATTAGTATTGAAGTAGGACACCCAATCTTTAAAAGACTCTTATAACTGACTGACCGATTGTCAGGGTCATCGGTCATTTGTGTAATATTGTTATTAACAAATCTATTTTCTTGTCAATTTAAAAGTACCTGTGGTAGGCCTATTTAAATAAAAATATTTTTTACATTGTCTTTGACTAAGAAAGCACATACATTTACTGTTGGATATAATATTTGAAATAGAGGTAGACCTTATACAAACGGCTAAATAGGAGTGTTCACATTGTTGCGTTCCGGTTTGAAAGGTAAGAGAGGCAGTGAAATGACAAGTGTACATGAGTAATGTAACATAATATCTTCAAGTCACCGGGTCAGCGATGCGCTAGTGATATCCTAGTAATGATACGAGCGTTTATAGGCTGTGGTGATGGTTACTATCAAGCGATCAGTATGTTTGTTGGTCGACCTGGTCTTATAAAAAAAATCTTTTGGATGAACCTATGTAATTCTGTTTACTCACAAATTTCATAGTTTTTGCAGAATATTGCAATAGTAAAGGATCTAATAGGTATTTTTCTTTCCCAGGCGGTGCAAACTTTGTTAATCCCTACGTAAATGAAGACAGACCAGACCTCAATCAAGTATGGGTGGACATCCCACCAGGGCTGGTCGCGCTCGGCGGCGACGTACGAGTGCGCGTGCGCGGTGCGCCCGAGACTGGCAGCCTGCGCGTGCGCCTCGCACGCGACGACGACGACGGCCGCGCACAGCTAGCGACCATGCCACTCGCTCTCGACTCCGAAGGCCGTATGACCTTACCATGCGGCTACTTCTCCAGAGGAGGTGTTTACTACGTCGAGTTGGTCAGCGAAACGGAAATGCTGGACTACGACAGTGTAAACAATAGTGAACCAAAAGTTAGACGGAGTGTGGAACCTATTTACGTAACCGAACGTCAAACTGATGAAGAAACGGACAAGCCAACTCTAAGAGTAAAAAGACAGATAGAGGACGGTGTGATAATAGAGACAGGTGATACAATAGTAAAGTCGTGGAAGTTTGACGTGTTGTGGCCGACCGCTAAGTTGGCGGTCACTCCTGAGCAGATACAAACATACCCTGAGCGGCAGGTGACGGCCATCTTGGAGTTTCCAAGAGTGGTGTGTACGCCGGTCGAGTCTAGTGCTGACTTCTGGTTGGAGCTGCTGTACTGCGGGCACTCTAGTGGGGGGGCTGTGCTGTGTGATGGGAAGAACACCAGCTCGCATGCTCACGTGTTGTACTCAGAACAGGTAAATTATTTCACCAATAATAGTATTTACATAATAATTAAAAAAAAAACTCTTTTGTCCACTAAACACAAAAATATAAGACAAAAACAATCACAAAGTACAAAGGTAGCCGTATCGCAAATAGCGTTTTTTTCAGACAAATAGTAAAGAAATAGTATATAAGAAATAGTAAATAAAACAAAGAGGTCTCTTACAATCTCTTGTAAATAAGTTAGAAAACATTACAAACCGCAAGTTGGAGGCGTTTTAATATAAAGACGGAGTCGCGGTAGAGGCCCGCGGCATAAAAGGCCATATTATACACGAATAAAGCTTTACATCAGGACTCTTAGGCATGTCGTTGACGTAGAGTAAGAAAAGGAGAGGAGCAAGCACGGCGCCTTGCGGGCCGCCTGCTGCGATCGGGCGACTGGTAGAATGCGATCACTCGACACGCTATCGGAAGGACTGATTTGATAAGAAGTCTTTAATGATAAGACAGTCTATTCGGCACTCCCTGAAAATTGAACTCAAAGACTAGGCCGTTATGTTCTTTGTCGAGTACTACCAAGACCATGTCGAACTTTTCCTAGTGTTGCTTCAGTATTAAAACAGCGCCATCTCTACATTGTTTTTCCTACTTTTACAAGTTTGAAGCAATCGATAAAAAAGTAATGGTTATTTTATTATATTGCTTATATGCATTGCATAATGCTTAAACTTATAAAAATAATAATTACAAAGTAAATAACAACATGCCTATTAAATTATAGAAATTCATTAATATTGTTTTTTTTTATTTAAATAATTAGTTATACTCAATTGAATGAAAATGTGTGATAATTTTAAAGTCATTTTGATGCAAAGTAACAAATTTGGTTGAATACACTAGATATTTTAAATTGAATGTGGTGATAATAATGCAATAACTTCCATGTTTTCAACGATGATACAAATTGTATGCTAAAATTTAAAATAAATGTAAAATCAGCAGCAATTTAATAACAAATTTCAAATGCGAAACTGGATGCAAAACACGGATACTTTCTTCGGTGACGTTAATTAGAGAGATTTTCCGTTCCAATCGTAATAAAATGTCTTCGCGCTAAAAATAATTTGCTTTCCGCTTGTTAATTATTTTTCTTTTCCCCGTTGATTACTGAAAGGATTTTCTTTTTCACTTAGAAATGACTGTTATACTGTTTTAAAATTGTTTTATGCTTTTCAAAGACGTAATGTGGCTGTATTTATTTTTATTTTTTTACTAAATATATGCGAACAACCTTTACTTGCCCATCTTCAATAGTGTAGGATAATTTATTTAATTTTAATTATTTTTGGATTCCTGAGGATAATGTTCATAAATGGTTGCAACAGCATTATGCCTAATTTTTTTTTCATATTTTATCCTAAGAGTATATTGAGATCCATTTTAAAAGAGGAAATATGAAACGAAAAATAAACTTTCATAAAATTAGGAAAATGTTTGTTTTAGACCAGGAAACGGTATCACGTGTTTTCATAAAATGGTACATCATTTTTTACAATTGGATTAGCAAATTTAAAGTCACACAGCACTCATTTTTATTTTATATATTAACAATTTTTTTTAGACATATTCATCATTTCAGTCATAAGTCCTCTTCTTCTGGATATAGGACTTCCCGAGTGATCCCTAATAGGACCGGTCCTGCGGTTTTAGTCAGACCGTCTGTCCATTTTGTGTGTGGACGCTCTACGTTGCACTTGCCGGTACGTGGTTTCTATTCCAAAAACTTCTCGCCTCCATCGGCCGTCAGTTCTGCGTACCAAGTGCCCTGCCCACTGCCACTTGACTTACTAATCCACCGGGCTATGTTGGTAACTAACGAATCTCTTCATTCCTGATTTGATCGCATGAAGACACTCTGAGCATTGCCCTCTTCATAGCTCGTTGGGCTATTTTGAGTTGAACAGATTTTGCTTCCGGTCATCGCTGGTAATACACATTTATCGAAGACTTGAGATGCTGAGGTATGCCGGACGAGAAGATATTTCGCAGTTTTCTGGATGCTGCCCAGTTGAACTAGATTCGGTGACTGACCTCTTTCTTGAAATTCAATTCATTTAATTGGACTTTTTATTCAGATTCATATATATCGAAGTTGAGTGATGTATTCACCGTTAATATTAATGCCAGATCCTTGCCATTCCAAGAGCTTGAAGCTTTTTTCTAAAACTCTGCGCCTAAATTCGCACTGATATAGTGGCTTTATACAAATACTTCAACACTTCGATATAGTATTCGAGATAGTCTATACGACACCTCTCTTAACTAGCTCGAAGGCTTTCTCATAGTCCATAAACACCAGGCATAATGTTCTGTCATACTATCGGATTCAGGTACTATCGGTCCTATTTATTTGTTTTATATATTTATTAATATTCGTCTATTACACCCAATTACACAACTAAAAAAATAAACTTTCAATCAGTGAAAAGCCGTGCGGTATCAGCAGAGTGCAATAGTACCTCCCTCTGTATCAGGTGGCACAAGACATACCTGAACCAACAGATGGCGCTATATACATCCAAATCAGAGTAGCTCAAATTTACAGGGCTTAAATGGGCATCGTGACAATTATGAGCTAAATTACCCCTTTCTTAGGAAGACCCGGTCCAACAGTGGACTTCCAATGGCTGATATAATTATGATAATAATGGATAGTGAAAACATTAAAATAAATCCAAATAATAAAATAAATCACTACAAGATAAATATACAATTTATTTTAAAATTGGATCTTAGTCTCACAAAAAGACAAACACTAAGTCAGAATAGCTCCCAACTGACTGCGAGTATGTCGCAGTCCCATTGAAAATCGCTTATGATATGGAGAGGTCTATGACCAGAGACCGGAAGACGGCTAATATGGTGATGAAGTTTTTAAAATGTTTAGGTTAGTACTTAGTGACGGTAATGTGGGTTTTGGTGGATACTCTTAATATATATATATATACTAGTAACAGTTTTAAATCATAGTAGAAGTCTTTGAAATTTTGTGCCTTTAGTAAATTTAATAGCACGTTACGAAAAAAAAGAAAATCCTTTCGGTTCATTAAAATGCTCTCGACATTATACTATTCCTGTAGTCTCTGCTATCTTTTATAGCAATTTCCTTCGGTAGGACGTAATTTTGTCAGCGCAAATGTTGCCATTCCAAAGGCTTTAAATAATCTACTACTAACTCTGTATTTTTCACTACTTGTACTTTTGTATCAATAACATTTTGAATCTCCCTTTTTTTGCTTAACATTAGGCTAGATGCAATGTCAAATATACCTTAAAGTAATGATAGGAAGCCTCTATTTTAAACGCAATTAAAATCCGTTCTATTTTTAAAGCTATTTATCAAATTTTCCACTTCATCTTCAATTTTTTCAACAACTACTATAAGTTAATGAGATGTTCTAAAATAGACTATATGAACTAATCATTGAATCTTAAGATAATCGTTTCTAAGTAGATGTTGGTCTACCTTTATCTTAACTTGCGTCTATATTGCAGATGCATGGTTTCCCAGGCCGACGAACTATGACACTTCGCTGTGAGTTGTTCGGCCAAGCCGGAGACTACGCCCTAACATTGCGACCCGCTGCGGCTTCAGGCCCGCAGGATTTCGCTTCTGCTTTTATCAAGGTAAGTCAGAGTATCACCTAATTCAACTTGGAATTAACAGAGTATATATTAATATTCAAAGGAGAGAATATAAAAACAAGCTGACTTACTGACATACCAACGCAGGGTCTAAACTTTAAGGACTATAATTTTTGAACAAGGGTTATAGAAAAAAGTAGAGGAGAAAATTCAGCAAAAATGTTTTTCATGAAACACGTTTATAACGCGTTTTTGTGTTCATTATTTCTACGACCCCTGTAGAATAAGTGTGCCAAGTTAGTATAAAAGTTCTCTTATTTTATTTCAAGCTACTGAAAAGCTAGCTAAGCTGAAAAGAATGCTGTAGAAGTATAGATATTTAAATTTAATATTATTCTACAACCTAACCTAATGAAAGAGCAACCGCTGGGCGCAGCTTGTATTATACAAATCACTACATCGAGAATCTATAGTGAAATAGTGGATTTTAAATTAAAAAAAAAGATATTTTCTTAGGTGTTAGATTTGACTTTATGTTTTATTTCCAAAGCATTGGCTCGATTTTGTATAAATTAGTTGTCAGAGATTAAAATGGATTTTTTTTAATGACAACAGTTCTAAAAAATAAAATGAATGCCCTCGCGGGTATATGAGATAGACCTCATACAAAAGTTGTCTGCATTGGCACTTCACTCTCATCTATTTCTACTTCCAAATAACAGTGCTCGAATTGCTGTGTTCCGGTACATAATGCAAACACAACTAATTGGTGATAGAAATAAGTGAGAGTGAGGCTTTTGTAGTAGACCTTTGTCCTTAGTAGACCTTTTGAGGTTTAGTAGACTTTTAGGTCTACCTCATGTTAAAGACAAAACCTGCCATGAGAAGCACTTTGGAGTAATCACCGTCGGTTTTCTTCAAATGTCGTGACTCTTGGAAGTCTGAAAGCAGCTAGGGCCTTGATCTTATCCTTAGGTCTTTCAATTAAATAGCGAACAAGTCTTTTTTCCCTGTAATACTGAACTGATGCTTGATTTCAGAATTGGTATTTTCAATATATTATCACACGTAGGACCGATAAATGACAGTATATCCTCAGAGATGGCCAAATGGATCTTCGTTGCGAAGCTACGCTCTTCAATCAGCACGACTGCCTAGCAAGGTAATTATGGGCAAATTTGTTCTTTCTTAGGGAAATCTGTATCCAGCAGTAGACGTTTTAGGGCCGCTATGATGATTTGTATGGTGAGCGACATGCTGTTGATATCCTTGCGGTGACACCAACTACACCGACTTCCCGCCACCTTTTCTCTACTTTAAGATCTGTATTTAACAGTAGACGTTCTTCAGTTGCTATGATGATAATGAATATCACATGATAAGTGACGTGCCATTGATATCGTGGTGATGTCACGAACCAACTCTTACATAATGTATAACAAACAAAAACGTACATTCCACTTACAATTCACGGTTATGTAAATATGAATGCTCACCCAGTAAATACGATAACAAAACTCCCATATGAAAAACGGGAAGTGAATAAAATAACCTTTTGAAGGGTTCCCCATTCAAATAAACTAGTACACTTTACTCAGGCCCATATTTCCTTCGCTCCAATAAGGATATTTATGGCGATGTGTTTAATTCCTACAAAAACTCCTTGAGGTATTCGAGTTTATTGAGATTCATTGCTCCCACGTCGTCTCTAGAGAATATTTTATGGGGTTTTTCCGCATGCAAATGTTTGCCGCTCGCGTTTTTTTCACAAGATATTTGTAATGTTATCTTTGGTTGCGGATATTGTGTTACGAGTTGGTATTATGATTTCACGACTGCGTTGAATCTGAGTATTTCTAGATTTATTTTTGTTTTGGATTGTTGGGATTGGTGGCGTTGATTCTCGATGATTTGTAGCTGCAGGAATAAGATTTATTTTTTTACTATTCACGCAATATCTAATACATTGATCTGACTAAGGACTAAGACTTAGGTAAGTCGCTTAAAACATTTGTGGTACGGACGCCAGATAACAGAGGAATCACAAATATAATACTAAAATACATATTTTTAATACCCAGATACATGACAGACACAAATATCATTATATAAATATTTTCTTTAGGTGGGAATCGATCCCACGACCTTTGGCCCATAAGATAGGATCACTATCATCTGCGCCATCGGACCAGTCAAATAATTGTCTGCATATTACTGCTGTTGTTGTACTGTCACCTGCACGAATTGCTTTAATACAATTAAAGGATGACTTGAACAGCGAAATCTCTGAGACACAACCTTAGTTCACATGGTTGACTTTAATTAAAAGATACAAGGGTTTTAAATATATATAAATATATTTATATCTGTCTCTACAAAACGCTGTACAAAATGTTTATGATATTAGTTAATGTTATGTCTATTATTTGATACTGGAAAGCGTGACAGTACCAAGTTCGTTCCACAAAGGGTCTCTTGTGTAAGTGAAACTGAATTTGAACGGGCAAGTTCGCAATTTTAGTGACATTACTTCTAAATAAACTTTATATAATATACCTACTTCACTACATAACGTTTTAAATCATTCAGGTCCACCACTCATATTAAACCACGGATTTAGAAAACGTTTTGAGTTTTTTACGTTTTCATTTGACGTTTAGGATACCTTGTGATAACTGTGTTGAAGATTCTTCTCAACACCGAGAAGTTTTATCATTTTACTTAGGTTAACAGTGATCTGTCATACAAAGTTTTTTTTATTCCTTGACTGGTATCGTAAAATTGGAGAATATTTGTTTTTAATTTTTGGTTTTGTTGTTATTTAAAAAAAACTCTTTTTATATTAAATCAATCGTTTTTATTCATGATTTTTTTTAACTTGATTATACCCGAAATCACATGTCAATGACAATTTTTCGGCATCTTTTTTTCTTACATTATACAAATGAAAAATATAAAGACTTTTTGACTGTATTAGGCAAGTATAATATATATTTTCTTATTCCTGATACAATAAACTTTGAAAATAAAAAGAAACAAACCTTTAATCAACTTAATAAAAAAAATCAACACAAATATAATCCTAAGAACTCAGGAACATTATAAATGAATTAAGTTCAGTCTTGAGAAATAGTAAATAATATTTTTGTGCAACTTACAAATAAAATTTTTGTATTGAAGCAAATTTTCCGTTTTTTTTCTGTCACATAAGTGACAGCGCCCATTTATTGATACATTTGCCCTCGAGTTGGCGGCATCTTCAAATATAGTAATAGATGCTATAAATTCTTTAATAGTAGAATTCCTTTTTGAGGTTTCTGTAATTTTTTGTTAGTATAACTTTATCATCTATAAGTAACTCAAATGATTCTTTGGTAGTCATTTCATTTTAGACGGTGCTGATCCAATTATCCAGGTCTTTGTCTAATAATATTATGTTGACGACTACGTGAAGTTGCTGGTGGGTTTCTAGACCATTTGTATTTGTTTTTCCCATAATAACTTCTCTCAGTCGACTCTGTAACAGGTTCACCATCACTTTCTAAAGAACATGCTTCAATCTCGGGATTAATTTCTTCACTTTACTTACACTTATTCCGCCATTGTCTCTGATATCTTCTTGTGAATTGCCCCTCAACATAGATTCGGAATTAGAATCCGCATCCAATATCTCTGCTATCGCCTGATCACTTTAAAGGCTCTATATCTTGACATAATAACTGTAAAACTTACGAATATATAAAATAAAATATCTTACGTAACTGGCATAGTGAGGGCTATGCGGCCCCCATAACGCACGAACCTTCGCTCTGGTAAGAGCTGCAACACCGAACCACTGGTATTCACCGCGACTCGCGACGTAATGAGGTTACTCAAAATGGCATCTGCGCACAGTGTATAGTTTTAAAGTTATTCATAAAAATATCACACGTGGAGGCCGTGCCACCCCCACGAAACCTTATGGCTGGTACAGACACCTGTTTCATACATAGACTATGTTGTAATAAGTTTATAGTTTAAGCATTTTGTGATTCTGTGTGAGAATAAAATAAATAAATTATTATTATACTATTATCATTATTCCAGGCATTATTAATTCAGTACATCAAAGCATCCAGTTTCTGAACTGTATCCTTGAACGATATCTAAGTTACAATTACCCATGCTATTCGTAATGATGTTATTATTATTAATTATCCATATTATTATTTCAAATTATTGACTTCGGGTACCAAAAGAATGGACTAACATCTCTTTTAGTGCCTGGTGTAACTCCCGCTAAATATTTATCAATAAATAAATAATAATAAAGTCCTACGACATCTCACACGTTGAACTGTCTCCGAGAAAAGGAGCTTAAAGCACTTGTGTTACGGATATCAGCTAACGGAGGAATTACAAATATAATACTAAAATACATATAAATAAGACCTAAGCACAGAATAATTTAAATATTCATCGTATAAATATTTTTCCTGGGTGGGGATCGAACCCACGACCTTAGGCGCACAAGATAGGATTATCATCGGTATTCGGTCGGGCCCGTCATTCGTGATGAAAAAAATTTTTCCCGTTCTAATCCAAAGTTTTGGATACCTAACGGCACTTATTAATAAGTACCACAAAAGCTTCTTAATGGTTTTTTTCCAATTTTATATAAACTCACACAACATCTCTTACGTTGATCTGACTCCGAGATAAGTCGTAAAAACTCGACTGGATCTTTTCCATTTGACACTGAAAGCATAAAATAGTGATGATTCTCTATTATTAAGGTGGTTGTTTCGTGAAGATAAATTTCATTGTATTTCTTATACTAATCTTCCATTTACATTATCAGATTAGACTTTTTCATATAGCCCAAGAGATGGAAGACCATTTTGGTTACTGACAATAAAAAGCTGGTTCAATGTTTATGGTTGTCTTATCTAAACTAGCCGTGAGGTACCGGCAGAGTAGAATAGTACCTCCCTCTAGAAGTAGTAGAATAGTACTAGGTGTCGTTAGATGCGACTTTGGTACTAGAACCGACAGATGGCGGTATGTCCGTCCATGATAGCGTAGCTCAAATGCATTTGGTGAGGATGGGCAGCAGCATCCTTGTCGCGAATGCTGCACTCTGCGATTGCCAACACGCTTGCCCAGCGCGGCAATTATTGGCAAAGTCCCCCTTTCTTGGGGAGGCCTATGTCCAGCACTGGACTTCCAATGGCTGTAATGATGAAATTATGGTCTATACTAATATTTAAAAGAAAAAGGATATATTTTTATGTTTATCTGGACAAAAATTATTATACCTCATTATCTCCAAATAATAAGCTAAATTAAATTAAAGAAAATAAATAGTTCCCTATCCAAAACTTAATAATGTAAAAAATAATTGTATTTCTGTACCTTTTTTGATTGAAAAAATATTTCTAAAATGGAAAATGACATTTTTAAACTATATAAATATACATTTTATCCCTTTTTTCCGGAAACGGGAATTAAACGGGTGAATTGCAGGACTTTGCTTGTCTTAATATAACATTCAACCCTTGCTAAAAAATGGCGAGATAAGCAGATTTTTTAATATTTTCAGTATTCTTATGTTTTTACAAATGTCTGTAGAAATAATCATCATCATATAAGTCATAGAAAGTCCACTGTTAGACTTAGGACTCCCCAAAAAAGAGGGAGGTTTGCCCATGATTGCCGAGCTGGGCAAACGTGTTGGCAAACCCAGTGCGCAGTTTTCCCGATAACGGTGCTGCTGCTCATCCCCGCCCTATGTATTTAAGCTACACAAATTGGGATACACTGGCAGTTCTGTTATATTAGTCGCCTCATGCGACATATGATACATTATTAATTAATCGGGTTAAAAATAATTCTCGCAACATCAAATACATTGACGCGACTCCGTGGTGAGTCGCTAAAAGCACTTGTTTTACGTACATCAGACATTAGAGGAATAACGAATATAATACATACATACATCCAACACCCAGATACAGGACCAAAACAAATTTCATCATATAAATATTGGTCCTGGGTGGGGATCAAACCCACGACACCCACGTATAAGAAAGGATCATTACCATCTGCACCACCGAGCCCGTTACTTTGCCGGTACCTCACATAGAAGAAAAGCGAAAACACATAAACGCTAAAAATTAAATTGCGAAATAATTAAATTAAGTATTAAAAATTGACACGACAAGCAATTTATTTAATAATGATTGAATTAGCAATTATTAAGTTACCAAAATGGAGGATACTAAATTTATTACAAAAATAGAGATAGACTTTATGTTTAATTTCTCAAAATTCTGTAAGGTTTACGTTATTATATTATATTATTATTTTTACCTAAGTTTACGTTAAAATGCCTTTGGGTACCGGTAGAGCAGAATAATACCTCCCCTAGGGACCAACAGATGGCGGTATTCTCAAAGACACCCATAACAGTGTAGCTCAAATGCAATAAGGCGGGGATAGGGAGCAGCATTCCCATAGTAGAGCTATGCTGTGCGATAGCCACCCTGCGTACCCTGCGCGGCAGTTATAGGCAATTCCCCCCTTTTGGGGGAGGCTAATGTCCAGCAGTGGTTGGTTTATGGCTGCAATAACAATGTGTGAATGAAATGTTATGTTTAGCGATGTTCGAACTACATTCCCCAGTTTATTTCCTCTCTCTCTTACTATTATTATTTTGGTCTAACTTTCTAAATATCTCTTTTGGATTTAATGACCGTATTTTATAACATTTATCTTCTTAAAGCTAATCTAACTAACTCGGGCATTATTAATGACTTCTTTTGTTTGTACGAAATACTAAGAAATATCTCTTCTTATTATTTATTTTTTCGTAAAGGTCTTTATAATGTACTTATAATTATGGTTTAAGATCGTCATCATCATCATACCAGCCAATAAAAGTCTACTGCAGGACATAGGCCTCTCCAAGAATGGAGGTTTTTGCCTATAACTGTCGTGCTGGGCAAGCGTGTTGGCAATTGCAGAGCGCAGCTTTCTTGACAGGAATGCTGCTGCCCACCTCCACCGTGTGCATTTGAGCTGTACTGTACCGGGTGGATATACAGCCATCCCTCGGTTTTGGTATCTTAGTCGCCTCTTACGACATCTAGTGCAGTGGGAGGTACTATTCCATTCTGCCGGTTCTTCAAGGCAAGGCTCAAGATATGGGTCCAAATCTCTTTGGGATTATCATCATCATCATACAGGCACTATAGGCGTGGTGGCAATCACAGAGCGTAGCATCGTTATGGGAATGCTGTTTATCTTGGATTTGTTGCAATTGATCAACACTGTTTCATGTGGATATACCGCCATCTGTCGGTTCTTTAGTCACCTCCTACAACACCTGGTACAGGGGAGGTCCTTTTCTAGTTTAACGGTGCTTCACGGCAGGAATCTTTATTACTGTTACCAAATTTCATACTTGTGCCTATTCTAAAGCACACACCGGATGCATATCTTCTAATATTTTACACACGAAATTATAACATTTCTTTCAGCTTGTTATGGTAACGACGCATTTGAAGTTTCGGTAACTCAAAATTCTCTTCCGACACCTGCTTTAGAGGAAAAACAAAGACAAATGACAAGGGAGTAATCATTTCTCACTCAATTTTAACTATCAATTCCGTGTTGCCATATTGAGAAGCATAACAATGCAATCTCGCTGAATGTTTTCGGTTTTTTTATTTCCACATAAAAAGTCGATTTCAATAGCAGCTAACAGAATCTCTCTAGTCATTACGCTTCACAGCATTCATTATTTACGAAGTTCCCCAAAGCAATTTACATAAAAGTTTATGTGTAATAAATGAGATCTCCCTCTCAATGGAGCATCCTATTATTTTTCTTAAAAAGTTTCTGGTTATTGTTATGTGTTGCCATTACTAATTTAATGTTCAGAGTACATTTGTACATACATAAATTCATCATGCCTGTGTCCTATCGGGGTAGGCAGAGACTATGGATCTTCACTTGTTACGATCTTGGCATACCTCTCTTGCTTCTCTTACTCGCATTAGTCCTTTTATACACGTTCGTTTATTTATTCTTGGTACTTCTTACCTGGCCCTTTTTAATACCTCTTCTACCTGATTAAGATATGTTCACCTTGGTTGTCTCATACCAACCCTTTCATTCACTTCCGCTCTATATATTTGTGCAGTCATTTTCCATTCATCGATCCTTACTATATGTCCAAATCATCTTAACATATTTTCTCTATTTTTGTCACTACATAATCTGTTACACCACATCGATCTCTTATTCTATTTTTATTTGTGGTTAATTTATATACACTATTAGCAAACGAGCTTATGGCCTGACAGTTGGTCTGACCATCGCATTCTGTTGATGCATCTCCACCATCACTGCAGTGGATAGCGTCTCGCTTTTCGACTTTAATGATGCATTCAGCATCATCATAGCAGTCATTAAAAGTCCACTGTTAGACATAGGCCTCCCCAAGACAAAGGGAATTTTGCCTATAATTGCCGCGCTAGACAAACGTGTTGGCGATTGCAGATATAAGCTTATTGCTAAGGCTTATTACAGCTTCAAAGATTATATTAATGATGAAACTGTTCGGGATTGAATTGAATGGCTTTAACATTTATTTAACTAACGGTTTGTTAGGTCCGATGCCAGTATTAGGTTCCAATAGTACCTACCATTAGGTGTTATCGGGATCTCAGTATTTCTGGTGTTTGGTCTGGTATTTGCTTGTTCGCTTAATGAACTGCTATAAACTATTATAAGACCCGTCCAACCCGTTATAAGATCCCTCTGGTGCCGGCAAACTAGTATCAAATCAAGACACTAAACCACCTATTTCTTTAAATAACTCTTATAACACTAATTGTTAATAATGGTCATTTTTGTGAAATAGTAATTAGCAAATCTATACTCATACTTTTCTTTTTGATTTTTGATTTTTTGATGATTTGAAAGTGTCTAGACATCCTATGACATGACTATTTAAATAACATGATTTTGAAAAATATAAATTGTTTTATATTATATAAGTAAATAATGGAGTAGATACCTGTAGATGTTGTATACTGACAAATTTGGGGTCGGGTTTGAAGTGGATTGAAGGGTAATAAGACATTTAAAATAGATTTAGATAGGTTCAAAAATAAAAAAATCTAGACGTTTAAACATAGAATTAAGTTTTTCTTTTTATTATTACAATTGCCGGATATAATAGTCACCTGAAGAATCTTGCAAGCCTATATTTCAAATGACTTAGGTGGTCTGCCATCGCTTTACGATGTTTTGATGTTAGACTGGTTTAGTGACGTATGACGTAATGTGTTGTTAGTAGTATGACTACTGGGACTTAACTATAATAACTATAATAATAACATTATATTGACCTAGATTACAGATATCAGATGACAGAGGAAACACAGACACTTGTATATTACATATTCAAAGCATAAAACTCATAATACTAACTCATAATAACTCATTAATAACTCATAAATAACTCATAATTCATAAGCAGATAAAACTAAAAGAAATAAAAACAAATATCACGCTTTAAATATTTGTCTTTGGTGGGGAACAAAAGAGAAAGATAGGATCACTACATCAACACACCGGGCTCGTTCTTATTTATTATATAATCGTAAATTGTATAATATTTGTTAATATATAATATAAATAGAGATATAGATCTGACACAAAATATTACGAACAAAGTTTCAAGATATATTGTACGACTATGTACGATGTACTTGTTTCGTCCCTTGCCGGCGATAACTCAATCCATGCCAGTAGTTCACCCTTAGCCGGCGGACTTGCACTGTTTGCTTCTAAAGTACTGTTCTATCATTAAAGCTATTGGAAGTCCATTGCTGGTCATAGGCCTCTCCAAGAAAGGGGGAATTTTGCACATAATTGCCGCACTGGGCACGCGTGTTTGTAATTGCAGAGCGTAGCTTTCGCGACGGGGATGCTGCTGCCCATCCCTACCCTTTGCATTTGAGCAATGCTGTCTTAGATGGATATATCGCTATCAGTCCGTTTTGCTACCTTAATCGCCTCTCAAGGTCCCTGCTAAAGAGGGAGGTATTATTCTACTCTGACGGTACCCAACGGTGTTTTATATTTTCTGAAATGTATGTGTTTACTGCTTCAAATTACTCTAATTTTAAACGTTAAGCACTGTTTTATTCACATTTTGTATTTCTCTGCATTTCAGTTATGAAATTGACAAATAAGTTTTATATATCATCATCAAACATCAACGACAATCAAAAATTTAAACAAAAATAAGCCGCATTGTAGAGCCCTTCAAAAGTAGTTTTATTTTGAAAAATACTATTTTTATTTTAATATTGACTCCTTCTATTCATGTAGCAATCGAGAAAAAAACGCAGAGCGGTCAATACTAGACAAAAGTAGCTCCAAGATTTTAAAACAACCAATTGAATGTGGCTTTCAATGACCGCGATTTAATCCAACCGTTTGTTCACTTAGTTGGTGGACGTCCTACTCGCGCTCGGTTGTGCTTGATCACCTGTCGAGACCTTTAACGTTTTAATGGCCATCAGATCTGCATGGCTCTGCCTATTTGCACTTCAATTTCTTAGCCCTATGCTATTTTGGTAACCTTCTACAAATTTCTCCTTTGATATACGACCTCGGAAAAAGACTCAAAGTTTCTGCTCGAGCATTATTCTCTCAATAGGTGATTTATTTTTTAAACATCTGAGTGTCAAATTGTTTACCGAAAATACCATAATATTTTAAAGAATGGAGGTATAAAACTCTTTATTGATTCAGTAAAAATAAAAATAAAAGTAATGATAATAACTAAGTTGAACTTATGCTTGTTTTAAAATTGGCGTGTATTAAAAGGTTTACAACATAAGGCTTCTTAACAGTTTTCTCGATGAGGTCGTAAATTTTTATTGCTCTTTTCTCGTTTTTGTAGACGGGGTGAATTTAAGGGGTTATTTAATTAAAAGTCAGTTGATAAAAAATTCAATAGTTGTAGGCACGTTTAATGTACAGAAGAGCGTTTTATATCTTTTAATGAAAAAATATGTTAAATCTTCAATTACACAAAAAAAAATTGACACAGAATTTTATAAATTCCGATGTAAAAGCTTAAGGCTCTACATTGTAAAAGCGTTATATTTTTTGTATTATTTCTCATGATGTTCGTAAAACACACTAAATATTAATGTTTATATCTAAATATTTAATATCTACATACTGTCATGCAGTACAAAAAAAATATTTCAACGACTGGGTATAAGTATATATTACATACATTTTCACATTACATATCCATAGACAACTTTGTTTTTTTTTATTACACAATCTATATAGATCTGACCTGTTCTGACCTCACAACAACTTAATCTTTTGTGTTACGAATATTAGAAAATAATATTCAAATACATATTTCACACTCAGATCCAGATCAAACACAAATATTCATCGTATAAATATTTGTCGTGGATAGGAATTGAACCCACGACCGTGCACAAGACAGGAACACTATCGAATGCGCAATTCAACTTGTCTGCTTTATTAAGGAAAGCGGTTTTTTAACAAAACGAAAATACCTTTTAATATTTTTTATTTGCATATAGAACAAAGTATGTTGAGAAAAATCCGAGGAAATATTCTGTTAGTTTGATCATTGCGAATCTTTTGATTCCATCCGCGTACCAGCTATAACTCACAGCTGAGTGGCCCAGCTGCATTTTCTTATAAAGTTTCTCTTTAAAACATTTTAAATTTTAATAGGGAAGATTGAGAGAAGTTTCTCCGAGGTGTTGAATTTTCATCGAGTCTTTAAGTAAGACGTTCGAGGGGTTAGTTGACGTTTGCATTTGATCGTCTCCTTTTGTTCAAAAACCTAACCTAAGTATGGTTTACTTAGGTACCTAACTATTCACAAGGCTGTTTGAATATAATAAGGTGCAAAAGTTTATTTTGTATTTAATATTTTAAATACTACTGAATTTACTTTAATAATTCTTTTTTTGTTAAAATCTATATTCATTTGGAGTAATATAAGCAATATTATAATTACAAAGATCTCTACCAGAAATAAAATTTGTAAATGGGATTTATATATTTGTACATTATAACAAAGATTTGAGTTTCTTTACAAATAGACTGTTTACTAAATTTCCTTTATTATAAGAAAGCTGCATTATTAGCAAACAACCATATAGGTTGTTAAATATTGCTAAATTTCATAATTTTTACACATAATTTTACATGGACCTCTCCAACAGATTTCCAGTATGAGCGGTTGCTTGCCCGCATCAGCCTCGAGTCTGTGGTTCTACTGATATTATCCGTCCTTCCTGGATGAACGTTCTAAGTTTTACTTAAACGTAGTTTCCATTTCAGACCCTTGCAAGCACGGAATCATCGGCCATCAGTTCGAGTTATGCGTTGTCCATGGTCACCTTAACTTGCTTATCCTTTATTCTATATCCGTAAATCCGGCAAAGATTATTGATCTCCACTTGCTACGATCTTAGGATACCTATTTCGCTTCCTTAGTTCATACATGGTCGTGTATTCTTGGTATTTCTTTCTTCATGCATTTTTGCGCTGGCACTTCTTTGATATGTCTTCTACCTAGTTATATGGATTACTCGAGCTAGTTACGTTTGTGCTAGCCTGGGCTGTTCATTGTTTGCTTCATTAACAGTTTTTACCCGTCGTTCTAGGAGGGCGATGAATTGACGCACCTTGACGCAGCAAACGTCGCGTTTTGTTCTGGTACCCCTTTCCTAGACTAAAGCTGTAATTTAAAAAAATCATAAAACATCTTCTATATAAGACGCTTAAAGCATTTATATTACGGACATCAAACAACAGAGGAATCACAAATATAATACTAAAATAGATATATTTAAAACCATAACAAACATAAATATCATCATAAAAATATTTATACTGGGTCGGGATCGAAACCACGACCTTTGAAGCACAAGACAGGATCACTACCATTCACTCCATCGGGCCCGTCAATATTATTTGTTGTTTGACTTATTAAATTAATATCAGAATTCGTTAGCATGTACTCGCGACGACCAGACCGTAAATAATGCCTGGTAATAACATTATTCCAAACAAAATTTACAAGTTCTAAGGTTTCTGATGAATTTAGTATAGATATATCACACTTCAAGACGAAGACTGCGCCAACTTGAAAAAGAAAATCCTAGAAGGGTAAAAGATATCACTATTATTTATTCCCAAATTTAAATAGAAACTCACATTCCTACAAGTAGTTAAGATGTTCAGAAAAATTTTCTTTATGAATAAGTAAGTGTTATGTAAATATCAAAACGTCTACATAAAATTACAGTTTTCAGTTGATGCAGTCTTCATCTGAGGGTGCGATATAGAAAACCGTATGGTACTGGTAAAGGAGAATAGTGGCTCCCTCTATACTAGGTGTAGTAAAAGGCGACTGAGGTTCCAGATCCGACAGATTGCCGACTGAAGTTGTGTACTTCATTTGATTCCTGTCGCGATTCCTGTAGCTTTCGCTTGCCCCGCACGGCAATTATGGGCAAATCCCCTCTTTTTTGGGAGGCCGTTTAGCAGAGGATGCTTTACGACTAATTTTACGTATACGGACATCACATAACAGGGGAATCACATATGTAATACTTAAATACATATATTCAATATCCAGACATAGTAGAAACAAAGATATCATCATGTTAATATTTGTCCTAGGTAAGGATTGTACAAGCTAGGATCACTACCATTTGCACCGTCGGGCTCGACGAATATATTGTGTGCCTATGGTCGTAGGTTCGCTCCCCAGTCAAGACAAACTTTGTATTTATGATTCCTCTGTTGTGTGATGTTCCTAACACAAGTGCTGTAAGGGACTTATTTCAGGATTTAGGTCAATGTATGACGATAATGATGTCTTTTGGAGTCTACCTTTACCAACCTTACCAATAATGAATTTATTTCCAAACAAAATATTAATGAGTAATGGCAATAAACGGCGAAAGATTTTTTAATATAAATTTTACGTCAATAAATATTAGAATCAGTATTTTCAAACATTTTCAAATGAACAAGCTGAAAAGATAACATTTATTTTTTACATGAGATAAATATTAAGGATAAAATATAAAATTGTATAAATTCCTTTGGGAAATCTAAAAAGATATTCCAATGTCAATTGTATCTCGCTATTTCTTATTCACAGCTAAAGAAAATAATCCTTCAAAGATTATGTCAAGTCATTTTGATAACCAGTGAAGTATCAAATGTATAACATTTAAATAGACATATAACATATTATAGTATCATTTGTCATATTTCTTGAATAAAATAAATTCACACAACATCTCATACATTGACTTGACTACGTAAAAATAGCTTATAGTACTAGTGTTACAGATATCAGACTAAGAAGTTTTACAAATACATTACCTAAAATTACATATATTTATTATCTAAACACAGAAAAAACTCATATTGATCATTTTATTTTATTAATTTAAATAATTAATAAAACTTAATTTAGAAAGTGAAAGTAAGGATGGATTTGAAATATTTTGATTAGCAGACCATCGCTGTTTCTCTCGCATTAAGTAATTGAACTTCTATACTGCATCCCCGTTCTACCTCTTTAAGGGGTTAATTTTCAAAAATCCTTTCTCAGTTCTCCCCTATACCATAAAAGTATCATTATGCAAAAACTCTAGTTTTCAACCCGTATAGTGGAGGCCCCCCGTTGACATGTCAGTAAGTACATCAGTTTCTCTTTTCATAAGTATAGACCTGTACCTGTAAACAACAGAGGAGATTCCACACATGTTTGAATTTAAAACACTTGGAAAAAAAAAGAAAAGTTAGACTACTCTATTAAACACAAATAAAATATATACAAATTAAAAACCAAATAAAATGCATGTACGCAGGCACAAGTGTTTATCACTTGAATGGGGGTCGAATTAGACTGAACTATCCTTGGCACAATACATTAGACCACGACCGAATGCGACATCGGTACCGCATTTATTCACGTCTCTCAATTGTTTTTTTAAGTGTACGTTTTTTTGTTACCAGGCGGATTGGTCAGAACAGTTCGTGTTGAACGTCCATGGAGGCTCAGTGCTGCCTTGCTCGGATGGACTTCGAGTGCTGTTCCAATACCCAGAGTGTGTGCTGGAGGGTGCCGACCGTGTGCGGGTGTTTGGCAGAGGTACAGGCGCTGGTGGTGATCGACTGAGATATGTCGCGGAACAACGCGTACGCAGGTGAGGGGTATAGGTCTATTTCAGCTGTTTTTTAAAAGATGTGTGCTGTTATGTGATGTTGAGTACCATCATCATATCACCCGTAGAATGACAGGACATATACCTCCTCAAGAAAGGGAGAGGTGAGAGTCAAACCTAATGCTATGTTGCGGTTTACTATCACGCGGACTGTATGTTTGAATGTCATCTTATTCATATAAAAAATGTGGGATATTACCAATGGATGCAGGGTACGTGTGATGGCAATTATTTGTTATTAAATAATATTGTCACAAATGTGGCAAACATACATGTGGCCTGATTTTTTTATTAGAACAGGTTTTCAAAAGAGCATACAGTCCGCGAGATGCTCTTAATATCACAAGGATATCACTAAGGCTGCCAACCTTGTGACTTAAGGATATTATACCACATTACCCACTTCAGACTAAAACACAGAATGCGAACACTGCTATTCGGCGGTAGAAATAGAAAAGAGTGAAGTAATGCGTACGACCTTTTGTATGAGGTCTACCTCATGTGAAATGCTTGATGGTAGGCGAGTACCGTAGCCTATGGACGTTTACAATACTGAGTGTAATTTATACCACATAATGCCAACAACGTAAAAACCTCTTTACTATCTTTTTAAAATATTTCAGACTATAGTAATATCTTAGCAATGTGAACCCTATAAAAATCAGCATTTGTTGCTAATATTTTTTCTTTTGAATAATCAAATATTTTCTTTGTACAATATCTACGGGCCCTATGGTGCAGATGGTAGTGATCCTATCTTATGTACCAGGGGCCGTGGGTTCGATCTCCACCCAGGACAAATATTGATATGATGATATTTGTTCTGTGTCTGGGTGTTAAAAATATATGTTAAAGTATTATATTTGTGATTCCTCTATTGACTGATGTCTGTAACACAAGTGCTTTAAGCGACTAATTACGGAGTCAGGTCAATTTATGAGATGTTATGTGTGAATCCACGAATATATCCACGAAGTTATCTTTAATGGTGTATCGTTAACGATAAATAACAATTAACTGTTGTCGTCTTAAGTACTGTTGTAGACTACTGTTGTAGTCTTAATTACCTAAACACCTAACACTAATTACAAGGAACTGGTCCGCGCCTATCGTGATGATAACGCGACTAATTTGACACGTCCATGACAGAATGACCGCAAGCGACGACGCGTTAATGATTGAACGTCATTAACGAAATAGGTCGCATTACCTTCATTGCCTGTGTAATTAATGGCCTCATGTGAACTATAATTGATTGATGTTTATTCTGTGTCGATGGTTCCGTTGATTTTGAATAATTTGAGTACGTATTTTAATGTAATAAGCTGATTGTGGTGATTGAGATTCATCGAGTTTTAAGCGTGTTAACGTATTATGGAATAATGCTTTTGTTTTTCATTCGTGGTTGGATAAATTTTCTGTGAGAACTTTTTATGGCATATAGTAATGATACTCATTCCGATATTTTTATGTATTCACAAAACATTTACACATTCACCTGATTCCGTGGTAAGTCGCTAAAAGCACTTTTGATAGGGACATCAGCTAACAACGGACAAGAGCTAACAGAGACTAATACATATGTTTAACGCCCAGACACAAAAAAACATAAACATCATCGTATAAATATTTGACTTGGGTCGGGATCGAACCCAGGACCATCAGCGACTCAAGACCATAGATAAAATCACTACCACCTGCGTTATCGGTAAGCGGGAAAGCGTAACAGTCAGACAGACAGACAGAGTTTTATAATATTAGTAGGGATTATATTTGTTCTGACCAGGACAAAGACCATCTGGATCAATATTGCAGGTAATTACCATATTTACTATATGTGCTATTCTTGTCCAGGGGTCAGCATACAGCCTCGTTCGACTGCCGGCTATTCAGCGAACGATATCCGGAGTATTGCTTCGTGTACGTCTCTCAAGCAGTAACTGGTGCAGTTGCCGATGTTAGGATGGACTGCTTACCCACGTCTCCACTATCAGGTGACTACATTAATAAGCTACATGTACACCGTAGTACCCGTAGAACGTCTATTCGTCAAACGTCATTATTCTCAAACAGTATAAACTATGTAAACCTGAAAATAAACTAACTCATAGTAGACGAAGGTATTTATTGCACAAAATGTTACAAAATGTACAAATGGCGGACTTAATACCTGATGGCATTATCTCCCAGTCAACCATTACACAAAACAGAAATATATGTATATATATATATAGTGATGCAGGCAATATATATATATATAAAATAAATAATAAAAGTTGTATAAATAAACGCAATAAATGCATATGATATATAATGTATATATATACATAAAATAACGTACATCAGAAATAGGGTTATAAGGTTAGAGAAGCAGCATCAGTAAATAAAGTACGGAGACAGCGTTTCAGGATAAATTTGGTTGGGGATTGTTTAATATTCAACGGAAGCTCGTTTCAGAGTCGTATAGCTGTCACTGTAAAAGAGTTTATCAAAAAACTAGAGTGATGAGAAGGAATTAAGAGCGAGAGAGTATTAGAAGAACGGAGATTACGTTCGTGAGAGGAGGTAGGAATTGGAAAATATGTGGATTTCCAAAATATACATCAGCCATGTCGTACGCGGTTCGCACAGCGATTTCTAAATTTTACAGGACCATTTATTTATAATAAAATTAACCAAGAAATAGATATTCTTGACATGAATAAATACACTTGCAAAACAACAGTAAGGGAATGGCTCTTGACATTGGACTACAACAAGACAGAGGAATTGCTAGCAATATTATGCTAGACTGGACTATATTTATTGATACTATTATTGTTTATGTTTATTGTGTATACACAGTATAGCTTCATATTCTGTGTATGTATGTAATATATACGTAAATAATATGTTGTATTAACAAACCTTGTATTATGTTAGACCATATACTTACACTTTCGGAACTTCAATTTAGGTACTTAAGTATCAAAGTGTATTTTAGTTTAAGTTTCCTTTTGTTGTTGAAAAAAGTTATTATTATTATATTATTTTTGGGTAGGCGCGGTGACAATCGTAAAGCGTAGCTTCTCAAAAATGCCGTCCATCCCTGCATTGTGTATTTAAACAGCGATGTTTCGGGTAGACATTTTGCTATCTGTGTTTCGGTACCTCAGGCGCCTCTTACACTAGGTACTATTCTAGTCTACTAGTACCTCACCGCATATAATGTAGTATGCAGTATATAAATATGTCATTAAATCATCTTCATATCAGCCGTTAGTAGTCCACTGCTGGACATAGACCTTCCCAAATAAGAAGGAATCCTGCCCATAATTGCCGCGCTGGGCAATCGTAGAGCGCAGCCTTCACGGTGGGAACGCTGCTGCTCATACCGCCATCTGTCGGTTCTGGTACCTTAGCCGCCTCTTACGACACCTGGTACAGAGGGAGATACTATTCTACTCTGCCAAAGCCTCACGGCATTTGACATTAAAACTGTTGCTGAATACTAAAAATTTTATATATAGGTTTATATATATTTTATATATATAATTTTATATATATTCAATATATAGGTTTATATTATTTACACATCGAGTTTCTCAGCGTGCCTTGTGACACATAAGCCTCTTCCAGCTGCTTCCATTCATATCGATCTTTTAGTTGTCTTATCCATATTGCTCCTACAATATTTTACTCACTTTTATTTTATTTAGCCCTATACAAAGGGCGTCGGCATTGCTACCTCTCGCATTGTTTTTCCGGATTAAAGTTTGAGAAGTGTTGTGAAATTATTAGTTAATATGCTTAAATAATATCTTCAAGTCGATTGGAAACGTGTTTGTGATATCCCTGTGATACGAGCGTCTGTAGGTTGCAGTTTACTATCACGAGGACCAAATCTGTTTATCTTTCTAACTGTCCACCTTTTCTTTTCCCCTTCTCTTCTACAGAATATATAAAAACTTAATTATCTAAGTTCGATTTAATGAAGGTCGAATATCGCTAAACATGCAAAAAGCGTTAATCTAACTCGATGTTAGGTAGTCCGACTTCAGAGCTAATGATCCGACAGATGTGTTGGTTTTTTGTATATGTTGGGAAAAGCTTTGTGGAAAGCGTAAATGTATGATGTAAAAGTTAACATAATGTGTATTTTATCGCGTAACTGCTGGTGTCAGATATTTTTGCTTGAAGTTACAATCTCGAACTATAGCTAACTTTAAATTTACGTTATTTAATTAAAATATTCTTTAAGCCTCAAATGCATATGGTGGGATGGGCAGCAGCATCCTCGTCGTTAAAGTTACACTGCGATTGCCAACACGCTTGACCAGCGCGGCAATTATGGGCAAAATTTTCCCCTTCTTCGGGAGGCCTATATTTAACAGTAGACTTTTTATGGCTGTTATGATGATAATGATAATTCTATATGATGACATTATGTTACAACTGTAAATTACAAACAAAAAAGAACTTGAAGAGTTTATAGTACAATTGGCGGCCGTGTAGCTCACAGCGATCCATTTTAGGCAACTTTTAGATGATTATAATATGTAAAATAAAACGTGACTGTTCGCTGTTTGATGTGAACTAATGTCATCATTATCATCATCTCAGTCATCGGATGTCCAGTGCTAAACATAGGCCTACCCAAGAAAGGGTAGATAAATAGTAAATGGAAATAAAAGCAAATGGGAGATAAATAATGTAACTATGTATATATTTATATAAGAAAACACATACACACCAATAAATACTGGTCAATGTAGTCATCATAGATTTTAATAATATTTCATTAAAAGAAAGTAAAAATTATAAACTTGTTTATAATTTTTACTTTGAAGTCACAAAGAAATGTATTTTCGATTAAAGTATGAATTCATTTCAACAGTCAAGTTATTAATGATCCTGATGAACTGATGTCATCATAAAAATCACTACCCTAATATTACTACAGTACATAATCGTATTCGTGTGTTCATTTACCTTAAATCTACTCTACTTTAAGCAAATGAGTCACAAACCCTGTTAAAAAAAATTAACTGCAGGTTTCTTTTGCGAGCTCACTTTCACTTCACTTGGTTAATAACTCATACTGATGAAAAACTGATGACCTTGATGGCATTAGTATCAGCAAATGAAAGTAATAAATTTATAGTCAACAATGAACAAGTGAACATTTGCAAGTTAGGGTCTGAAATCAGTTTAGATAAAATCATACCCTCATATCATTAGCCTCTTTGATTTGATATCACATACCCACACAATATGATGTGGTGGTGAATTGTGTTTCTGTGTGGTACCGGCAGAGTAGAATAGTACCTCCCTCTGCATCAAGTGTCGTAAGAGGTGACTTCGATGTGGTACCAGAACCGATAGATGACGGTATAAAACAGGGCTGGAATTGGCAGCAGCATTCCCATTGCAAAAGTCCGTACTGCGATTAGCTCTACACTCGACCAGCGCGACAATTATGAGCAAATTCCCCCTTTCTCGAGTAAGCCTATTTCCAGCTGTCAATGCTTTTCACAAAATCATTACCTATTTAAATAAATAGGTAATTATTGTTTTCATAAATATTAATAATATTATTGCTAACATATGTACTAACGTTGATTAAGATGATAACTTGCATCGCAATTTCATATCACATCACACGTAGAGTTGGCAACAGACGCTCTACAAGTGAAATTTCCCAAATTCAATACTTGTATGAATTAAGTTCAAAAGAAATATAATTCAATAAATGACTCCTTTGTTTTTTGGATAATAAATACGTTATAGTAATAAATCTTGGTATTATGTGTTATGAAAATGGTCCCAGTTTAAATATGTTTATTTCAGCAGCGCTACGTGCATTCACCCGCATAATTCTTGCTGTCTTATGAATATGGAGATAAATATAGCTTTTATTACTGATTAATAAAGTAGCTTTTATTTGTGAAAATAAAATTGAACAGTTAAGTCGTTTATGAGTTTATTTGTGATAGACAAGAAAACTATATAAAATCTTGATTACATTATTCTATTTTTGGTAGGATCTATATTTGTTTGAATATTTAATATATCCGGTATTATGTTAGTCGGGAAAGATGTAGTTTTCGAATAATGAAAGAAATTTTAAATTAGAGCCAGATATTTTGAGTTGATTTCCTCAATGGATGGCGGTCAACCACAGTGAGATTTCAGCACAATTTTCTCCTTCGCATCACTGATCTATGGATCTCTGATAAATTTAATACTTGTCACTTATTGTTTTAATATTTGTCCGGGATGAATTTCTAGACTACCGAACCGATTTTAATATTATTTTTCTTACTGTTTGATTTTGTTTTTATATTCAAAGTCACATTTTTGTAAAGTACTTTAAAAACCATTTGTTTTACGGACATGACAAAAAGAATTAAGTGGTATACTCACACAAACACACGCACATACTCGTATACCACACACACACTCATGTTAATTATTTCAGAGAAATGCTATTGATCCGGATCTACTCATTGTGATGTATTTAATGTAGATCAAAACAACAAATAACGTTAGAAGAGCGAGACATTCCCTACACAAGTGTCTTTTGACTACTGTTTAGGAAGCCCGGCAACTAAATATGTAATAGATTTACTTGAAAATAAATACTGTTTCTTTGAATTATGAACAGTATATTTTAAAGATATGACAATATCTGTCTAAAAATTTGTATCGCAACAAACAAGTATTCAATCTCTTGTCTAAACTAATATTATAGAATTTGATACAATTGAGACTTACAGGGAACAGTACAATATTTTTCACATTTATTACAACTTTAATCTATTTAAATTAGCCACATCATCCGAAACTGTTTTGAAACAATAATTTCCAACCAAAAACATAATTATTTGCTTGTATCAAAATATGTAAATAAGGGAATGGACAATATGTATTAATTTTCCAACAATAATATTTGAGATCCGACTACAAATGTTCGTTTTAATATTAATCGAATAGGCTTTTGTAGCCTATTATATATGTATGTATGTATATAGGCTATTTAACACGGCGTCAATGACCAAAGGCATATTTAAAACGTCATATATATTTTACCTACCCATTTTGTGGATTTAGCGTTTGTATGAGTTTGAGTAGGATATACAGCCTATTCCTATCAGCATAGGGCCCACTCAGTTCGAAGCCTCTTCTGCAGCAAAAAATATAATAATATAAAAAAGGGTAACAACGGTAGAGAAGAATAGTACCTCCCCCTGTACAAGTTGTCATAAGAGGCAACTAAGGTGTCCACAGTTGGCGGAATATCCACCTAAAACTGTGCAGCTCATATGCACATGGCAGGATGGCCAGCAACATCCCCGTCACGAAAGCTGCGTTTTGCAATTACTAACACCCTTGCCCAGCGTAATAATTTTAGCCAAAGTTCCCCCTTTCTTGGGGAGGCCAACAGTGGACTTTCTATGGTAGTTATGATGATAATGATTATGATAGGCATGGCATGACGTAAGATTGCAGGTCCTGCGCCTGTTTACAGAAGTCGTATTAGAAATCTTTTGAAGGCGCTTTGATATAGCAGGGATGATATATTTTTTTACTGTCTTACTTAGAGCTTGATCTATACTAATATTATAAAGAGAAAAGAAAATTATTTTCGTTTGTTTGTTACGTCTTAAAAGGACTACTAGGCCGATTTAAATAAAACTTTCACCATTAGTGAACTACTTTTTAATAGAGTAATAAAAGTTAAATTATATTTTCGAAGAAAATAATGTCATATGTCTTCTCACATTAACAAAATTGCTACCAGAGGGTGGTGCGGGCGGCTGGGGTGAATGGTCGGCGTGGTCGCCGTGTCCTGCGCCTGCGCACTGTTCGACGCGCACGCGCAGCCGTCATCGGTTTTGCGACTCCCCACCACCCGCGTATGGAGCAAAGTACTGCGAGGTAAGGTTGAACTCTTAATAATCTGTATAAAATGAATGTTTTTAAGAGGAAAACTCCAGAACGGCTTGACCAATACATTAAATTACATCTATTTTGTCGGGCCCGATGGTGCACATGGTAGTGATCCTATCTTGTGCGCCAAGGTTGTGGGTCTGATCCCCACCCCCAGCAAATATTTGTACTTGTTCTGTGTCTGGGTGTTACTTATAGATATCTAAATATTATATTTATAATTCCTCTGTTTCCTGATATTCGTAACACAATGCTTTAAGCATTTTATCTCGGAGTCAGATCAACGTATTCGGTGTTGTGTAAGTTTATTTAATTTTTATTAAATTATTTATCGTAGTTTCCCTAAGGCATACAAAAAGTTTTAATGAGAGAAATAGTGATATTGTAGTTTAAAATAAATTATCATGGTGGTAGTTCTTAGATTTTTTATATTTTTACTACTCTTGAACAAAACAACACATTGCCTTCTATCAAACAGTTGACGTAAGCTGTCAAGGTTCATTAAATAAAAACTTGCAATGTAACGGAAAATCAACAGGAAAATACCTGAACAAAGTCAGGGCGGGCCGCTGGTTAATAATAAATTCATTATAGGTGTTTGTGGTTTTTTCATAGTTTTTTATAAGACAAACCAACAACAAGAACAACTTTGTAACACCAACTTAAATAAGGATAGGTCACGATAAAGAGCGAGTATCAAATAAAGTGAACAAAGTTTTATTATTAAAAAGTCTAACACTTTTCATTTTATAAGGTATGAAATTTCATAAACTCACAAATTGTCTCTCAAAACTACTCGTAAATATATTTAGGTAAGGCACAACCAAACAAATAAATTACCACAACATCTCATACATTGACCTGATTCCGTAGTAAGTCGCTTAAAGCACTTGTGTTACGAAGGCCTGACAACAGAGGAATCACAAATATAATACTTAAATACATATATTTAAAACCCAGAAACTAAACAAACACAAATATCATCATATAAATTTTTTCTCTGAGTTGGAATCAAACCCACGATCTTAAATATATATTAAAAATTGGTTTTTAAACAAATAATATTGAGTTGTCTAAAATTGTTTGTTTGAATTAATTTAGTATTTTTAATTAAAAGCAACTCCATCTTGTATAAGAGGGCTTGCTTAGCACTTTAAAATTAAAGCCCATCTCTGTTCATCTATGTGTATGTATATTGTGTAAGATAAACTATAAGTCAAATGAAAAGTGTATATTTATTTTCGAACATACTTTTGTGTGAAGCTAGAATAAATAGTCGCACCTACGTAAATTACCAGTTTCTAGGTAACAACAGCCTAGCAACTGTCATGTTAAATCAATACAAGATTGCGCCAAGTGTCACAACACATACTCGCAAAGTTTTACAATTATTTTTATACATTTGATATACTAGGAGCTTGAACTATGGCACCAAAAAAAGAGAAAAAGAAAGAAGAGGTGGCAGCACCCTCGGGTGGCGGAGGCGGTACTTTTACAGAAGTCGAAAGAACCTTTATGGAACTCCAAATCACAGAATGTAATCGCAAGATAGCAAGATTGCGAACTGCCGTCGACGAGTATGAACAGAGAAACGAAGAGCTGCAGAAGGCTTATGATAAGTTAGACGAAGACCGAGCAGATATAATTGCTTATTTGAAGAAAACTCTTAACTTGAAAAATGAGGAAAATAATGAACTGAAAGAAAAAGTAAAAGGCCTTGAAGAAACTCGGGAAATAGAAACAGCACAGTTTAACGAAACCGTTGCTGAACTTGAAAGAAATTTCACTATTATGAAGGACCAACTAACATCTGAAAATAAATTGTTAGCAGGAAAGTTAAATACTTTGGAAGAATTCAGAGCTATTCGAGATGACTTGATGAGAAAGTTTGAGAAGCAAGAACAAGATTTTAAAGATCAAGAGATGAAGTACAAAAGGATCATATATGATGCCGAAAAAAAGTTTGTCATAAGCAAAGATAAATTGAAGAAAGAAATGGAAGGACGATTGTTGCAATTAGCTCAAGATTTCCAGGATGCCACTGAATTAAGAATAGCTGCCTCCACGCATAGAGTGATTAGGGAGAATATTGCAATAAATAATGAATTGGACAGTATCTTATCGTCGCAAGCTAAATTATCTGAACAAAACGAAAAGTTTAAAGAAAGTGAAAGGGCTGCACGGATTGCCATGGAATTGGCTGAAGAAGAGAGAGACAAAGCAATCAATAAAAATGTCGTTCAACTCAAGGTTATAGATCAGCTTACATCTGCATTCCAAGATATTAAGAAAGAAAAAGCTTTATTCCATAAACGTAACTATGATTATGAAACACAGCAAGCTAAGATACAGGATTTAACAAAGGAAAACGATAATTTATCATTACAAGTCCGTATTTTAGAGCAGAACCTTCATGCTAAATTATCTGAACAAAATAGAGCTATCGTTGAATCCACCAAAGTCATAAGTGAGTGCGCAAAAATGAAAAAGATTCTGAAAGAAGCTGGTATTGCTGTTAAAGCTGCTCTTAAACTAGACCAATGGGCAACCACAGATCCCACAAGAGAAATAATGGATAGACAAATACTTTTGTCTCGTCTACTTGACATAATTTCGCAGTACCGTGAAATTCAGCGTGCTGAATCCATTGATACTTTAGCTTCTCTTAGTGGTGTTTACCAAGAAGGTGATCTTGGATTTGTACCTAAAATAGCTTCTAGAAAGTCAGCTGTATCCAGTAGACAGGTTAAGGTTTCCAGAGAGTCTGTTGACATTGGTGAAGGAGAATCGCCAACACTGTCTGTATCTTCGTCTCTTATTGGCAGCATTAAGACAGTACCCAGCTTAAAAATTATACCGCCGTCTTCTGAAATAGAACTGTTGCCCAAAGATAGCTTACCTTCATTCGTCACTTCAACGGTATCAAGTGAAACGGAAACTGAAAGTGAAGTTGATTTAGATATGAGTGATTTAGAAAAGCAGCTTGAACAAAGTAAACTTGAAATACAAAAGTCTATACTAAAGGATCTAGCTTATTCGCAAATTGGCTTTAAATCTCATGCAAGATTAAGTTTAGAAAATAAAAAGTCAGTCATTATAATTGAAGAAAAAGATGCCATAGATGAGGAATTTGAGTCGGAGTCAAAAGCGGATATTTTAGAAGAGCATGAAAAGCCTGTAGTTGAAGGTGATAAACCTGAAATAAAACAAGATGAGAATAAAGAAGGATCGTCAGAAGATATAAAAGAGGAAGAAACAAAGGAAGAAACAAAGGAAGAAACAAAGGAAGAAACAAAGGAAGAAACAAAGGAAGAAACAAAGGAAGA
>JACJUM010003147.1:16721054-16928775 GCA_020976665.1 Heortia vitessoides
ACAAAGGAAGAAACAAAGGAAGAAACAAAGGAAGAAACAAAGGAAGACTAAAATAAAAGTATATTTATTAACGGATTATATGTGGCATGGTTATATGGTTTTGGATTATATATAGGATTTTATATTATGAAAAAAAATTGGTGTAATTTATTATAATGAATAAATTAGTAAATTATACTTTTTTATATATTATACTTTTTTATTATTCCCGCAGCCATGCAAAGTATTTAAAAAAGGTAGGATTCAGGTCGATGTGTTACAATTTTAAAACCAGGTTAAGGTCAAATAAGACTAATGTGCAAATTACGAAGTAAATCATTTTTAAAGATAGCTCTAGATTAAATTCGATGTTAGTCAATTGTATGATGAAATTTCCAATTCATCGCTTTGCTGCTTCAATTAGTCGTGATGTGGCGTCAAATCATTTTTGTTTATAGGGTGAAGCAGTGGAACTAGAAGCATGCGAATGTACCGCCAGGCCATGGGCTGGCGACTCGTCAATGGTGGTGGCAGAAGTGGGTGCTCGGTGCCGATGTGGCTGCGTGCTACACCTCGCGCCAGCAGCCAGATTGCTAGCAGGCTCTGCCAGGGCGTGTCCAGCCAGGTCGTTCTGGTTGTTGCAAGTAAGTATACTCAACCAAATAATACTATATACAATTAAATGCCTCAATTTTTTATAAAAGCCCGCAAAAGCAGTAAATTACTAGGTAATCTGGCATAATATTTACGTTTTACTATTCTTTGTGATAAAAAAAGCGTCTATTAACTATTCCGTAGACTATATGCTTGTTTGTCGACATTATTATTTAAAAAAACCATAGAAACTGTTTTCTGTGGATCGCACTCGTAAGAATCATAATTATCGTTCAACCATTCTGTATTTCTGCTTTATAAATAAATATATTATTTAATGTCAATTACTCGGAATTGTTCAAAAGTTCATTAGCAATGGATTCGTTGAAATAATTTGAATAAATTGACGTTCTTTGTTTACTTTCAAATTCAATTTGAATGTTAAAATTTCAATGTGCAATCGATAACAATGCTCTCACTTATCAAAAATATCGTGGTCACTGTTTATTAAAAACATTAATCACAATAAAAGTTCATGGCTAGCTTTGGTATAAAACAACAAATTAGGAATGATAGCGTATCATCAGAGGCCTGGGGCTATTGGTAATATAGGTAAATATGGCCTTGAGACAGGTTGTGTTCAGATAATAATTTTGATAAGCTAACTCAACAGAGGCTTATCCTTGCTTAAATATATAAGTTTTCCATATAAAAAATATTGCGACTTTACATTGAGTTATATACTCATTACTCAATCTCTTTATTGCTCATCATAAAATTACATAACTTGTTGGTAAAAAACTTAAAGACACAACTGTGAACCCTTTGCGGGCAAGGCAAAAAGGTAAAAATTTGTAGGAGAGATAGAGAGAGACAAATCTGTATTTTTGAAATATTAACTATCAAAAAACTTTACATAAACACAGTACCTTTTTATTTGGTAAACGATTTGCTAAAAGGCAACCAAAACATTGCACATGAAAATTGTATTTATAAACAGCTATTCAAAGTCGTCTTTAAATACATCTAGAAAAGAAAACATTTAATAACATTAAACATAAGATACATATGCTAACGTGAGGTAAGCTGCTACAGCAGCATCAATACTATGAAACCGTCAACTGGGTCTAAGCTGACACACAAATCGTAAAGCTGCATTATCGACTTCCTTTCATAGTTCAATTTCAAGACTTATTTACATTCTAATCCCTATATTGCCTAAACCACTAGGCTAATTAGGCACTTAGTATTTCAATGTAATTCTTTATAAGAAATTATCTAGGCCCCTACTGACGTATACATTTACATAAAATAATTTATCTCTTCAGTAACTTCAATAAATAATCAATGCAGTATTGGTTAATTACCTAGAAACCGCCTGCAGCGCCTACTGCCGAATTAATTTATAAATATGGTTTACATCATACATACATACAAGGTTTATATCCCAGGCACCTCCCAAATAAATACAAAAAAATATTTAAATTGTTTCAGCCGTTTAATTGCAGCATAGATAACGACAGCAAGTTGAGTGAGTTCATTTGTGAATCTAAACCATCTAGGGTGCTACCAAATGCATACAAAAAATCATTCAAATCAATCCCGGTTGGATTGCGCGTTAAATGACATATATACGAACAATAGAATTATATATATATATATATAAGGATTAGTTAAACTAATTTTTGGTGAGTTTTTAAGTCCACTGGATGCTGCTTGCGTAATTTACTCCACTCCATTAGACCTATTGTATTAGTTCCCACAAAGACTGCCCTCGTACTATGTAGGTTATACTCGCTAAAATTGCGTTAAATTGAAACTTTCATATCACCAATTAACGTGCGTACGTTCCGAAAGCTACCATTGATCGCGGAACAATTTTCAAGTGCCCAATGGAATTGGCAAGTTTTAATGGGTTGATGGTTGTATAAATTTGCTACAGGCCCGTTCAAGCGATATTGTAGGCAAGTGTCGGAGCCAGTTGGATCTGATTGAGTTTCTAACAGTATACAGTTGCAATTTAGTATGGGAATTGCGATTTTCTGTTTTGCAATAACTTTTTCATATATATAAGCCTTTTATTGGGACAATACAATATTTTACATCAGTTGAAAATTGCTGTTAAATCTAGTGACTCCTCGACATCGACAACATCGTCCTTTTGCCCTAATTTGGCAAAGAATAGAAGGTGTTGAAGGGGGCCCCCTTCAACAACTTCTATTCTTTGCTAATATGCGCTGTCATTGTCTATGCTTTTTCGGCTGTCTTTTATTTCATCTTGCCACATTCGGTTTGCAATATTTTAGTGATACTAAAAAACAAATTGTCTTAAAATGGAAGTGAGAAGTGACTTACAAGTGAGTTGTCAATTCGTTTAAAGAGTTATTAAAATTTTACAATCATCGACATCTTTTTTGCACATTGAATATAGACTATAGACTGTCCTTATTTGGTAAATATATATATTTTATACATAGTTACTCCATAGCTTAAAACAAAGTCTATGTATTAAAACAAAGTATATACTACAAATGATATTACCTACGTATAGAAATTCCATATTAAATATATTTTTTTAAATTTATATGACGGTGTATGCTGTATTAACATTAAAAAGAGTTGCCTGTGTGTATTATTGGTTTACCTTTTACACGGCTGGACTGATTTTAAATTGACCATCACTCAGAGATAGTTCATGTAATAATGAATAAGTTGGGCTATATATTATATATTTTTTATAACTAAATCCCACAACATCTCATACATTGACCTGACTCTGTGATGAGTCGTTTAAAGTTATGTTATAGACAATAGATAAATCACAAATGTACTACTTAAATACATAAAAATATTCGACCTGGGTGGGGATCGAGCCCGCAACCTTTGGCGCACAAGACAAGACCACTACCATCTGTTTCGTCAATTATTCACATGGAAATGAGAACTATCCGTGTAACACCGCAGGGAGCTGTTGGATATATTATAAAAGAATACTTAAGAAAAACATCTAGACCGTTTGGATCAATGCAAACTCTGTAAGCACAAAATACGTGTAAATAAGTTCAAGCAAGTTGTCCGGTGTTATACCTACCTATGATTTTTATCATTTTCAAGGATTCTCAATCAATTTGTATAGTATTAGACTATATTGAAATGATTTTAATTAAACTCAATAATAAAAGGTAATAATAATAAATTTCCACAATATCTCATACATTGACCTGACTCCGTGGTAAGTCGATCCCTAACCAGGACAAATAATGATAAGATAATATTTCTGTTTATCCTGTGTCTGATTAGAAATAAAATTCTGTGTTAATACATGTATTTAAGTAGTATGTTTCCTCTGTTGTCTGACGTTTTTACACTAAAAGTTAAGCGACTTATTACGGAGTCAGGCCAATGTAAAAGTAGGTTTGGAAATTTATTATTATTACTATTATGTAGTTACTGGTTTATCGTTAAGTTACTCTTAACATTGCTGAATATGAAATATTTATTGGCTGAAGAAAATTATTTAGAATTAAATACGTAAACTAAAATTGAATAAAACATATACGTACTATACCGTTAAAACATACCACAGAGTAAGTCTAGCAGGCTAATAGATTTATATAATAAACTATTACAGAAATTTACATTGAAGTAAGTAGTATGTTACTGGCATATTGAGCTAAAAGGGAATTGAAATGGTTCACTCAGGATAACTCTGACTCACAATGTTATTATTATCTAACATTTACGCGTTAATGGGCTCGATGGCGCAGATGGTAGTAATTCTATCTTGTGAAGATCGTGGGTTCGATCCCCACCCACAACAAATATTTATATGATGATATTTTATTCGTTCTGTATCTGCTAGTTAAATATGTATTTTAGTATCATATTTGTGATTTTTTCTGTTGTCTGATGTCTGTAATACAAGTGCTTTAAGCAACTTATCACAAAGTATATATTTCACTATGATATTTGTCATTCCTCTGTTATATGATGTCCACAAAACGAGTGTTTTTAACGACTTCTTCGACCCTAACGAGTCTACCTCACAAGCCCCAATATACATACAGCCCGTAATAGTTAAAGTATTAGTAAACTAATTTATAAAACACTTTTGACTTTAAACACCGCTCGTCCCGGGAGCGATGGAATTTGCTGTAACTCCTCGAATAGCCGCGATGCAACATCAAGTTTGTGTAACTTTGTTATTCATGTCGCAGATGCTTTCAGCTGCAATCAGAATGTTATGAGAACTTTCCAATCGATAAGGACACGATTCAATTTGCAATCTTGTTACGTAAATCTGAGGAGCTGAAGCTAGGTTGTGTATTTGTTCCCTTTTTATTCTTACAATTTTTTTACTTTGAAAGTGAAATTGTATGAATCAAAATTTAAAGTATATAATAACATCTTTCAACAATTATTTACATATCATACACCGTTGAACGCATTCGCTCGAAGTATAGCCATATTTTTAATATACGTGTCTTCAGAGTTATATATTGAAATTTTAAAAATATGTAATAAATTTTTTCTGTGTCTGGGTATTAAAATATGTATTTTTCATTCATCTGCTGTATGATGTCTTGAACACACTTTAATTTATATCGGAATTGTAACAGTTTAAGGTGTGTGATGTTTACGTATAAAAAATAATACTTTAATATTTCCAAAAAGAAAGTAAATAAATTCATTTATATAATAGTTATGTCCCTGATAACTTAAGGGCTAGCACCTTACACATAGGTTGCGTGTAGCTGATGGTGATTATTTTTAATAGCTAGTAATCCTGTTACTTATATAATTTCTTATCTGCAGTATATTAATTGACTATTCAAATCAAACTTACTGGAATTGAAAGATTAATGTAGAGAATCTATTTAAAGTTGGAACTTTTTAAGCTGCTTCAATATTATTAGTAAATATAGCGTTATACTGAAAATTAGCTATACAGCTTAAACACTCCCGTCTCTCCTCCGATGGAATTTGTTATGAGTCCCAGTCGCGCAACGTCGCAACTTTGTTACAGGTGACGTCGCCCGTGGCGCTCGCCGGAACCTTCACTTGGCAATTTGCTGTGTTTAATAAGTAATACTGTGATCTTGAAGGCTTTGAAAGCCTTGCAACTGGAAAGTTTGATGGAATGGGAATTTAATTTATGGGATTTTACGTTTTTAATGGTGTTATAAGGCAATGGCTGGATCATCTAATGATTTAGGTAGGAGGATATATTAAGTTATATTTTATCCAGTAATTATACGACCTCTCTTACTTTTCAAACACAGTATTTCGGCAGATGAAATAAATAAGAGTGAGGTAACAATGCAGACGACCCTGTAAGAGGTCTTCATGAAGTTTTCATAAAAAAATGTATGAATATTATAATAGTTACTTATAATGACCATTTAATAGTTATGCTATATTTCATTTTATCACCATTGGAAGGCCTCCTCAATGAAGTGGAAATTTGCCCGTAATTTTCGCGCCGAGTAAACCTGATGTCGATCGCAAAATGCAGCTTTAGTGACGGGATTGCGGCTGCCCATCCCTACCCTGTACATTTGAACTACACTTTTCGCATGGATATACCGTCATGTGTCGGTTATGGTACCTTATTTGACTTTTTCGACACCTGTACAGAGGGTGCTATTCTACTTTGCCGATACTTTACGGTTACTATCACCATCGTCACTATATTATAGGTCTAGCCATCGTTATATACGACATGCATCCTGCTAGATACATCGACCCTAATCAAATCTAGCTCTTTACCTAGCTACGCTGCGCTTCCCAGTGCGTTGTCTCCATTCTAGCACCTTACGGCTCCATGTTCCGTTGGATCTTTCGATGACATTGCTACTTCAACTTGCTAATCCACTAATATGTCGATGATTTTGGATTATTTCTATTTTTGTTACAACTTTACAATAACATGGACAAATTTATTAGCAACCATAAACTATAAATAGCTTACATACATCCAAAAAGATAAAAGAAAAAAGGAAAGAAGAAAGCTAGAGTTTTAGAAACCTACGATTACGGACTCGTAAAGTTTAACCTTAATTTAAGAAAGGATTCTTACTTTTTTTTGTCTAAATCCAACCTAGGCAGAACTATTTGTGTGCCTTTCACAAGATATAATGTACTCATAAAATATCCCACTACAAGTGTGTAAAAAATAAAAAAAGCTGTATGTAGGTATGTTTATTTTGCTTCCATTAAAAGTCCACTGTTGGACAAAGACCTCCCCAAGAAAGGGGGTCCGTAGCCCATTATTGCCGCGCTGGGCAAGCAAGCATGTTGCACAGAGCGCAGCTTCCGCGACGGGGAAGCTGCTGCCCACCCCCGCCCTGTACATTTCAGCTGACTTTTTTGCATGGATATACCGCCATTTGTCGGTTATGGTACCTTAGTCGCCTCTTACGAAACCTGGTATAGGTACAGGGGGAGGTACTATTTTACTCTGCCGGTACCTCACGGCTATATAATTTTATATACTTAGAATATATGCGTGAATTTTATATTGAAATGTTATACTTGGTTGTTACACAAATATAAATTTAGTAATAGTAATTATAAAAATTTGTATATGCTAATTTGTGTTTTGTTACCACAACAAAAATATAAAAATAAATAAGGACCTCTGTACAAAAAGTTACCACTATTTATTCAAGTCACAGGGTTGGTAGCGCGCTAGTGATATCCTTGTGATATTTTGAACGTCTATAGGCTGCTATGACGCTTACTATCACGCGGAATGTATGCTCGTTTGCCAATCTGGTATAATAAACAAAAATAGAATCCGTTATCATAATGAGTCACCGGCCAGTCTGTAGAGAATAAAAAAAATACAGCTCATTGTAGAAAAGTTACGAAATAATTTTGACAGATACCTTTGAAAAATATCTCAGCAGAAACCTAAAAGCAATGTGATTGTTTAATTCTGATTAGGCCATCCATCATTCACTGCCTTTTAGGGTCTTAAAAAGTTCCCCTAATGTTCATCGGATTCCGAAAACCTATTTGCGATACAAAAGTTTTAATGGGCACTTTTAAATAATCAGGGTAGGCCTAAGGTCCAAAACTCTCACACATAGTCAAGCTGTAATTGGTTGGAAATCTGTAAGCTTTATGGACTAATGTTTTGAGTTTATTACTCCAGAGCTGATGTATTTTAACTCGGTTTATTTGGCATACTACAATGGTAATAAATACAAGGAAATCCCACTGATGCGAAAGTTTGTAAGAATGTCAAGACGTAAGATTTATATTCTTACGTCTTGACATGCACAAACTACTGAATATATTTTATTAAATTTCTAAGATCCACTAGCTTATAAATCAGAATAACAAATTGGCTATAATATTAAAAGATTTGTCAAAAATAACAAGTTCCACTTCCATATGATGTGCAAACAGAAACGATTTAATCATTAATCAAAAATATATATATTTAGTCCCGGACACAAAATTCACAATATAAATTTTGTCCTAGTTGGGGATAGAACTCACAGCTCATAAAATAGAATCATTACCCTCTGGCTTGGTTAAATAAGTAACGCCAGTTGCGAATCGAAACCGCCCTTGGAAAATCATATGAGATCGTTGAATACGCCATCTGGTCCATTAAATAATTACAGGTCTCGTATACATCATTAGTAAAATATTCATTACGCTTAGTCTTACATGAGGTAGACCTCATACATAAAGCCGTCTGCATTAGTACCTCACACTCATCTCTTTCTACCGTCGAATAGCAGTGTTTGCATTGCTGTGTTCCGGTCTGAAAGGTGAGAGAGGCAGTGAATTTACTGGGAAATGTGGCATAATATCAAGTCACAAGGTTGGCAACGCGTTACGTACCATTCTTGTGATACGCGGACTCTATGCTTATTTGTCAACCTGGTCTAATAAAAAAAAATAAGTCTCTGATAAAGGTAATTTAAAATCTAACCGCTCCATGTTCTGCAACCGAGCGCGAACTTTTCGACATTTCTCGTAACAACAAATTCGTCTCGACGGAACGTGTCAGAGCTTATAACAAAACACGATCGAGCCAAAATGCTCCACGTCGGGCTGACCCGGATGTATTCACTTACGTTTCAATTAAAACTTCTCAATTCAGATTTCCATTGATCGGGTGTGTTTGAATTCTGTCCCTTCCAAAATTTAACAAAGATAAATCGTGTATTTTCAAATAAGGATAGAATTTGCGGAAGCGGTCCCTTTAATTTATGTATAAGTTTGCTCTCAGTAAAGTTACGGATAAGTAAACTTGAGTGAGACAACTCTGTCTCTTAAGATTTATAATTATTGTACTCGCAAGAAGATTTTCGGCTTATTGTTTTGAACTTGTTTCACAACACAATCTTTGAATTATGTAATAACCATTTAAACCAACTGAAGTACTGTGACTATCTGAAGTAGTTCACTTAGAATTTTTGTCATATTGTATTTGTCAGTCTCATCTATTTATATCGCTAAGCATTCGTCCCATATTGCAGAGTGTGAAAGATAAGTAAGTTACTGGCTATCACGGTCATCATAGTAAAATAAAAAATTGCCCATAATTGCCTTACTAGGCAAGTGCGAAAGCGAAGCTACACGCTACTACATTTATCACCAGCAAATGTAGAGCGTAGCTTCGCGATGGAAATGCGACTGCTATCCCAGCTCTGTTGGATTACGATTGGATAAACCGCCATCTGTCGGTTCCGGTACCTCAGTCGCCTCTTTCGGCACCTGGTACAATGGTAGGTACTGTTCTACTTTCTAGGTACCTTACTGCCCAGTAGAATAGTAGTAAGTTACTTGTTATGGTGACATGATCACAAGTTCTCTGATCACAAGGTTAGCGATGAAATACTTTTGCAATAATTTCTTGACTCTTTTTTGTGGAGGCCTTTGACTTGCAGAGGAATTCTATGGCTGATATGATTGGATTTTGAAACCCTAATAGTGGATATGCATTTTACTTTTTGGCGATATAATATTTTTATTGTAACATATAATTTTATTCATAATGATTAAATATAACATTTAGTGACACGATCGCTGTAAATGTAATTTTTTTTCAGATAGTGTTTGTAAAAATGTTTGACCCATTATTGATCTAATTGATTTCACCTACAGGCTGAAGAAGGGCTGGTGGTACGACTGCGTATGGAGGCAGTCCGACTGCCATGTGCCGGCCAGTCGCTTAAAGCTCGGGACGGTGATTCCCTTGGATCTCCACTGTTGGCATCGTGGGATGGACCTGATAGTTCTGCTATGGTAAGATTTATATATTCACTTATGTGGTTCTCTACCATTTCCTCTGCTAAATTCTTAAAAACCTTTAAATTCTATCGTTATTTGTAGATAAAAAACTGTTTATTAATTGAAACCATATGATATATGTATCTAGTATACCTAACCTAAAACTCGAAGTAGAACTAGGAATTTTTTCGATTTACATCCTAAGCGATGCCTCTGTAACTTATACGTAGGCAAACATCTAATCTCACTTATCCACGTTCTCCGCTCTTCTGCATTCTTTTTATATTCTTCTCTTCATGCCACTTAATGTATTATATTAATATTTTGGTATGATTTCATTTATTTGTTTTGTGTGGTCAATATTTTTTTCTTTATATCTTGCAATACGTTAAATTAATTGATAATAGAATAGGCCTGATGGCGCAGATGGTAGTTATCCTATCTTATGCGCCAGGGGTCGTGGGTTCGATTCCCAGCTAGAGCACATATTTATTTGATAATATTTTGTGTTTTTTCTGTGTCTAGGTGTTAAATATGTGTATTTTAGTAGTATATTTGTGATTCCAATGTTGTCTGGCGTCCGTAACACAAGTACTTTAGGCAACTTACTACAGAGTCAGGTCAATGTATGAGATGTTGTGGGAATTATTTACAATATGACATATCTTCAGGTTACCTGGTTTATTAGATTAATGCTGGTGATATACTGGAGACGTGAAATAGTTTAGGCTACGTTGACTATTTTACATTGCAGCGGTTGTATGATTGTTTAGCAACTGCTATAAAAAGTATTTAGTCTGGGAACGCTTTTGGTGTGTCCCTCACTGAAATACGACGTTATATCTCATCATCTCTTGGAATACATAAGTTAAATTTAACATTAATGCAAGCATAACCACAAACTTTGCAGGATAATACAAGCGTTAGTATAATAGATGGTGAGAGACCAATGCACTCCGAAGTTATATATTTGAAGTATAAAGTGCTTACATAAGCCTTTGCACTGTAAAAGACACGTTACTGCATCGATTCCAAACATCATAATAAAAAGGATTTTAACTACATATTAAAACCGTTTAATTGTATTGAACAGTTTTCCAACACGGATTATTTAACGTTTACATTTTTATGTTTAACGTTTTGGTTGCAACGGCAATTGTTTTGAGAAATTAGTAAGATATAACGTCAAATACTGTGAACACAATGTTATTTATACCGCGTTGCAAAATATTAAAACTGATGTTTTACTCGTAGAAAGCAAATAACGCGTAAATCATAAATTCCCACAACATCGCGTACATTGACCTAACTTCGAGGTGAGCAGCTTAAATCACTGTTGTTACGGACCCTAGATAACAGAGAAATTACAAATATAATAATAATAATAATATACTCTTTATTGTACACCAATAAAAACAACACAAGCACATCACAAAAACATGGAATGGTAGGTACAAGAGGCGGCCTTATCGCTAAATGAAATTTCTTACAGGTAACCTTTGGATAGAAATAATGTTTAAGCTGGCGGAAGTACATACATACATTATGATAAACGTACATATATACATATAATTCACATACATTTAAAGTCATATAAAAGATAAAGTTACAGAACAAGGAAAGTGACAGAATCAAAAAGCAAAATCAAAGTGACAATAAATACTCCTTCACCATTCTCTTAAAAATAGAAAGAGAACGAACAGATCTCACTTCAAGGGAGAGCGCATTCCATAAACAAACAGTTGTTGTATACTTAAATACATATCTTTAACACCCAGACATAGAACACACACAACGCATGCATGTAAGCAACGCTTTTATAAATAAATGTGCTATGTAATTCAAACGTTTTTTATTCGTTACATTTCACGTTGGTCGTCTTTCGAAGGTTGGTGATGTGGAGACCACAACGGACAGCACTGGTGTTATGGAAATTGCGGGTGGCCGACACATACTGGTGGAGTTGCAATCCTCGGATACGAGCGATCGTTGTGCTGGCGGGTTTTTGGCTCATGCCAGCCAAGTTGGTGAGTTGTACACTTTTAATAAATAGTTTCGTTTGTTGTTTTTGAAAGGAATTAAGTATTATTTTTCATTGAAAGTTATGAAACACTTGTAAAATATTCTTTCAAAAATTATCAAAGTATGTATGAAAATTTTACAATTTTACGCGTATGGAACCGCGGGCGCTGCTAGTATTAAAAGCTAGTATTAAGAAGTTTCATATCTTTTCAGTTATATTGCTTCGTGTACGTGATACAATAGATAGATACAGATACAAACAGAAAGACATACACAAGGTTATTTTCTTCTATAGAACCAATCCGCAACGCCTCAGCTGCTTGGGCGGTTGTCAGTGGTGCGACATGGTGGCGGGGCGGGAGCGGCGCGCGGGGTGCTGCTGTCGCGCTAGCAGCAATGGCGGCGCTGGCCGCACTCTGTCTCGCTCTACACTCAGCGCATAGAACGAGAGCGTACCAGCGCGCCGCTGATAAGGAGTCACTGACGGATAGTGATGGTGAGTTTTTAACCTAGCCTAGTCTTTAGCTCGATAGTATAACAATAAATGTTTTTCTCAGTCGTCCTCTCGTAATTGTGCGTTTGTGCCTGATTGCACTCCATAACACATACACTTCATACGCATTAGTTTTATAGAGAAAAATACTATTTTCAAATGCGTGCTGTCCTTGCCCCTTTGAGCGATAACGCACCAGTGTGGCCAGGTTTACTTGGTCCTCTTCTTTTGCAATCAACTTAACTATCTCAAACCCACAGGAGCCGATATTAGATTGAGATTCAGAACATGCAGTTACAATAAGTCATAAAGTCGCACAATAATGAGCGACCTCGCCCATCCCCCTGGTGGCGTTAGAATTGACGTCCACTTGCTTGGAGTACATACCTTTCCTATCCTTGCAGTACATACTGGTCACTTTCTTATACGACGGCCACTCAAACTGAGGTTCATAGGGCATTAAAGCTTAAAAATAAATATTAACAATGAAGATGTCAGGATCATTCATGTCCCGTGAACTCTTGTGCTCATTGATAAGCGGCCCAGTTTCACATCCTTAGTGACATTAAAACTGACGCCTGAGTACTCCAGAAACCGTTGAGAAGTATTACGACATTATTCATATGTAAAAGCTACAGATACCAATTACGCTTTCGATCTAGCCTCGCCTGTTGCCAACACGTCTACGAAAGCTACAAATTATTCATGAAATTCTAAGTGTGAGTCAAGCAATCTGGTAGACTTAAGATTCGATATTACACAGTACAAGTGAATAAGTTATGTGAATGTTAATGTTATCGTACAAATAAATAGTGTATTTTGTTTTGTTTAAATATGTAATTGCTCAATATATAAGTTTCTAATTCTTTATGAACGGTATTGCTTAATGCTTGGTGACTTGGGGATACAAAGCCAGATCGCTCATTAATGAGCAAAAAAAAGTTGTTTAAAGGAGCTACTATAAATTTAAGAATGATCCAAATAATAATTTATACCAAATATACGGCATAAACATAATATATGGTGTAAGTAATACAACACAGATAATATAAGCCTAATTCCAAAAAGATGGCGGTATATCCATCCAAAACAGCGCAGCTTAAATACGGTTGAGAATAGGCAGCAGTATACTCGTCGCAAAGTTGCGCTCTACGATTACCACCACGCCTACCCAGCATGGCAATTATGGACAAAATTCCTCATTCATCTCTCTTAATTTTCATGGAAATGTCCTATGTCCAACAGTTGACTTCCAATGGACGATATGATGATGATAATTCATTTTTAAATGCAGCTATGACTATCGTAAAAAATACTCCAGATAGCTGATTAAACAGTATCGTGTTTAATCAGTTTTAGACACGGTCTATTAATCGACTATCGGCTGACACCATCGATACAGCGGTTAGGTAGTCGCGACTAATCTTGATGAATGATGCACACTAATTGACTGGAAACATTGGAATATAATAAATTGAAATGTTCATACTATGTATATACTAGTCGAATTGATGTTTAATATTAACACAGTGATGAATGTGTATGAACACAGAACTATTTTAAATGTCAAAGATAACAGAATGTGAAAATTGTTGTTATTAGACAAATTCACTTCTCTTTTCCCTAACATTACACATTCACTTACGAGATTAAGGACATCAGTTTTATTTATTTCATTAGATTAGAATCTTGCAATGTTCAATGCTAGATATGGTAGTATACTGCATTCCTAACTTATTATTATTTTTTTAATCAGATGAGGTTCACAATCAAGCCTACAGTCCGCGTGATAGTTATTTCATTGCAGCCTATAGACATTCGTAATATCACAAGAATTTCGTTAACGCGTTGCCAACCTTGTGACTTGAGAAAATTATGCCTTATTACCTAGTTTAATTTCACTGCCTCTCTCAAACTTCGAACCGTAACACAGCATGGAAACACTGTTATTTGGCGGTAGAATTAGATGAGAGTAAGGTGCCAATGCAGATGACCTTTTGTATGAGGTCTAACTTATGTGATTCTTACTCATTTTGATATTCGTTCAATTATTGTTCTACTATTTTATCAATGTAAAAATATGAAGCAGCTCTTTAGCTTAAATAGTTTAAATATCTGACTGACAATATTTATCTGTTGGTTCGTATAAAATTTTATTTTCTTTTATATTAAGGGTTTTATCTAAACATGTGTATATATTTTTCATTGAGGAGAGAGACCCCGATTTCGTAGTCTTCTTTTAATCAGTGTCCCGTTTGCTTTTTGGCGTCATTTGTATTCAATTTAATTCCTCGTTTTATTTCCCGTAAATTAATCATTGGGAGTAGACAAAATTAATCCATTAAAGTAATCAATGAGGTACTGGCAGAGTACAATATTACGTAAGAGGTCACTGAGGTACTGAAACCAACTGATGGCGGTATATTCATTCAAAATGGGTAGCTCAAATGAAATAGCATCACCATCCTGGACTTTGCAACTGCCACTAAGCTGGCCCAACGCAGCCATTATAGTCTAAATTCCCGCTTGTTTGGCGAGGCCTATGTTTCGCAATGGACTTTCTATGGCTATTGTGATGATGGTGATTTTCATTTATGCCAGCCTGTTCAGCGTCGCTTGAACTTGGTGCGGCGACTGCAGGGTCCCGGAGCACTCTGCTATCTGAAGTGGTTGGGGGCGGGGTGTCACTCCGTCGGCTTCTGCCCTCAGGTCGCACCCATACTAGACTGAGGGACTCTGACCGGCAGTGCGAGAGTCTTGACCAGAGGTGAGTATCATATTATAACCGTAGTTGAGACATGGTGATATTGTGTTGCAGGTGGTAAGTTCGTTACCAGTTATGGGTAAAGTTGTCATGTTTACATATGAATGGAATGTTAATACATAAATATATATGTATATATACGTGATTTGAAAATGTTGCACAGACGGAGGAACGTTAAGTTAGACACAGTGAAAGACAATAAGACAAATGTCAAACGCTTTAATTTTTCCAAATGCACTAGAAATACAAAAAAAAAAATTATTATAAATATATATGAATATTCAATTTTGTTTGAATATCACACGCCAGTAAAATGGAGTAATCATGAATTGTCTATAGGGGTTTGTGACTTTGTTTTTTGGTCCAACTTAACTCTTTTTTTTATGAATTTTTGGTCGAATATTGACCACTTGACGACTACTGGCATAGAATAAATAAACCAATCAATTTCTGAAATTTAACCTATTATTATCTATACAAGAACATACAATAGATAAATAAACATCAAATCACAAATACTTTCACTTATTTGTAAACATTAACATCTAATACCCAATTAGGGTTTTCCTAGAATTAATTAACCGAGATCTTTGAAAGTAAAAGCGCTTGAAAATGTTAATACAAAATTGAAAAGGTATTAAACCTGTACTTTTTTTCCAATCTAATACCTTCCTTTTAAAGCTATAAATAACGATAAGCCAATTCGAGAGTCACCCCTCAGCTTAACAAGGGTGTTATTTTTTTAATTAACGCACGCTTCCCTTCGAAAACACGAAATTACAAAGAGTTCTCATTAATCGTACCTCGGTGCTATTGTTTTAGCACGTATCACTGTCGTTAAGGGAGCCTCCCGTCGCTCCTTTGTTAATTTCAACAAGTTTTCATTGAGCGTCGAACGATAAATTGGCAGTAGTTGCGGAACTCGCCAATATTTAAATTAACCTGAAAATGAATCGAGCCCAAAATGTGATTTCCGATTCGAATTTATTGAGCTGTTAATGAGTTTCCTCTTTGAGATGCGTTAAATTCGGAGGCGCATTGTTATTTCGATTTTATTAATCCAGCGAGAACGAAAAATATTTTTCATTAATTTTCGCAGTGTTTGACGGATGCTTCTTAAAATTCGCTAATGTTTTGAATTTTGCTTCAACAACCCCGTTTTATAGCCTAGGTTTAGCCTAGACAATATTGATTAACAACTTTAGACTGATCCCACAACTCTTGTAGAACTTTTACTCTTCACGTGTTAATGTCATATTCTACAGTGAGAAGCGCTCAAGTCGCTCGATAATGGCACTAGAATTGATATCCGAGTAGTCCAACATCAAGTTCATATAAAAAGTCGTTTCTAATTTGTACTTTCTGATGCTAGTTTATTTCCTAACAGGGAGGAAGAAGACGACCAGGCCACTGATCTTGAAGCTGATGCAGCGGACGCGGCAAGCGTCACAAGCGCTGCAAGTCAAGCCACTGTGACACCTGAAACGGTGTCATCTAGCAGCGCTCCAGTTACTCGGAGTAATATAGCACCGTCCCCTTTACGGCGATCTCACACTGTAACTGTGACATCCAATACTATACCTCAGGTAAATAACTTACACAGTTTTGACATAAAAAATAAATTGATAGCTATTACAATAAATTAACTGTAGAAAATAATAGATCATATTGACACAGTTCGCAAAGCTATAATATACATATGGTTTTTCTAGAAGTGTACTCAATGACATATTGGTAGAGGTCAAAATTAAATTTTTAATCAAAATCTATACATATTATATTGTAATAATACAAGCAAATATTATTTAGACAGTCAAATGATTATGATATATGAGTATAGTTGACACTTTTATACCAAATTATTGGGTTATTCGCAAATAGATCACATACTATAAAAAGTAAAATAATACGCCACAAAAGAGTATTACCAAGCTTTATATGTACAGAAGCACAGCTTTGAGAATTAATAGCAATTTTGTCTAATAAGTATTCAGTTGTAGTAAATAATACTATCAACCTTACCAGGTCACGTCACCACCTCAATCGTCCACCAACGAGACGGTGACCGTAGATCTGAGCACGAGCGTGAGCAGTGTAAGCGAGAGGGACGACAGCTGCAGTGAGAAAGACAAAGATAGCTTATGGGAAAAGAACAGGAGTGAGAGCAGAGCTTCCTCGTCCACTTCTGCCGCAACTCTTACCAACGTGAGTGGTACCGAATGATTTATACCAAGTAGTCGTATCCTCACTAAAGCAGTATATAAAAAACGTTGGAATTGACTTTAAAAAAATCCATTCCTTAGGGTTGGTACTCGCCGGCGCTGAGTGGGGTGTCTGCAGCCAGGATCAGAGACAACCCAAAGCACACTAAGGAGAGCTGCAATCGGAGACTGCTACGGTCTGACCTAAGCCTCACTTCGCATCCTGAGATGGAAATAGATTATTATGACTACGAAGTGAACAATGCTGGTGAGTTTTACGTTAAAAGTTAATATAATGGGATTGGTAAATGGTTGGTTTAAGTTTTCGAAAATAAAAATTCGTTACGCAAATTATAATATAACAAAGGATTGCTAACGTCGACCAGAATTAAATAGCTTTGTATCAAAAAGATGAAATATTAGCTTGCCTGAAGCCTTTAGTATTGCTGGGAGTATCTTTAGACTCTTTATGTTCGAAATATTGACATAAACTATAATAACAAAGTATAATAAATAATGAATAGAGTCACATATTATAAATAAGAGGAAAACACAGTGTACAAAAAAATTACAAACAATTTTTTTAAAAATCTTCATCGTACCTACTGAAATTACATTACTTTTGCAGGTTCTGTTCCTGGATCATATTTGGGAATGGACCCAGCATTTTTAGTCTGGATACCGCCGCTTGAAGAAGGTGATATAATCAAGGAAATTGACGAATCTAATGGCCCAGTGTATGAGGTAAGTGATGTAGATAATTTGAAAATAGTAAGTTTATTTTAGAGTTCGTACCTGATAAAATATCATAAACAGTTGTAAACATCTTGATAATTTACAGGAAATCTTGCCCATGGAACTTCGTCCAGATCCCGGTAGTAATACTGAGTCTCCAGAGGACCGTCCTTCGTCCAGTACTGTAAAAAGGAACCTAGACAACCGAACCAATAAGTCCAACGAGTCCATCAAATCCACCCGCAAAGTTATGGATAGAAGCAACATTATTCACCCCCTCAACTTTAGCATTAGTGATTTGCAAAATTCGCCCAAACTGTCTAAGAGATATAGAAAAAAGAAAGAAGAAAATCCCGTGTCAATACAGATGAAAGACCTAACACTCACCAGATCTCCGGTCAAAGTTCACAGAAAAGAGAACAAAAACGATCACGATAATTCATCAACGTTAAAGAGAGTGAATGATACAACAAGAGAAACCAATAGTGACACACTTAAAAGATCAGATTTTAAGGACTTGAAATTTGCTGATGAAACTTCAGATTCTTCTAGTGAAATTAAATTTGCTGATGATTCTCCTGATAGCAATAGGCTCGTCGATAAATATGATGTTAAAGCTTAATTGAATTGAGGATAATTCAAAAGAGTTTAGTAAACGGGACACTTACTGTAATTTAACCCACCTATTTAAGCCAAATAAGTGTGGTTAATAGTAAATAATCTACAGCAAATGCTGATTGTAAGAATAAACAATGTAATTGGTTATTCAAATTTAGATTTAAACGTGTCAGAGGAAGTTCGAGTGTTCCCCTACCTTGTATTTACATTTCAAAACGATAAGATATACCCAAAACCTTTATTTTTAGTCCCATTGCCAAAGTGTTAGATATCAGATCATTCCCCTCTAGTTTATCGTAAGGACCAATCTGTGAATATACCATATACCTATCTTTCATATCATCAAATCATAAATGTAGCACGATATATATTTTTAAGATAAATTTTCATCACATTCTCACCGAAATATTTATAGTAGTTTCACATAATTAGGATAAACTAGAATTTTATAATCGATCATTTTCTCATGGTGTAGTTTCTAGTTCATGAATGTCCTCGTAGATTTTCCACATTTGATTTTAGCTTGGAAATTCGCAATAGAAATGCTGTTTTAAAATTTTTGTCTGCTTTGGTGCTAACATGTGTTTGATGGGAGCTTTTGTATTTCTTCATTCAATTCCGCTCTAGTATTGATTGTTTTTTAACGAGTAAAATTTCAACTAATTTCATATTATATAAAAATTATTTTTTATTTATTAATATACACATTTTTTTGCCAGATACTTTTGAATGTGCTTAGTCCAAACGTGAAATAATGAGAAAGTCATAATTTTAATCTGAATGTATTCGGTGTTTAGCAATACTCATTTCATTAAATATATCTATAACGTGTCTCTTTCTGTCATTTTAAATGAATATTATTTATATTTAGAAGACTGATGGTAAAGGGCAGTGCAATATTATAAATTGCCTATCTGCGGTCATGTACGATTAAAGATACAGTATTTAAAAGTTTGGCAATAAACCATTTTGATCTAGTCATAGAGGTGTCAAAGAGTTAAGTAAATTTTATTTAACAAAGCATAATTTTAAATTATTTATTTTTTAAATCATAGTGGTAAGTAAATTAGCGCGTTAATTTTTTAATATTATTGTGAACTGTATCTATTTAATATTATTCTTAGAGGTTAAGTATGTTGTTTTAATGTTTTGGTCCGGAATATGCCATTAAAATGTTTTTATTTTGTATTTGAAAATGTAGTTTTATTTACGAGCCAATGTAAACGAATTACCTTAAATAATAGAATGATAAATTTGACAAGACATAGAGTAAAAGAAACCTAAAAGTAATATATGTATATGTCGGAGAGAGGTGTGGGTGTTTGTCGCTCGAGAGTCCATCCATCTTATTTCTTATAAATAATAGACCAGATACAATCCAGGGGGTTTATTAATAAACTTTATCAATCATCAATCAAAATAATAATAGAGATTGCAGAGACAGGGACGGATTTTTCTCCGAACGCGGTAAAGTCGTACGCCAGTTGCTACTCAATTCAATGTCCTGGCTCTAAAAAAAACGAGCTTTCTTCACTCACGATCTGAAATACCATGTACATTTGACAACTCATCTCCATTGAAAATACTACGACATATATATGAGAAATATTTCACCTTTAAGTATCGGCCGAGTAGAATAGTACCTCCACCTGTACCAAGTATCGTAAGACGCGTCTGAGGTATCACAGATGGCGGCTTATCCATCCGAAACGGTACCTAAAATGCACAGGGCCAGGGTGGGCAGCTACATCCTCGTCGGGAACGCTGCGCTCTGCAATTGCCAACACGTTTGCTCAGCGCGGCAATTACGGGCAAAACTCCTCCATTCTTGGGGAGGCCTATGTCTAGCAGTAGATTTCTATTGACTGTAATGATGTTAGTTAAATAGTCGTAATTAAATTATTTAGATTTATACCACGCCTCGACCTAGTACCCCACAGGAATGTAATAAGGGCGATGCCCAATTCAACTTGCATGCCAGACTGTCCCGGTAACGTATTTGACTTCTCCGTATGTGACTCGAATGTATTGGGCAGGTGTGATCTTATTGTTGTCGATGCATCTCCAATTTATTCGTGTTCCGATATTAAATTAATTGATGGCACTAGTTTATAGGTAATTCTAGTAAAAATACTCTTTTAACAGCTTTATTACGCGGCTTATTGATTATACAATTATTTATTAGTTTTTAAATTCTATAATATTATTTATTATAATATTATAGAATATAAAATCTATAAAATTTATTAACTGTAATTAAATTAATAAATTTAAAAGAGATTACGAAGTAATTGAATATGTTGATGCCATAGAAATTTTTTAACTTTCCATAAATTGGTGAACCTCAAACAAAAAATTGTATTTCGTCATTACGAATAGTTCTACTGAAATCTGTCGCTGTTTATATTTATTTTTTAATTAGGCCAGATTCATATACAAACATACAGACCGCGTGATATAGTAAGCGTCAATACAGCCTACAAACGCTCTTGTAACTTGAAGATATTATGTCACATTACCCGGTAATTTCACTGCCTCTCTCAACTTTTAAACCGAACACAGCAATGCGAACATATGGCGGTAGAAATAGGTGTAAGAGACAAATTAATGCAAACGACCTTTATATGAGATTGACCTCGCGTAAACTTAGTCACCTACGAAGGACGAACGAAAGACTATGCTACTCTGCCAGCAATCCACATCTTCATCATCATAGCAGTCATAATACATCTGCTGCTGGTCTTGCACCTCCCAAGGACAGGGAAAATCTTGTCCTTAAGTGCCGCACTGGCCAGGCGCAACATGAAAACTGCTGCCTATCCCTGTCCTGTTGTATTTAAGCTACGCTGTTTTGGATGGATATCAAGCCATAAGTGCCAGCACCTCAGTTACATCTCTCGACACCTGGTACAGGGGGAAGAACTATTCTCTGCTAGTATTTTACTTTCGTTAGTCTATATATGTGTAGAATTTATTTCGATTTCAGCGCACATATTTTTATACACAATAAATATTTAGACTATATATCTGAACTCTATATAAATTTTAGTTAAGAAATATAGTGCAATCTTATCACTCAAATATAAAAAAATCGTACTAGATTTTTTCAAGTTTATCGCAGGGCCGAACCTAGTTGTAACTTTATCGCTCCCACCGGTAACAGTACAAATCTAATTGAATTCAGATCATTGTCTTTGTATTAAATTAGTCGCTCTTTTCACAAAATACAGTTGCAGGTATACGATGCGTTCATATTTGATCCGAAATATTGTCAGTCCTCAAATTTTTTAAGTTTTTGTTATTTATATAAACATATAAAACAATATATATATAAATAACAAATAATATTTAACACCCAAATACAAAACAATCACAAATATCATCATATTGATATTTGCTTTGGGTGGGAGTCCAACTCATGACCCTTAGCGCACAAGATAAGATCCCGTCATGGTGCACCTATCTTTCCCCACTCTGTAAAATTTAGGCTGCGCTTTTCCGGATGGGTATACCGCCATCTGTCCGTTCCTGTACCTAAGTCACCTCTTATGACATCTGGTACTGAGGGAGGAGGTGATTTTGCTCTGCCTATGAGGTACTATTCTAGGGTACCTCACGGCAACTATAATAGTAGTAACTTTAATAATTATTACGATATTGTATATGGACAGTTAATAATGAAATAAGTATATATATCATGCAATACATACCAGATTTGGCGTTAATTTAATGAAACACTATATTTATCATCATTATCATAAAAGCCATTGGAAGTCCACTGCTGGACATAGGCCACCCCAAGAAAGTTGGAATTTGCCCATAATATCTGCACTGGGCAAGTGTAGTGACAATTGCAAAGCGCTGCTCTCGTGACAGGGATGCTGCTGCCCATTCCCACTCTGTGGATTTAAGCTGCACTGTTTTGGATGGGCATACAACTATCTGTCGATTCTGGTACCTTAGTTGCTTGTTGCTTTACACCTAATACAGGGAGAGGTACTATTCCACTCTGCCGGTACCTCACGGCACCATGCCGATCCTACCTCAAGGTAGCTACACTATATTAATATAAACGAATATTTCTTGTTGCTGATGTATTAGCTCAAGAGAAAACTGCTAAATCCAACATAACTGACACACATATTCTGTACGATTTATGAATTTGTCCGGATTGGAATATTGGGTCCCTAGGCATTCAAATACGGGAACAGGAAAACGGGGGCATATTTTTGTACCCAATACTGCGGTGACAGCGACAAAGTGTCGCGACAAAAGTAATCAAATGCTATCGGAAGTGACAGTGAAGTATAATAAGATTTGATTAAAGGTTCTTTAATAGAACTACTCTTTCGTTTTAATGTTTGTTTGATTTTTAGATTATTTATTAGACGTTTTAAAGTCATTAGAAACTAGTTTCATTAGAAGAAGATAATGGGTTAACATAAAATAAACAAATCTTTGGTATAAATGATAACAAAACACAATTAAAGGAGTTCATGTTTCACTACTAATATAGCTGCTAACCATGTTACATAGACTCAAAATTTTAATACTAATAATATTTAGTTTATAAAATTAGCTATATTTTTTCATTAAATAACTTTAACACTTTAAAAGAATATAGCTAATATTTTAATATTTTTTTTAAATAAGAAGCTATTAAGCAGTTTCAATTCATTTGGGATCTTGTTATATCATCAAATGTTCATTGAAACATAATTTTATTATTTATTCATGCTATGGGAATATTTCTTAAAACCAGTTTTTATATCTGCGTTAAAGTATTATATTACATGTTTCAATAAACAAATCCCTTTATTGATGGACAAACTGATAAACCTCATACAAGTAAAGCGAAAGCAGGAGCAGCAGACCTAGGTTTTAAAATATAGGTTTGCAAGATTCTTCAGGCGAAATGTGTCATTTATTTTGTTAGAAAATATTAATTTTATACTAGACAGGTATTGCGGCAATTATTGCCTCAGGCCTGGTGATCACTAGAGAACTTGACTCCTCGATGGGAATGCCGTTCTTTACCCTTTTCCCAATCTAACAGGGGGTAGGTTAATATGAGCTGCACTTATTCGGGTTAATGTACAACTATCAGTCGGTTTCGGTACTTCAGTCGTCTCTAACGACACCTGGTAAAGGGGAAGGTACTATTCTACTCTGCCGGTACACTACGGCAAAAGTTTATTACGAAAAAAGACATGTAATGAAAACTGCAATGCATATTTTTGTATTCGAGTTTTAAATACAGAATTATGCTACGCGGATGAATAATAGAATAGGACGAAAGTTTATATAGTTCATCGAATAGATTCCTTAAAAATAATTCCGTGAAATGTTTTATTGTTAGATATCAAAATGGTTCAAACTAAAATTTTAACCACTTTAAGAGGCATGCATAGAAAGTAATGAATTATATATAAGATGATATTTACTGATAAAAAAAACCAACTGCTCTTAGGTGTCAAATGAAGGTTCGCTCTGCATCTTTCCCATACCTGGGGACTGCACTATCATTGTGCTCGCAAAACCTTAGTAGACATGTCTAATTATTCCTAGTGTATTGTTTTGTGCTGTTGATGAGATATCAGCGCCATGTCTTCAATGTAATAACCTGCAAACAGTCAAAAATCAAATTATTACAAGTATAAAGCAGTCGATAGCGAAGAAATGATCACTTAATTTCTTTGAATTACTTTGAAGTAAGTAGATACAGAGACACACACTGGCCAAAATCAAGGTAATTTTGGTACAGGACTGGTGCCATCACCGTTGAAAAAGTTTCGAAAAGGCTTGTGTTGGTAAACTCATTGATTATTGAGGTAACATAACGTAGGATAATGATGTCAGAATTTGATATTTTAAATTATCAAAACAATAGTAATATAACAAAAGTTCTGACATTTAATACACAAATGACCAATGAAGCCTGATGACGGAGATGGTAGTGATCCAATTAAACCAGGTGCTGTTATTAAAAAAAAATAAACAAGTTTCCATCTCAAATTTGATCGATGTTGTTAAAAAATCAGAGACTCCACTATATTTTGATAGTATCTAGAAAAATACTGCGGGTTTTCGTATCCAATATACCGCATCGACAACGACTGATTGTCGTGGCAAAAGTTATCGAATGCAATAGTCTACAGAGAGCGATGGGGAGATTTGTTTTTAAATCGCTGTTGGTGTTTTGGTCCAGATTTATTCAGTGAACGGGTTTTTGTTAGTATTTAGAGTTTGTACGGGATAGGAATTACTTTTAAAGATATCACCATAGTAGCATCCATTGAAGTGATACTGCTAGATATGGGCCTCCCCAAGAAATCGGTTATTTTTCTCATTATTACATAATTAAAAAAAAGATATTTTGTATTCATTTTTAACGAAATATAAACTAATTTCCCTACTTAAGTCACCGTGTTAATGGTTGAAGAAAAAACTGCAGTGTACTGCATTGGTACGAGTTCATGGCATGTGATATGTATGGAATGCGAAGAAAAGCTGAAATCGTAATGAAAACAGAATATTTCGTACTATTTATTTTACAAAAGGCTTCAGGATACATGTCGTAAAAATAATGTCATGATTTTAGGACAAAAATAAAATATAGTAAAATTAATATGCAAATTAATTATATGTTTATTTAAATTTATTCTAGTCAAAAAGTCACGATATAAATTATTAGTAAAGACACAAACAAATAATAACAATAAAAAAATCAGTAAATGTCAGAAATAAGTCTACCTGAATTCATTTGACGGGCTCAATGGCGCAGATGGTTGGGATCCCATCTTGTGCGCCAAGAGTCATTAGTTCGATTCTCAGCCAGAGCAAACATTTATATGATTATTTTTATGTTTGTTCTCTGTCTGTGTGTATATGTATTTAGGTAGTATATTTGTAACTCCTCTGTTGCCTGACGTCCGTAACAGAAGTGCTTCAAGCTGTTTACCACGGAATCAGGTCAATGTATGAGATGTTGTGGGAATTTATTGATTTATTTATATGTTATTATTAAATTGTACAAAATTGATAACATAAATCTGATGTAAGTAAAAGCTTCCACTAAATTCTATAGCACAGTGCCTGCGTTAAATAGTTTTCCGTTAAATAGTCCATTAGAACATATCTTCAACTTGCAACCACAAATAGACGAAACAGGGCAGAGGGATGATAAGTATTAGAAGAACAAAATAGGTTTAACACATTCTCGGTAAAATTAAAAAGCTCCTGTGCTCGTGATGGATCACCGTAATGGCTTTTGGAGCCAACTACAATATAGTATAATGCAAGCGCCGGGGAACTTTGACGAGACACCGGCTCATGCGAGTTGTAATGCAGTTTGAACTGGATCAAACTGGTATTACGCGAGTTACCTCACCTTGTTACTTTGCAACTGAAAGATACTTCATATATTCATTACTTGATTGAAACGTTTCAGGTCGTAGTCAAGAGGTATGCATCCTGATTTCATATTTAAATCTTGATGAATCTTGACCCACTTTTAATTGATATCATTAATGCTGGCAGCGCCCGGCGGATTCTCCCGCATAGTTTCAATTCCTGTGAGAATAAATACAACAAATGTAGTATTCCTTAAAGCAATGTCTATTTACTATCAAAATTCATTGTTGACTAACCTTTAAGGGAAGATTTCGAAAAAATATTTTGCACGAGTTTCATGACTTTTAATGAAGGCTCTTCTTACTGAATTTCGTTGAAATAATTTTATAAACGGTAGTTTCATATTGACTTTGCACTCCCATTTTATCCCCTTAGTTAGGGGGTGAATTTTCAAATATCTTTTCATACTGCTACCATACATTATAAAAGGAACCCCTGTGCAACATTCGAATTTCTAACCCTTATTGTACCCTATATATATATATATATATCTATATATATATATATATATGTGTGTATAAGATTATCCCGCCACAGTTTAACCCGCGTGGTCCTAGGAATATGGGGATAGGGTTAATTGATGATGTTTGTTGATAATTTAACTACATATCTATGAGTAAAAGGTTTTTGTATATAGATCAAGTAGTTTAAAGGTTTATTTGAAACAAGCATAGAAAAATACTAATCTTAATTACTAAATTCCATATAAGGTAGTAATTAAAACAAAGATAAATGATTTTGAAAATAATATATAGCTTATGTTACTTGGTGAAACAGTAGCTGACTAATGATAAAGTTTTAAATCGATCGAGTAGTTTTTGAGTTAAATCGTCACAAAAAGCAATCAAAATATTATTCCGCTTTTAATATTAGTATAGACAGGCCCGATGCCGCAGATGGTAGTTTCTGTCTTCTGCGCCAAAGGTCGTGGGTTCGATCCTCACTAACAGCAGTTCAATCTCTAAATGGTACCGGTAAAATTGACAAACAACAATTCAATCACTACTTGGTACCGTTAATAAAGACATCCAACAATTCAATCACTACTTGGTAACGGAAATCTCGACATACAACCATTCAATCACTACTTGGTACCGGTAATCTCGATCTGATATCCGTAATATAGTTGATTTAAGCGACTTACCACGGAATCAGTTCAATGTATGTATAATGTTGTAGGAATTTATTTAGATATTTAGATCTTTGGTTTATTGGAATTGGCTATAGAGGTACAGAGACTACTTACTATTTTTGTCTATAATTGTCAAACTGGGCAGGAAAGGGGGAGTTTATAGAATTTTATAGAAAAGCGTAGCATTACGATGGATATGGCATGGATACGTAGCATACGATTGGATCTATCGTTCTGGTACCTAAATCGCTCTAACAACTATTGGAGGGAGGTACCATTCTACTTTGCCCGTAACCCGGCATAGGGTATTAACAATGCCTACTAGGTAACCAATTTTTTCAATTTCGCTGCTACGATTGCATGGGCGATAAACGGCAAGCGTTATAACCTAACTCATTAAAACAGATGAGCTCATTATAAGAACATAAAACATGGGCAGCGACCATGTAATTTAGTCGGAGTTTATCTAGGCTATCCACCACCCCAAGGGATTATAGCAATTAGCTCCACGGAATCACCTTCAGGAGACTCTGAATAAAACATAGGAACCTACTAAAATGAGTTCCAACAATAACCTAATTCAGCTTTGGTTCAACAACTAAGAGTCGAAAGTCGAATGCATCCGCGGTCGTTTGCGACTTACGACGTCTGTCTTCGGAGCGAAATCGTTTTCAGTTTTAAGCCATTATCTCAATTATCTTTAGTAGTGAAAGGCGGAAATCTATGTCATTTGGATGCGCATAAATTAAGTAATTTGGAATGCGACAAATTGAATAACTATACTAATGAATAAGTGCCTGATTTTAATTAAAGTGAATTTCGTTGATAACGTGGTGTGAGGAATGATGTCATTACAAATATTGAAATAGAAATGATAAGGTATTAATATTTATATGATGATATTTGTATTTGTTCTGTGTCTGGCCCTTAAGTTTGTATTCAGGTATTATATTTGCGATTCCTGTCTTGTGTGACACGAGTGCTTTAAGCGACTTATATTGGAGTCAGATTAATACATGAATTGTTGCGTGAATTTATTATTATTATATCTCTGTGAGTAAATCTTCACAGATAGACGGATTGGCAGATAGTCCAGCATTGAAGGCAGCAAGGTAGTAGTATTTTTGTATCTAATAAACACTTGTCAGTAAATTAATTGACCTAGTGATGACAAAATAATATATAAACGTGGATGCCCTACACAGCGCTTGCCATTACGTACTCTCTATTCGAGAACCTTACGACCCTATCGGCCAGCGGATTTTCGTACCACTGCTATTAAAACTTACTAATCCTCCAAGCTGACGGTAACTTTGATTATGTTACAAATAATTCTTTATTCGATCTTTCAAAAGATTCTGCATTGCCCTCTCTACAGCTCGTTGAGCTATTTTGAGTTGGCTTAGAAGATCAATAGTAAGAGACCATGTTTTGCTGCCATAGCTAATTGTTGATAGATAATACATTGTTTTATGTAATTAAGGATATCTGAAACAACATTATTGGGTCTTTACAAATACAGCAATGGACGTCGCATTCATATCATGCAGTAATATTTTTTTATTTTATAATATTTTTTAATTGCATCAAAATACAAATCAACGCATACAAATAATAATTTCTGTAACTACTACTCAATTTGCATTTCAATAACAACCGAAAACACAACTTTTAATTTAATATCTATATTTTAAGTGAATGTCATTTTTAATCTAATGACTATGAATTGTGAGGGCAGCTGAGAGGTACCGGTAATGTAAAATAGTACTCTTTGTAACAGGTGTTGAAAGAGGCGACTAAGGTATCAGAATCGATCATACATGACAGTGTAGCTCAAATGCATAATGCGCTCTGCGATTGCCAACACGCTTACCCAGCGACAATTATGGGCAAAAAATAATTTTTTTTTGGCCTCTGGTTAACATTTTAATAATTTATTTATCAAAACACCGTTAACATAAAAATAAAATCAAAAATGTAAAAATATATTAAGGTCCTTACGTCAAAATCATAGGTTTTCTAGTAAGAGAAGCCTCTTTTTATATTTATATAAAAAAAAAAACCATTTGATACACGCTCAATACGCGTTTGGTTCTTAAGTGTGTGAGGGGAATACACGACAGAAATATCTCTTACTATTTATCCGACATAGCATTTATGTATGTACGGATTATGAGATAGTCTTAGCCATTTACGTGTGTAACGTCTATTCTATTTTATATAAATAATATATATTATTATATATATATTAGATTACATAAATTGGATATTATTAGTTAAAATAGGCTATTTTCATCTATCAACAAAAAAATATAACATTATGTTACTTGAATAAATAATAACGTGAGGAATTGAAAAAAAATGTCGTTATTCCATAAAAACCTAAGATTAATTTTATATTTCAAAATTAAAATCCGAGTTTTATTATCTGTAAGTCACGTGACCGAAAACACCGTCCACCATGTTTTTTTCCAGAATGACGTCACAAGCACTAAAATATCTAAATGTAAACAACTGACTGTGTTCCTTAATTTTTTACTTTTTTTGTGTATAATTCCTTTTATTTTAGAGATTTTGTATTTTATTACGCTACTTTTGCATAATTAAACATGGACGTCGGATTTGTAAAAGCCGAAAGTACTAATTTACCGAAGATAGATGCGGTAATGATTACAAACTTCTTTGCGTGTAATACAGATTTCTTTTCTGCCGAATGCAGAAATATAAAAACAGCTATGTAAGTAAATCTTTCTATTACTTTATCACAACAATATCATTTGTGTGATTCATAGGTGTAATTCAATGAAATTTTCTTATTTTGAGGTTATGGGTAAATTATTTAGAAAAACTTTCATCTTTATTTCAGGTCAGCAAGAGAAACGTATGGCGATGATGCTGTTGGCTACGTGCAGCTGAAGAGAGATCAGCGAACATGCATTGTCAAATGCAAAATGTGTCCTGAACACAAAGTGCGCTCCAGGCCATATTCATGCACACTTACTGTGGATGAGCAAGAAGAAGAAATCGAAAGTGTAGTTTGCCACGACTGTCCTGCTTCTGAAGGTGGTTGTAAGCATGCTGTTGCTTTTTTAATGTGGTGTCATCGTCGGAGTGAGGAACCACCTTGCACTGCTGTCGAGTGCTATTGGAGAAAATCAACTTTGTCTAAAGTTGGATCTTCTTTTAAATTTTTACTCGCCAAGGACATCAAAAGGAAAAGAAAAGCAACTACCCAAACAACAGAAATAATACCAAATAGAAGTGTCTTTGAATTGTTTTTGAGTGAATGTAAAAATAGAAAAATAAGCTCTTGCCAGCTGTTCAAACATGAGACAGACTACATCACTAAGAAAACTAATATGCTTTCTTTACATTATTTAATGTGCAAATTTAATGAAGGACTGGATTGCAATTTATTTTTAGGTAAAATCAGTAATGTAATTAACTGTATTAATATAAAAAATGCTGAAAAACAGACAAGGCATCAGCATAAAACAGCATTTTGGTATGAGCTACGTTATGGAAGGATTACAGCTTCGAAGTGTTATGAAGTGAGCAAATGTAAGACTGTGGATGGATCCTTAGTCGCTGCTATTCTTGGAGCAAGGACTCCACTAACTTCGTCTATGAAAAGAGGACAAACACTAGAAGAGGAAGTCAGAACAACAGTAGGCAAAAAAATTGGCCATAAGATTGAAAAATGTGGTCTTTTCATTTCTGAGGAATTTCCTATGATTGCAGGCTCACCTGATGGCATATATAATAAAAGTACTTTGGTGGAAATTAAATGTCCAATAAGTGCAAAAACAATTAAAAACTACATAAAGGATGGTGTTGTGACAAAAAAATATTTTGCACAAGTGCAAATGCAAATGTTCTGTGCAAAAGTATACAAAAGTATTTTTTGTGTTGCGAGCAGTGATTTTGAAAACTCAAATGATGTCAGCATTGTAGAGGTGCAGTATGATGAAAATTTTGTAAGGGAACTTTTGGACAATGTTGTTTCTTTTTGGAAAAATAATATATATACAATATTGTATGAAAGTACAAAAATATAAGTTTTTAAAATGTATGTAAATGTTTGACTTCTTCTTTGTATTTGACTGCTTTTTGTCCAAGGCTCTGCCCGCTACAATATTTATTCTTTCCTAAGTCCTTTTTTGGTATGAAAGGTATCATACATACTTTCTCATACTATACACCCATTTTATCTCAATTAGTTGAGTAGATAAGAGTGATAAACAAACAACCAGAGATACATTTTGATGACCAGTACAGTTAGGTATTACTTCCTGATGCAAGCAGAGTCCAGGCAATATGGTTACAGACAAGCAAATAAAGATTTAATAATATGTATGACTTTACATATTTTATTCACCATAATATATTTTTATTTACCCATGTCAAAACAATTTTTAAATTACATCGTCAGATTTTTTTTTTAATTTTAGTTGTTTTGGCACAGACATATACTTACATACAAAGGGTTTGTATGTACCCTTTACATTTTACTAGCTGTTCCCGCGCACTTCGTTCGCGTTTTATATTATTATATTATGTGAACGAAGTAGCGGGCAAACTATAGCCTATGTCCATTTTCGGTACTTAAACTATCTCCATACCAAATTTCGTGTAAATCGGTTCAGCGGTTTAAGCGTGAAAAGATAACAGACAGACAGACTTTCACATTTATAATACTGGTATGGATTAATAATATTAGTATGTACAGAAAGTGAAATCAATAATGCAAATCGCTAGAATCAGGACAATAGATACTTACCTTATTTGGGTTATATAAATTAAATCAATCTGCTAGTCTACATTCATTCTTTTTTCTATATTATGTACATAGTAGAAAAATCATTTATTACCTACATGCATTGGAATGATTCTGTCTTTTGGATAATGGGATTTAAATGAAACTTTTTTGTAAATAGTAATTAAATTTATTTAATAAGAGAATCCTGTACATTAATTAGAGCGCATGCAGTAATAATACATTCATCAAGAAGGTGGACTAAGTTGATATTAACCACAGAATGTGGTTTTAAAATAGCAAACTCCCGGATTCTTCTGATCACCCTTTCCACATGAATCCTGAGGCTTGCTATTTCTTTTGTTTGACGTACCTCAGCTTTTGATAGTTTGGAACTACTAGCGACACTTGGAGGCCTCAGTAAAGTTATATTTTTTTTAGACAAATATGTTTCAATGTGCTTGAAACCTCTGTCAGCTAAGACACATGCATTTGATGGGAGAGTATCCAAAAACTTGGAGTGTTCCAATAAAGTTATATCTGTTACTCTCCCCCCATACCCAGCAGATATAAAACTTATTAGGCCATCTGGAGTACAAGCAACTAAATATTTTATTGTGTTGGCCTTTTTGTAATCAGACCAAGTGAGTGCTTGTTGGACAGCACTAGTTGGCTTCTGTATTTGTATCTCCAGACAATCTATTATACAACTTACCTTACTATACCTATGTCTAAATGCTATTGGTAAATTTAATTTTATTGAGTCTGGAGTAAACTGTTTAATAAAAGGTAACATGACATTACTGATTGGTTTTATGTTTGTTGAAAAAACTTTACTTGCTTGTGATAGAGACAAACCAAAGTCATCAGATATTTGTGAAAATGAGCTATTAAGCCTAATTTTTGTCAAACACAATAAAATGTTTGCTTCAGTTATGTTTGTCTGCTTTTGTATCAAATGTATTAAGAAATAAAGTTCCTTGGGGATGCCAATGTAAAGTCTTGGCTTATTTTTTATTTTTATGATAGTATTTTCCAAGTTTGCTATTTTATCTCTTTTGGCTTCTTCTGGCAAACTACTGTCTGATGTTGTGACTTTAATAGGAGAGAAATCTTGACTTGTCGATCCACTTACTGATGGAGTAAATGATAACTCACTATCAGACTTGTCTTCAAACAAGGTAGACAATTTCCTCCTTACTGGTCTTGTCATACCTGATGTACTGGGTGCATCCATACTAGTTATTTTAAAAAGTGGTGAAGTGGCAACAGACTTGCTTAATTTTAGTGGTGATGTAGTGCTGTGCCTCACTTTAAAATTAATTTGTGTGGCTCTGCTTCTGTAATGGACAGGTAAAGTTTGGACCGATTTGTATTTCATAGTAGGTACTATATGCACTTGAACTTCCTTATCAGTCTTTTCCAATTTCTCCATGACATCTAGAAACAATAAATATCATAATCTGTAGAAATATTTTTAATGTAAACATATGGTTTATTTTTTCTTAAATTTTCGCGCTTTGAACACATAATTATGTAAATATAAAGGACTTAGCACCCTCACGACACCGCAGTACCCCAGTTTGGCTGAGACCAACTGGCTGGATGCAACTCCATCGAAACACCAGCGTAATAAAATAATTAAAAGGTTCATGCTAAGTCCTGTATATTTACATCATTATTATATGGTTTGTTACAATATTTAAGCAATTTGATAAATACTGCAATGTGATAAATGCTGAACTTACATGAAGTAAATAAAGTGCTCTCCGCTGTTTGGTTGGGATTTACAGAGTCTGCTTGATAAGATGTAGATGGTAGGACTTCTTGTCCCTCTTCTAAAACTGAAATTACAAAAATATAAGTTCTGAACTAAATATATTGCCTATTTTGTGATAATATATTGTAAAGCCTTTGTTACAACAACTGTGATCAAAAGATACTTACATGGTGTTGCTAAAGCAGGCGGTACACTTGCGGCAGTGCTCTCCACTTCCTTACTAGCACTTGCAATGGGTATGTGACTGAACTTAGATGGAACAGAGTTTAATTTCATTCTTATCTTCTTTACTGAGCCCATTAATTTGTACTGCATGTAGTTCTCCATATCTTGTTGCAGCTAAAAACATGCAAATAATTATTGTAGTCTAAATAATAATGAAGATACCCCACAACTGTTCAGAAGAAATAACTCAATGTCCCTGTTATATAGTGATAAATACTTACAAAATTCATAATAAAAAACTTGATCATTTTGTTTTAAAATGTACTTACATCGAAATGATCCTCACAAATATATAAATGAGATTTTTCAGAGTATTTTGTAGGATCTTGTCCCGCGAGTTCTAACCAAACATGTCTCACAGAAACATCGTTCGGAATAGTAATAAATAACTTTTCTGGAGTCTTCAATGTCGAATTCTTACAATTTAACGCAACACACCAACGATACGGGTTATAGAAACTCATCTTTTTATATAAATAAAAACAACTCAACAAAGCCGACAAACTCAATATCGTGTCAATGACAAATGTCAATTTGAGGTTACAATATTTTAGTACTATTGACGTCACCAAAATGGCGGATGGTGTTTTGGCGCGTATATTTTACGACAAATTTTTAATATTTTTTTTTCGGCATAAATCGGTCATATTTTGCTGAAATAAAAATTATAATGAATTATCAGATATATACGAACATTTAAAAAAAAAATGAAGAAATTGGAGAATAGCCTCAGCTATCATTATTGCCTAGTGTTCATTAGTTAGAACTTTATGCACAAAGTTGAGCACAAAATGCGGTTGTTTGCTTAATGATATAAGCTTAATGGTGAGCGTAATCAATATGTTTAGTTTACATTAAACTTCCGCAGGATCATTCGTTATGAATGGGAAATTGTTAATACTAATTTTATTTTTAAATTGAAATAAAAACCATTTCTATTTTTTAGACCAGGTATATTACAGACCACGTGATAGTAAGCGACATTGCAGTCTATAGACGGTCGTAATATCACAATGATATCACAAACGCGTTGTCAACCTTGTGACTTGTAGATATTATGTTACATTGGACTGTGATTTCACTGTCTCTGTCACTCTTTAAATTGGAACACAACAATGCGAATATTTGGTGGTAGAAATAGGGTGAGAGTGAGGTACCAAAGCAGATAACTTTTATATGAAGTCATTGGAGGTCACAATATCACTTATTGGATGTCCACTATTGGACATAGACCTCATTAAGAAAGGGGGTTATCTTGCCCGTTATTGCCGCGCTGGGCAAGCGTGTTAGCAATTGCAGACCACATCTTTTGCAATGGGTATGCTGCTGCCTATCCCCACCCTGTGCATTCGTGCTGCACCATTTTGAATGGATAAACCGCCATCTATCGGTTCTGGTACCTTAGTCGCCCTTATGACACCTGGTACAGGGGTACTATTCTACTCTGCCGGTCCTTCACGAAATGAATTTATTTATAAAACTATATCACACAAAAAATGCGAAAAAATAAAACAAATTATCACTAGAATTGTACAGAGAATTTCGGAAAACCTTGACACTAAAAAGCTTATATGAAAAACACTAAAGAATTATATTTCTCTCGACAACTTTTTCGCTCACAAGTTGCAAACTGGCCAGGTTATAGCGGTTAAATTGTGGGTACCCAGTTTCTAGGATGTAGTTTAAAAATGGTGTCGTTTGCCAAACTCTAGCTGTGACTAATTTAGGTCAGTTGTTATTGCCAATTATTCCGAGGGCTGTTTATTGCGGGCTAACTCGATTAACCTGTACAAAACCATTTATCCAATTCACCGTTTAAATTTTTATGTGCGACGATTCGATTGAATTTTCAATTGTTCGGTCCCTCATTAAATTGAAAGTTACAGACGTAATTTTAACTCAACAATGTATTGAAACGAGTATTGACTGCAGTTTTGTTTTCATGATTTTTAACTTGACGGGCCCGATGGCGCAGATGGTAGTTATCCTATCTTGTACGCCAAAGGTCGTAGTCGATTCCCACCCAGGGCAAATATTTGTATGATCATATTTGTATTTGTTCTGTGTCTGGGTGTTAAATATATCTATTTAAGTTGTATATTTGTGATTACTATTATCTGGCGTCCGTAACATAAGTACTCTAAGTGACTTACCCTGGAGTCAAGTCAATGCATGAGATGTTGTAGGAATGATTATTACAATTAAACTTAATTCATTTTATTATTGTTTTATATTTCTGTATGTTAATGTGAAATTTTAGTTTATTTATTTCTATTTTGCACATGGACATTTTAAGGTGATACAGTATATAATAGCAGTGTGCTACCTGACCCTGTCAGGGTGTCGCAAAAACATACTTGAAACTAATAGAATTTTACTTAAAAATAGTAATGGATTCATTCTATATAAGCTTTCCATGAGTTCCATGGGTTATTTTTCTTCCAAGAATTTATTCACAGTGTAGTACAATTTTGGATTTGATATTCCTTTTATTTACTTTCGAATATATTGATACTGCTTTCAATAATAATCGATGTTCAAATCTTATTGTATATTAAAATGAATCGGTATAACGGAATAACTATAAACAATTCTAATTTAGGGTTGGGCAAAATTATATTGGCGGCGGGGATTTTTATCATTTTCAAAATATGTTATACATAATTTCAAAATTCCATTCAAAATATGTTATATATTAAACAAAGACTAAAAAGGGATGCCATAGATTCCAGAACATGACTATGTCTAATAGATCAGAAAGAAATAAATTATGTGAGTAAATGTTTGGACTTTTATACGACTAGCCCCAAAGCGCAGATGGTAGTGATCCTGTCTTGTGCGTCAAAGATTGTGGGTTTGATTGCCACTCTGGACATATATTTATAATATGATATGAATATTATTTTGTGTCTGGGTGTCAAAAATATGTATTTAAATAGAATATTTGTGATTCGTCTATTGCCTGATGTCCGTTACACAAGTAATTTAAGTGACTTATAACGAAACCCGGTTAATATATGATACGTTGTGGATATTGAGAAAATATTGAAAGTAAAAAACAAAAAAATATGTTTCTAGACATTTAATAAATAAATTACCACAACATTCATATATTTTTATTATTCCTTACTCCAAGATTATTACCTTAGAGTATTTGTTTTACAGTTATCAGACAACGGAAGAGTTACAAGTAACACACAAATATTTATCCTGGGTAAAATCCTGATTTTTTTATTGAAACTTATGCCCCTAAATTTTTATACAGTACTTTAAAGTGGAAGATGTGTATCAGAGCATTAAATATTCATCCAGTATTATACACTTCCGTATTAATAATATTCGCACAAGCATTTGATTTGAAATTGAGCTTTATAATACTTTTGTACTATTTACGCGTTCGCTACTCTTAATTAAAAACTTTTTAACGACTTTAAAACGTGGTTTATTTTGCATTTTACTTCGGTCGTAGAAAAGTAGCTTTATATTATATAAAATCTGACACTACTTGAAAAGTAAGAAAGGTTTTTTAAAAAGTAGACCCCAATTTAGAGTAAGAAGAGAAAATTATTGGGAAACACAACCTGCCTGAGATTCTGTCTTATATTTGATCAAAAATCTAACAGCAGCCTTCTGTTCAATCAGTCATTACAGTAACAAGAAATGGTACCACACCATCCTTTTAAATAATAATAATATAACAATTTCACGTCCTTTACTCATAAAATAATACTTTTTAAGAACAGTTGCTGCAGGTTAGCCGAAACGACAAACTTATAGAAGACAAATATTCAAATTTAGCCTCTTCTAAACCTACATACCTTTCACCGAATCATGAAAAGTTTAACATGTAAATCTCCACAGCATCTCATATACTGACCTGACTTCATGGTAAGTCGCTTAAAGTACTTGTGTTATGGACGCCAGACAACAGAGGAATCACAAATATACTACTTAAATACATATATTTAACACCCAGACACAGAACGAAAACAAATATCACCATATAAATATTTACTCTAGGTGGTAATCGAACCCACGACGTTTGGCGCACAAAATAGAATCACTACCATCTGCGCCATTGAGCCCGTCAACTTAATATTTATTTAGAACTAGAACTTCAACTGTTTTTACTTAACATTTATCATCTTTATCTCATATAGAAAATAGTTAGGTAGTTTCGCATGTAGGTACCTACGTAAAAAAATATAAAAGAGCACAGAAAAAAACAAAATATACGTATCAACATAAATATATACATATATATTCATCTATAGCACAATCAAAGCCACGCTCAAATTAACTTCAATTCTTTTGTGACATAGTATACTCTCCTTCCCCATTAGACCGAAATCTACGCAGTACTTGAACCGAAGCCAATGTCCAATAACGGTGATACCCGGAATTGCCTCTTTAATCCCAGTGACAACTGGTTATTGCCGGTGGATACGAGCGGGCTCGATACTGGGGTATATACTGAGAAGTGTTTTGTTCAACTTTGAAAAGTATTTCATTTCACTACATATTGAATATGTATCAGTTTGTTGAGAGACTAGCACCGCGCTTCGGTTTCACCTGCCTTACGTTGTAAAACTTTCTTACTAAATTTGTACTCCCTTTAACCTCCTTAAGGGATGGTTTTCAAAACATATTTTAGGACTTTCAATAAAAAACCTTTTTCCTGATTTTCATTCGAATAACTTCAAACCCAGCAAAATCCTTGCATAGTGCTACACATAGAGATCACCAGCAACTGTCCGAGTGCTCGTTTATACATAGTTCCAGAGATTTTGAGATGTATCTGGGGCAGGTTTCCACAACTCGACGCCTTTTTTGCGTTGTTATGGACCTATCCTACCCTATCCTCTTATTGGCGTGTATAAAACACAAGGATGGCAACGCGTTTGTGATATCTATGTGATATTAGGAGCATATATAGGCTGCGGTGACGCTTGATTTAATGAACAAAACAGTTTTTTGTCAGCCTAAAATTTTTTTTCAAAATCATTAGAATGTTAGTTGACTATGACTTATATACGGACATAATAAAAATGTTTATTCTCGAAAGCTTTATATATTCCGTGTATGTAACAAACAACTCAACACGCTAGTGTGATCAAACAATGATTTTCATATATTGTTGTGATGTCACGGTGACAGGCGGAACTCTCAGCTTTTATTTGACAGTTTCATCATATTTTAGTGGATAGTAAAGATTTACTTATCTTTATTTAAGAGATGTCAGAATTTCGTTTTGTGAGAAATGAAATTTTAGGGCGCAATATTTTCGAAAAGATTTATTATTTATATTTATTCATACTCATTGTAACAGACACAAAGGTAAAACAAAAAATGCGTTTTTAACTACTTAAAATATAACTCAATCAGTATCAAATATAAAATCAAAAATAAAAACAAATAGGATTTTTTTAATATTATTATAATCTCCTAAAGTTTAGCATGTGTATATATTATATATACTGCCATAATAAGCGTTAATAATTCAATATATACGAATAGATAAATAAATAAATTTCCTATTCATCTTACACATTAATTGCGTGATAAGTGATTTATAATGGACAGCAGGTAACAGAGGAATAACAAAATACACTACACACATATATATATAACAGGCACTGTACAAATAAGAATTTCCTATATATATTTGTCCTGGGTAGGGATCGAACCCACGACTTTTGCCGTAAAAAACAACATTAAAGCCATCAGTGTCATCGGCCCCGTATATATATGTATATATATATATTCTATACATACTTTGTAATGACTTAAATTTTTATATTCCTCCATAAAAACTCACGCCTACTATATCACGCAAAACAGGACAACAAGAAATTTAAAAATATATAGGCCGCTTTATAAATCCGTTAAAAAGTAGTTTTAATTCACTTATCACCTGCCAGTAAGCCCATGCTTTAATTAAACGCAATATTCATTTCTTCATACGCCACACCACCACCACAAGCAATACCGCAAGGAAAGGCGCGGGTAAAATCTAGACTTACGTGTGGTGGTATCATAACCTATCAAAATTCAAATTACCTCCAGAAATGTGGTGTTCAATATTGTAGTCTGCAGTTAGAAATCTCTACGTGTGTACAATACACAATAACGCTTACTTGTGTATGTTCGTAAATTGACCTGAACTGGTTGAGGTTAACTAGACTTCACAGTGATTACACGCCAATTGCTGGAAATAACTGACCTACTTTGGAAACTGCAACTTGCAACTAGTGCTTCCATCTAAAAATTGTGTGTAGAGTTTGCAATTACGACTAATTATAATAGAAATAAATTAACACAACATTCAGACATTGGACAACAATCACAAACAAATTACATATCATCATCATTATCATCATCACATCAGTCTGTGGTAATCCAGGGCTGGATATAGGCCTCCTTAAAAATGAGGAATTTTGCCTATAATTGCCGCAATTGGCAAGCGTTTAAGCAATCGCAGAGCTCGCGAAGGGGACGCTGCTACCTATCCCCGCCCAATGCATTTGAGTTAAATTGTTGTTGAGTACGGTGGTGTACACCTGATAGTATTCTACTCCTCACCTCTTATTATATATATTTAACTCCCAGAAACAAAACAAATACATAGAATAAATACATATATAAATGTTTTTCCTGGATGGGGAAAACATTTATACATGTGTTTATTCTATGTTTCTGATGGGTTGAGCCTACAATCATTGATGCAAAAGACAGGATTACACCTTTCGCACTATCTTTGCCATCGTTGCCCGTCAAATAAAATTTACTTTTAATTTCAACTGGTAAGAAACGTTAAAAATAAGGATGCATATGCATGCGAAGAGACAAGAGTAACATTATAAAGGTGACCACGGTAATTCATATATGGTTAAGATTAATGGAATAGTGGGTGAAGGTAGACCTCAAAGATCATCACTATCATCATAACAGATGAAGGAAGTTCAATGTCACGAGATGATTGACCACATTGCAGGATATTTCCACACTAGGCAGTCGTGATTAAAATCGTCAAACGTAACTTTACAATGCTGCTGTCCGTACCCGCCTTGTAATACTTGACTTACGGAGTTTCAGCTTAATATACCGTCACCTGTTCTTACTAGTTTATCTATAAAAATTACGAGACGTTATAGAAATATATAGATTTATAATCAATATATAAATAATAAATATAATTAAAGATTTTCATCTTCGTAGCAATTCATTTTCGTAGCATACTGATAAAATGAGATCACAGCTACAATCCAAAAAGAAACTGTAACACGAAATCTAGGACACAAGAAGCCAATGTAGGCCAAAGCTGTGAATTCTGTCTCCACAATTGCCGGTTGTTTCATTCCAGACAAATGATCATTGAGACTCCGCACCGCTAACACGATAGTTCTAGAGCGAGATTAACTTAGCTCACATTGCTTAACTTAGTTTACAACAGAAGAAATGTACTTGGTTATTATCTCGAATGCTGTTAGACCCTGTGACTTTTTGAAACTATTAATTGGCTTTACTGCAGCTGTTTGGTATTAAATAAAAATAGTATATAGTATTATAAAATGACCTTGAGGTACCGGAAGAGTAGAATACCAGAACCAACAGATGGCGGTATATCCATCCAAAAAAGTGTGCATTTGAAAACAGGCAAATGCCAATACGCTTGTCCAACGCGGCAATTATGAGCGAAATCCCCTATGTCCAGCAGTGGACTTCTAATAGCTGTAATCATGATGATGATTATAAAATAATGTATGTACTATTTTTAGGAATGTATTTTTAATTGCATAAGTTGACAAACAAATCTAAAGTCCTCAGTTTATTAACCCTTGTATAATCACAAGGATTTCACTAGTGCGTTGCCAATCTTAAAAATATTATGTCCCATTTTCCATTAATATCACTGTCTCGCTCAAACTTCAACAAGTCGATGTTTTTATGAGGTCTGCCATTAGTGGCTTCTAAATTTTAAATAAAGACTAGCTTACTGACTTGGTGATATACTGGGATAGGTTGAAGATATTAGCTCTTTCGCCGTGAAGTACCGGCAGAGTAGAATAGTACCTCTCACAGCACCAGGTGGTGCAAGAAGCACCTAAGGTACCAGAACCGAGAGATGGCAGTGTATCCATGGGCAGCAGCCCGTTGCGAAAGCTGCGCTTTGCGATTGCCAACACGCTTACACAGCGCAGCAATTAAGGGTAAATAACCTCTTTTCTTGGAGAGGCCTATGTCCAGCAGTGGACTTTCATTAGCTGGTGTGATGATAAGCTCTTATCCTTCAAGTGCTGACGCGGGACCAGTATAGCTAGTATTCTATGTACTTCACAACCTTGTGTGATATATCAGTAATAGATATTAGTGCGGCTAGTAGCCATCCATTAACTCAAGCGTTACCCTTCAGAAGTCCTTCACGATTTACGCCGAAGCCTCGAAAAGTGACTGACTGTCTTTAATAAATACACTCACCGCTATCTGACCACATTTTTCTAGTGACCTTAAATACATTGACCTGACTCCGTGATAAGTCGCTTAACGCACTTATGTTGTGGCAACACAAATATACAACTTAAATACTTATTTTTTACATCGAGACGCAGGACAAACATAAGTATCGTCATATAAATATTTGTCCTGGATCGGGGTCGAAACCACGAGCTTTGGTGCTCAAGATAGGATCACTACCACCTGCGCCATCGGGTCCGTCGAATAATCAGTCGATTTAGGTAGGCGTCTAGTCACCTAATAAAAATTAAACTTAGTTTTGTATGTAATATAACATAAAATGGATTGCAACAAAATATGTGCACTAAGCAATAGTTTTCTTATCTAAATTGCAGCATTCCGCAACTGGCCCCCGCTTACATGGAAATTGGCTTTACTTTAGCTTGATACAGCATTGTTGTAGAATAAGCATCAATTAACATAATTAATGATTCAACATCGTTAACACGTGTTGTTGTTTCTGCTTAGTACAAAATAAAATTTGTGTAAAGAATTTAAAGGAATATTTATATTACAAATTAAAATGTCGTGGGATACTAAAAGAATAAATTAATTACTACAAAATCTTATACATTGACTTAACTCCGTGATAAGTCGTTAACGCTTTGTGTTGTGGAATCGCAAATGTACAACTTAAATACATGTACACTTTATACCCAGACACAGGACAAACAAAAATATCGTCATTTAAATATTTGTCCTGGGTGGGGATTGAACCCACGACCTTTACTGCACAAGATAGGTTCACTACCATCTGCGCCATCGGACCCTTAAATAGATAGTATCTCCCTATATACCAGGTGTTTTTAGACGCGTCTGAGTACAGATGACATTATATCCTTCCTTACTGGTGTATCCGAAATGCAATGGGATAGGCATGAGCAGCAGAATCTTCATCAGCCACTATCCCAGCATAGCATTCTAAATATCTTCGGGAGGCTTGTGTCATATCATCACGCATTAAAAGTATATCACCACGGATACTGTAATTGTATACGGAAATCACCGCTAATGTCTGGTCATATAAAACATGTTTCGCCAAGAACTAGATTCGCATATATAAATGATATAGTATTTCCTAGACTTCTCTCTAGAAAACCTGTTTAAGACGGTAATCAAATAATAATAATATTAAATTTCCACAACATCTCATACATTGACCTGAATCCGTGGAAAGTCGCTTAAAGCACTTGTGTTACGAATGCCAGACAACAGAGGAATCACAAATATACTACTCAAATACATATATTTAATACCCAGACACAGAACAAAATATCATGATATAAATATTTGCTCTGGGTGGGACCCCTGATGCACAAGTCAGGATCACTACCATCTGCACCATCGGGCCCGTCAAATTGTTAACTTATTTCAACAGAAGGCTTAATAAAGTAAAACTCATTCGGGTAAACAGTTTCCGAATACAAAAACTCCATTAAGACTTATTGCAAGCAGTTTTAATCTGTATAAGCATCAAAATTCTTTCTTTTGCTTAATTTTTTATAAGATCAGGTTGATAAACTGGCATATAGTCCGCATCATGATATACATTATGATGACTGAGGTACCGGAACTAAAAGGTGGTACATCCATCCGAATGTTTCATAGGGATGGGCAACAGTATTTCCGTCGCGAAACTACGCTCTGCAAATGCCACCACACCTGCCCAGCGCTACCCAACCTGAAGATATTATGTCATATACGTTATACGTTTATGTATGTCACATTACTGATAAATTTTACTGTCTGTTTCACCTTTCAAAACCGGAGCACAGCAATGTCTATACTGCTATTTGTTATCAGAAATAGGTGGCAGTGAGGTACCAATGTAGACGACCTTTCGTATGAGGTCTGCCTCGTTCTTAGATTATCCCATTTTACCAATTTTACGACATTCGATCTTACGCTCAAGGTTTATCTTCAAATTCCGACATGACTTCTATTCTTACTAGCCTCATGATTTAAGACATAATTAAAAATTTATATTTTAATATGCAAAATAGGTTTACGTAACGAGTCGTGTACTCAAAACTTAATTAAAAAGACAAATTCTTTTTCCTATCAAAGAAAATGAAATGAACTTTTGACAGTCATGAAACTTTTGTTTTTAACATTCTATAAAAAGCCGTACGACTTAACTAACCGCAAAATAAAGTTATTACTATTTTTTAACAATATCAAATTTGATCTCAACTAAAGAAAACGTCTTGAAAAACCCAATTATAAAGTTAGTGGCACAGGAAATGAGATACAAGTAAAACGGTATAACCTCTTAAATGTCGTAATCCGATAAAGCCCACCTCATTGCGGACATTTGAGATCCCGGACAAATATTTACTCCGTCGGGACACTCTGAGAAAGTGGTTAATTTCATAAGAACCACCCGCTTTTGACACAGTGCATTGAACATTACAGTAAACTTCGTCATATCAGTCATAAAAGACCTCTATTGAACATAGCCCCCCCCCCCCCCCCCAAGATAGGAGAATATTTGCCCATAATTAAAGCATTTTGCAGGTGCTTCGCAAACCGCAACTTGGCGACGAGGGTGCTGCTGCCCATCCCCACCCTGTAGTATTTAAGCTGCGTTGTTTTGGATAGATACACCACCATCTGTTGGATCCGGTACCTTAGTCGCCTCTTACGATACCTGGTACAAACAGAGATACTATTCTACTCTACTGGTACCCCACAGCAATGAAATATGGGTTCTTTTTTAACATATTCGTTGGCTCGGACTATACTAAACATATGCATACTGCCTATGATTGCCACGTACTTTCTTGGGGATATTATTTCCAATACCTACAATTACCGTCACTTCTCTCTAGATGCATATATATAGGCCACTGGTCAGGTATGGCATAGTAATTTAAGAGGGTAGCTTTTTGATAAGGTTGTTGTCCCTGTTTCATTTGAATTTTCATATTATTTTTTTTCCAACGTTATCCATTAGGTTAGTAACAATTTTTTTCTCAAACTAGTGTAATTGCAAAGTATGTATCTAAAAACATGTGGCTCAATTATGTGGAGATGGCATCACACTGGTCTCCGTAAAAATAATCTGGGCTGCCTATGCCACAAAGGCAGTTCAGATTATCTTCTTCTTCGATCTACTTTTTCTTTTTCGAAGTCTTCGATCAATGTGTGTCACCAGCGATGACATATGATGAAATAGTGACAAAACGTGTTCTCTAACTAATGGCCTTATTAGCCAACTGAAAATATTCCAACGAGCTATCGAAAGGGCAGTGCTTGGAGTTTCTTTGCGCAATCAAATCAGAAATGATTCGTTACAGAACCAGTCACCACTATACCCTGGCGGATCAGCAAGTTGAAGTGACAGTGAGAAGGGCACTCAGCACGCAGTACCGATGGACGATGGAGTCGTGAGGTCCTGGAATGGAGATACATATCGGTAAGCGCTGCTAATGACGTCTACCCATAAGATGGTCAGATGATCTAAAAATTACATAGTCAGCAAGTGTCATAGGAAACATATTATATTCCCAAATTATCACGGAAGGAGAATTATGTAAATGAAACCGCAGTTCGCTGCTTCGCAATAATTTTCGCGGTATGCTGTAAAAAGAAATATCTAATTAAAAAATCATATTACACTATAAACGAATGCTTGGAAGAAAAATAAAATTACTTACGGAAAGCTCGTATAGGTCATAGTTTTAAGTATTTTTGCGACACTCTGGTAGGGTCATATACCACTCTACTATTATATACTGCAACACCTTAAAATATACATGTGCAATATCGAAATGAATAATAAAATGCTGCCCGCTCTATATTATTCATATTAGTTGCTAAATGAACGTGAAGAGTTCAAGTATCGTTAGCAATTCAACATAGCGCCGATTATGAAACCAAAAAATGCCAGCTAGCGTCTAGACTTTTGCTTGTCCGCGCGTTTATCTAGCTTAAAGATATTCACGTTAGGAGGCGTGTTTTTTTTCTATTGGTTCATTTTGAGCTTGTTGTGTATTAATTTTTACCACAAATCTGGCACATATAGACCAGATTTAAAATCATTTCCTAATCTATTTTCTTAAATTACTGTTAGGCTTCATTTGCTTATTACGGGGATTGGATTATCTCTGTTTAATTAATAATGCCGTATGGTACGGGCAGATTTGAATAGAACTGTGCCAGGTCTAGTAAGAGTTGACTGAGGTAACGGAACCGACATATAGCGGTATATGTATACATTCCCGTCGTAAAACTACGCTCTGCGATTGTCACTATGCTTGTCCAGCGTGGCAATCATGAGCAAAATTCTCCCTTTGGGGGGGGGGGCTATGTTGATAGACACTTCTAATATCTGATTATTACCTGGGTGAGCTATTACCCTCACCCAGCTTGGCAATTATGATTTTCCCTTTATCTGGGCCAACAGTGGACGTTTATAGGACTATTTAATATATGTTTTTATAATTGCCATAAATATATCACTAGAATCCTCACCAGGCTATACTGGACAAAATACAGGATAAAATACTGTTTTAAAGTAAATACAATTAAGGACACTGTAAATTGCCCGATATTAGTTACTGATCTAGGATATTATTGCAACCAGGGAATATACATCAATAATAGAGAAGTCACATTAGCGGGATCGCAAACCCGGTCATTTCAATTGTAATACACATTTACTTATTTTAGGTATTTTCGCAAAAGTCATTAAATAATTTTTACATGAAATGCTTACCAGAAAAAAATGAACTTGGCTCAGTTATCAAATAGAACTGAAACCAGTATCTTGCCAATCTAAAGGAATGCACTTCCCTTGGGTGAGACCTTTTCTGGTGTAAATTTTTGCAAGCTTTCTTTTTGAGCTGAACCTGTAACTTACAAACTGTTTTCACCGATACTGATGAGATATAACCATACTACATTAATACCATATTAATATTATAAATGGGAAAATGTATGTAAGTGTTAAGTGGATGATGGTGGAGTGGTGATATTAGATGTAATGGAGAGTGACATAATCTACTTTTTGTCTCTTTCTGACTCCACACTTCCCTAAAATGGTGGATGAAAGTTTGTATAGAGTATTCCGCAATGTTCAAGTAGATAGCTAAAAATTAGTATGCAGACTATTTGTGACTAACAAAGTAATCGAGTATTATATTTTTTTTTGAAATCTGTCCCCAACCAGCTTTAAAATGGGGGTGAAATTTTATACAAGACTTTTCGCAATTTTCAAGGTATAAAGATCCGCAAATGGAAAAACATATAATATCATCTACATTTACGTTTTAAAATAAAATTCTATTATGCGTTCTTTTCTGTGTTCTAAATCAGGAAAAAGGAACCGTGTTACAGAATTTAAGGCGAGACGAAGCTGCAGGCAAAAGCTAGTGAAAATAAAGAAAATTTTAAGTTTTGATATAAAAGAAAATTGTTTTCATTAAGTTATTTTATTTAATTCTATTTTCGTTTCTCTTTTTTTTTCTTCCTTTTGTGCAAGAACTTAAAGTATGGAAACTTGTATGTTAAAAAGTTACCGTTTGTGTTTATACTGTGTATCCAAGGCGATCTGTTTTAGGGATCAGCGGAGACGAGCGGTGACCTTCCGGTCCAGTCCGCCGCGCGAATTAATGGACAACCCTAACTTAGGTAGAATTAAGTAGATTATAGAATTGGTACGACTGTAAAAAAAATCAGTCTATAAAATATAATGTTTCTTTGAAAATAAATACAAATAAATGTATATTTATATGCTTTTCAAAACATATTTTGTATATTATTTAAAATCGCTAGCCTATTTGATTCGGTAAATTCCGAAAATGTTTTTAGGTTTTAGAAAATTTTAACGGCACTTTGACAAGATACAATATAGAAAGTATTAAACAGTTTCAAAAGTGTTTCGAATACATTCCATGATTTTAAAATAAAATGTAAGTACTTGTTTCTCAAAAAAATAGCATCTACCGTTTATTAAAGTTTATTGAGTACAGGAAACCAAATATTACGTTAGTCCGCAGTAGCTCAGCTTATTTTAGCCAGATTTTCACATATTATTTTGTAACACAATAATATACATTTGGTAATGTAAATGAACTTCACGTGCCCGGAAAGCACAGTGTTTATCAAGGTTGACAGAGTTGATTAAAACTCTTTTTTGAATAAGAATATAAGAAAAGATATAGCTTTTGCTTATATGCGATAATGTAATTATTTAATTTTAAAATAATTGGTGAAATCGGTGTAGCAATTTTTCATTTTATTTGTTACAAACATACGAAATTCATTATTCTAGCTACTACATAAATCATGACGAGGACCTAGTTCAGAGGATGGTACTATTCTACTCTGCGGGTACCCCACGGCTAGTCAAAAATGTAATCTTTTAAATTCTGTTGCCATTTCTAAGATATCTAACTCTCTGGCACAGAGGAGAGATCATTTATCCGAACATTTGTTAGTTTTTACCGTTTACGAAGTAGGTCGCCTATGTCCAAGGAGTTTCACACATACACGACGCTCTTAGTACGGTTGATTTAATCATTGATGGGGGACGGGGGACGAACGTGTGCTGCCTTTAATTTAGCTGGTTAGGTAATTTGGTCATTTGAAATAAATGATTGAAATAAAACCTTTTTACCTGTGTTTTCTTTACATTTCAACCATATATGGTTAAAATTCAAGACTGATGGTCGAACAAAAGTTATTTTAATAAATGTTTTTTTTTTAAATTGTCCTAAACATAATTGTCTAGTTATTTTATATTATATAAAATTGTAAGTTCACCATCATCATACCAGCCATAGAAAGTCCACAGCTGGACATAAGACTCTCCAAGATAGGAGGTTTTGTTGCCCATAATTGCCGCGCTGGGCAAGCGTGTTGGCAATCGCAGAGCGCAGCTATCGCGACGGGGATGCTGCTGCCCATACCGACCCTGTGTATTTAAACTGCACTGTTTCGGATGGATATACCGCCATCTGTCGGTTCTGGTACCTTAGTCGCCTATTCTATTTTGCAATTACAATTATGTGTAACAAGAGATAATTTTTGACACAACATTTGAGAAACTTTAATTTCGCAAACATATTACTTTAAACAGGTTTGACATTCTACAGTTTTCGAAAACGTTTTACATATGAAATATTTCAATAGTTTATATGTTTTTGTTAGGTTTTAGTGATGACTGGCTGTGGTCTCAGTTATAACCAAACTTAAGCGTCATTTCGTTTCGGTTAACGTAGGTGAACTGAACAATTATATGTATATCAATAATAGAATACATATAATTATTCTGTATAATGGGCAGCCTTATAATATACAACGATCTCTTCCAGGCAATCTTTGGATAGAGAAGAAATATATTTGGACTTCTGTATAAATAAAAACAAAAGTATACAAACAAGTATAACCTTCAACACTAATACAAACATATTATTAATAATTATATTTTATTAGTATATTAAAACGGATTTAATGACATTTTCTATATATTTCTATTTTAGGTTGAGACAACATTAATTTTATTAGTATACAAACAAATATATCCTTCAACACAAATACACACACATAATTAATAAATATAGTGAAGAATACAAATAAATAAATTCTTACAATATCTCATACATTGACTTGATTCCGTGATAATGATGATGATGATGATCCCATATATTGACCTATTTTCGTGATAAATCACTCTGTTTTCTGAGATTCGTGCTACAGATATCAGAAAACATACTACCATATTCAACACCCAGACACAAAACAAACATAAATATCAATTAATAAATATTTGTCCTGACTGGGAATGGTACCCGTACTCCATAGACGCACAAGACAGTACATATACCTACAGATACTACCATCTGCGCCATTGGGCCCGTCAAATATGAAACTACTAATTGTTACTTGTACAATTACAGCATAAGTAACACTCCTTAACCATTCTCTCGTAAATCGGCAGTGACTGCGCGCGTCTGATTGAGAGCGCATTCCACAACCGAACCGTGAAAGATTCTCCATAAAACTATGAGGAATGAACCGGCATCCTATGTACTAAATTCTCTGAGAACCCATTAGTGGTTGTCTCCTAAGACCACAAAACGGTTTTTGAGATAATTATGGTAAAAAGAGAAAAATAATACTTTCTATAGTAAAAAAAAAAGAGCATTTCTATAAAGTCGGATAAGAAGCCATTTAAGCTGGTTGTCTTATCTTCTTTGCGTAAATTAAATATGAATCTAATGCAAAGTATCCGCAGACGATCAAGTTTATCGAACCTAATTAATTTTAAATAGCATCCAAAAAATAGAAATGCTATAGCCCATTCCCGTCCTGTTTTAGGTGAATATACCGCCATTTGTCTTTTCCGATGCCTCAGTCGCCTCTTACGACATTTGCTACAGAGGCAGGTATTATTCTAATCTACTAGTAAATATTTACAACAACGGTCAATATAAATAAAGGTATAGTATATTATTCTACAATGTATATGAAATTCAACAAGGAACGTGTTGTTCCTGTTAACTTCCATTTCACATACTTAATCATCAACACAACATACAATGAAGTCTTCTACACACACTAAGATGCCTCGTCAAAATTGGACCGAGACTTAGTTGGGTCTCCGTAATGAAGTAATACTGCAAATGGGACGGAAAGGGACATATGGCTTACTTCCCGTCACTATGCATTATTCAAGGGTCACTGAATAAAATTGTTGAAGGATACACGACGAATTTTCACGCTGCAATAAATCGTATTAATCTGAGACAATAAAATTACCAAGAGTGGTATTATAATTATTTATTTATTTCGATATGCCCTTGTACATTTAAAGGTATAACAATAAAATAACAGTAAGGTACATGATATTGTAAGGGAGTCGCAAAAACTACCTTTAAACTATTAAATTCAACTAACTGCATTCGACATAATGGAGCTTTCCGCTTTTTTTATTTTTTCCAAGAATTCGCTTACAGTGTAGTATTAAAATACTCTTAAAATATTGAATATATTTATTTTACACATAATATGAAACACACAACTACAAATCGATATTACTTTCAATTCTAATTTGTGTTGGAAATTTATTTTATTAGTATATTAAAACAGATTTGAGGACATTATCTATATATTTCTATTTTGGGTTAAGACAAAATTAATTATATTAGAGACAAGGATTTTAGCTATTTTAAAAATATGGATGGACACATAATGCGATTTCTATAGTATAAATGGATGGATTATATCTTCATATAATATTATATACAAATAATATATATCTTATAGACTTCTTTGGCAGATAGGCTTCCCAACACTGAAGAGATACACTGACTTTAATTATGTCAAGACATCTCAGGAATGCGTGGAGGTGTCAAACTGAAATTTATATTCAATTTTAAGGTCTAATTAAATGGATCAAACTAAATGAGTCACACTTGTTCTTCGTATGGAATATTTTATGATTCCTCAAGAGACATTTCCTCTTTCTCAACTGTGATTTTAAGTGTTTTAGAAAATGAGGCCGCTACCTTTCAGCTTCTTATATACTTATATCTATATATAACAAGAAGCAGAGTAACTGATTAAAATCAGGTCTGAACTGAGTCTAAACTATTAGGGTATAGAAACTTAAAATTATGCGCAGATGTTCCTTTTATAATGTATAAGGGACTTTTGAAACGAAAGGGATTTTTGAAGAAAGGATTCTTGAAAATTCACCACCTAAAGGGTTAAAAGGGGGGTGGAAAATTTGTATGAAAGCTCCGCAGAAAGATGCCAGTTACTAATATATCTACGGTTTTGTACGGAACCCTCGGAATTAATTAGTAGTTTTTTAAATTTAGCACGTTTACACAAACTCTTAAGTTTTGTACTAACAGTATAGATGTGTACGCATTTGATTTCAAAACTAATTTCACTAGAAGATATTAATTGACTTAATTTTGTTGGTAGAATTTGAATTTGTTTATATATTTTATACGACTACTGTGCCTCCTGATTTCTTAAACGTTTGCTATACAACTAAACGACTTGAAATTAAGACGTGCTTATTAATCCTGGATTGATCGTCTACGCTAACGGGCCCGTTTATAATTATTGATAGTTGACCTGATAGCCAGCGGAATATAAGCTGGCCGATAGTACTTTTCCTATATCAGAAGTATTAAAAGGCGACTAAAGTATTAGAATCGACAAATGGCGGTCTATCCATCCGTAATAGTGGAGCTCCAATGCACAAGATGGGGATGGGTAGCACCTTCCTCGTCGCGAAATTGCGATCTGCGATTGCCACCACGCTTGCCCTGCGCGATAGTTATGAGGAAAAAACCTTCTATCTTGGGAAGGCCTATGGACTTCCCGCAATAAACTTTCTATGGCTGAAACGAAAGCTTCTCGAGCCGAGATCCGGTCTCAGAGGTATCCTCAAAATACCATTCGGTTCCGCTCTGCATTCGCAGAATCTGATATCACAATCGAGCATAGGCTCGCAATACTTTTTATTATGTAGAAAACGAAATGCATCCGGTATTCAGTTTTAAGTTTTAATCTAGGCTTATTTTCAAGAGGCCATTCAAAAGTACCCCTCTTATGGCAGACGCGATGTAAAGAGGTAAAATTGTAACGATGCATCAATACAGATAAAGCTGTGTACAAATATACGTCACATCCAATGCCGTACTTCGACGCAGGAAAATGTAAGCATTTCTAAGAGCGTCTGGCAAGTGGCAGCTGGTGCCACCAAACTTAACCGATGTTTAATTATATATTTTTTACAAGCAATGCCCTGTAGTTATATACGCATATTTTTTTTAAAGGTTTATACCAACTTTGCACCCCCCCCATAATAAATGATTTTCGAAATAATATTTTAAATAGAAGTTTCATACTAAGTTTGCATCCCCGTTTCACCCTTTTAGGGTTGAATTAAAATAAACTTTTTTCTTAGTTGTCCCCTGCATTACAATAGGTGCGACTAATTTCTAGTTTATAAACCTTAAAGTTTAGGCCTTGCGTTAATATGTAAGTCAGTCAAGCTGACTGACTCCTTTTATATATACCGAAAGATTCACACTACAAATTATGTAAAAATAAATACAGTGGCACTAAGGGACTGCTGAGCGATGTAAGAACTTGAACGAGAATTACGTATTTTTTGAAGAGATTATTCATTTATTAAGCAGAAAAACTTTTAAATTAATTGTTCCTTTATTCATTCGCGAGTTTCATGTTTTTCCATTTTAAAAATTCTCAACCCATCTAAAGAATTATTTACTGCAATAGTATTGCACTAAACAAATAAACGAAAAACGAACAAATAAAGACGAAATAAACATGCTTTTATATATTTGTATTATGTATATACATATGTTATATATTGACGGGCCAAACGGTGCAGATGGTAGAGATCCTATTTAGTGCGCCAAAGGTCTTGGGTTCGATTCCCACCCAGAATATATATTTATATGATGATATTTATATTTTTTCTGTATTTGGGTGTTAAATATATATATATTTAAGTAGGATTTTTGTGATTCCTCTGTTGTATGATGACCGTAACACGAGTGCTTACATGTTTTTTTTCGTCGTAATGCTATACACTACGTATGTTATATATATGAGTACAGCTTACTGTTATATTACTAACTAACAGCGCCCCCTAGTTTTTTATCGACTCAGTACCCGTTCTCGTGCTAATAAAAAACATTAAAAAAGCCTATATAATAGTGAAATTTTCGTTATAATCCTGCCATTTCAGAGTGTACTCCAAATGAACATCCAAAAAATTTAAAAGTTTATTTTATAATTATAGTACATACTTTTATATGCCTAATTTCAAATGCTGTATTTTGTTATAACAAACAGACACTTCAACTTTGTATATATGTAAATGTAGAACAGTTTTTGTTCCTGTCTGCACCTTAAGCATAACACAACGGTCAGCAAATTTGCAGATGGAACTTGGCAGGTCATGATATTTATCCAATTCATTATCATCTTTAAAACCATTAGAAGTCTATTGCTGGACATAGGTCCTTGAAGAAAGGGGAAGCTTTGCCCTTAATTGCAACGCTGGGTAAGCGTGTTGGCAATTGCAGAGCGCAGCTTTCGCGACGAGGGAGCTGCTGCCCTTTCCCACCTAGTACATTTGTGCTGACTTTTTTTTGCATGGATATACCACCATCTATCGGTTCTGGTACCTTAGTCGCCTCTTACGACACCTGGTATAGGAGGAGGTACTATTCTACTCTGCCGATACCTCACGGCTATCCAATTTATTTTTTTGTTATATTGTCTAGAATTAATTTATTCAATTATATTTATTTAGGATAATTTGTGGAAGAGTCGATTGATTAATCAATCAAATTATCTCAATCACGTGATTCTCATACAAAGGAGGGAATATTAGGGTTAAAAAGACACATCAAAGCGTAGTAGTTGCTTTTAAACTTTAGCTATCAAAGAATGAACATCGTAATTGGCTAAAGAATAGTGTTCTATTTATTTGTGTTATATTATATTATTATTATAGAATAATTGTAAAAGTGGAATTACTTTTAATTGGTCGAATCTTCGCCTGACTTTTATTTTTCCTAAAAAGCGTTTGGAGTGCGAATTACATTTATCGTTATATATTGGACAAATATTTACAGGCATTAGCCTAAGTGTTATTCTAATGTAAAAGCTACGTAAATCTAAAGTTTCATTGAATTCTATTAAATAGCTTTTATATAGTTCAAGTTTAGCTTCACTATAATTTTCCTTTTTTTTATTTTCACGGAGACGAAGTTACTAATCCATAAATGTAATGCCAATGACAAATGGCTACGAAATAGGGGTTTTACTACAGTTGTACTGCCCCTACATAAACTGAATGACACCAATAACCTTTAACAGGTAAAGGGATGGTATACATGACTTCTGACGACCCCGTAAAATGTTTTAATTAAATGCACGATTAAGACGGACTAATTAGAATGAGGCTTTATTTTTTTGAATTTGCTGTCTCTGGAAAAATTTCTAAAAGCATTTACTATTTAGCTTAAATTTGAAAATAAATTGCGATGTTTCTAGAATTGTAGGCATTATATTATATAAAGGGATATAAAGGGACCTTCAAGAACAAAATCTATTTTCTTCTTTAAGGGCGACAACGTGCCTTTGATTCCTTTGGTGTTGCAGGTGCCCATGTATGACGCTGATTACTTCATATATTCATTGATCGTCGGTTCGTTTATCCCCAATAATATAAAACAAAGAAAAGTGATATAAACCGTATTTTAAAGTCGATACAATGTATTGTATTGTGTAAGACGTGAACACTTAAATATAATAAATTTATAAATAAATTTTAAATTAATTTATCAATTATTACAGCTAATATTACTGGTTAAACCTGCAACTCGGCTATATACATCATTAAAATTGACTTACAAAACTAATTAAATTTAAGACTTTTACCAAATAATTACCGTAAAGCATAAATTTGAAGCGAAGATGCTGCTACCTCTCGGTATAATTTTGTATATAAATTAATTAATAAATTTGTTTATTTGACAAAAACTATCCCCAAAACTCAAGATGCTCTAATTATCTTCTAGAGTTAGACGTTTTTCAAAGGTTATCTACAATGGAAACTAGGTGTTCTAGTGAGGGGTAAAGGGTGAGAGAGGCAGTGAAATTATGGGGTAAATGTGACATTGTATCTTCAGTTCACAAGGTTGGCAACACATTAGTTAAACCTTAGTGGTGACACGAGTGTCTATAGGCTACGGTCACGTTTATCATCAAGCAGGCCGTGCGTGTTATGCGTGTTAGCTGACTTCATAATATAAAAAAGATCCATGAGAGGCAATCCAAAAATTTTGCGAACCAGCTGTAAATTTGGGAAAATATTTTATATATTTTCTTGAAAGAACAATTATAATCATCATGGTAACCATAGATCGACCACTACTGACACATGCCTCCCTGACAAAGGAGGAATTTGCCCATAATTGCCTTGCGGGACATGCGTGGTTGCCATTAAAGTGCGTTGCTACACGACGGGAACGTGGCTACTTACCCCCGACTTATTGCACTTTAGATTCACTGTTTTGGGTAGATATACCACAATCTGTCGATTCCAGTACAAAATCAATAATTCCTTTGAAATGACAGTCGGATATCCAAGAATATATCAACAAAGAAAGAAACGAAGAAACAAAAAATAATAAATGACGGGTCCGATAGCGCAGATGGTAGTGATCCTGTCTTGTGCGCCAAAGGTCGTGGTTTTGATCGAAATATTTATATGATGATATAAATATTTTGATCTGTGTCTGGGTGTTAAGCATATGTATTTAAGTAGTATATTTGTAATTCCTCTGCTGTCTGATGTCTGTGACAAAAGTGCTTGAAGCGAGTTATCACGGAGTCAGGTCAATGTATGTGATCTTGTGGAAATTTATTTATTTAAAAAATATCTCCCTTATATTGAAGCTATTCTCTTATCTCTCTCTATGTTTCAAATAATCCAGGGTTAAAGTCCAACGTTAAATAAATCATTAAGTTGAACACTAAGTTAGTAACACCGGCCCGTAAGCATGCGAGGTGCCATCCTCAATATCTTCCTTACAGCCGCAACCGTCTCCTTTCCCGGAAACATTTAAGCGGGGGGAGGGGGAAATGGCGTCCTAATAGCGCCCTCTACCTGTAATTACAGGAGTGGAAGGCTAAGGATTAGGTTCTGGAGCACGCATAAGCTGTCACGTCTGTATAATCGTGGTAGACATCTTTGTTTTGAGATTTGAATTAAGCCACAGGCTTGAAGGGGTGACAGAAAAGTTTAATTGAAGGCCTCTCTTTGAAGACGCTATGTAGCGGATCGTCATCATGTCCGCTATTTGAGGAGGTACACGATTTTAGCTCCGAAAATAAATTAGAGATGTTTTGTTCGTTATTATATCCACCCAAGATGTGGTCAGAAAGGTCTGTGGGAATACAGATCTTGCCTTCGAGTCAAAGATGCTGCTACCCATTGATTCCGCTTGTAGTAGAGCTATAGTCGATTTAGGCACCTCAGTTGCTATTGGTAAGAAACCACTCCCAATTTTTTTTTGCTGGTTATAGTAATTGTCGCCACAGCCTATAGACGCTTGTATTATCACAAGGATAGCAGTAGCGCGTTTTCAACCTTGTGACTTAATGTCACATTATCACATCGTCACTGCCTCTCTCACACTTCGAACCGAAATACACCAATACAAACACTGCTATTTGGCGATAGAAATAGGAAATAATACAGACAAACGTTATATGAGGTCTACCTCATGTAGAAGTCTGGTATCCTGGTTTAGTTTGGTTTGCATATTCTATACCACCACCTCTTTTTGCATTCACAATGTGATTGATCGCCATGATATCAGCTGTACAACATCCACTGTTAGACTTGGTTTGCCTATAATTGCCTAACTAATGTGTGGTGGAAATCCCAGAGCGTTGCTTAACGACGGGAATGCGGCAAATACTGAGCAATGCGGTTTTGGAAGGTTTCTCCGGTGCCTGTTGTTGTAAGTACTTCAGTTGATTCTTACCACTCCTAATACATATATCAATACACACATAACAAAATCCAATCCACTATCCTGGGGCTTGCTTATTTCATGCCATGTCTTTGTATTAAAAATATGTATTTAAGTATTATATTTGCGATTTTAAGCGACTTACCAAGGAGACTGGACAAGATACGAAATGTTGTATGCGCATATCTCCTTATAGGTCTTCATTAATTTAATATGAACATCATAATTTTATTCATGTACCACTAAAACAAAAACACACACATTCATTGCCGTACATATGAAAATAAAAAGACAAAAAGTAGATAAAACGAAACCTATTAAAACTACCAAATTAGCTCTTAACAAAGAACACCAGTGTCCATAACAAGTTCATTAAGCTTCCGGTTAATTACAGCTATCCCCCAACCGGGATGCAGCCAGACCGACACAAAACAAATAGGTACAGAAGTCAACCTACATACAAGGTGCGTTCGAGCAACACACACATGGACACCGCTCTCAGACACGATATCTCGAACCGGATGAAATCAACGCGAGCGCGAGCGCCATCTGCTTAAGACACTTCTCTGATATCAAAATAACATTTATCTCATTTCATCAGCTACTGCAAGTCTAGAAATTATACCATAATTACCGCGCTGGATAAGCAGTAGCGTAGATTTAAATATGAATAAAGATTACAGACAAAAAAGAAGTTGTATAATATATAGAATTATTTTTCTGCTCTTTAGCCAAGTATGATAGTTTATATAGAGCTTACATGTATAATAAAAGCGTGTTAAAAAAGTAGATTATTTTTACAGGAAGGAGGTTATTTATATATAAGAATTATGTATATGCTTTTGATTGCTTTCGGTGCCTATCTGTTTTGCGCTGACATCGACTAAATTTAAACTTTCAAAACTTTTAAATTCGCTGACGGAGCGTTCGTAAACTGACGAAGCAAAAATAAGTAGGAGATATGCAAAAAATATTTTTCGACATGTTTAATAACATTCATAAAAGTCTTTGACTCTAAAGGAAATCTTGCGTATTGATAATTTGTTTAATATTGATATTTAGATTAGTTTACCGCCGACGCTTGTAATGGACGCTGGATAAAATTTATGTCAACATCACCTCAATCAATAATATTTTTTTGCAGATTCCTTTCTAGAGGCTAATGTGATGAACCAGCAGTCAAATTAGTTTTAATATTAGATTGGTGCTGGTATACTAGTTTATGGTATTTTTAATATGATCGTACGCTCAATGCGGTCTAGTAATATAAAATCTAGTAAATTTTATTTTCTTAATTTTGAAGATTCAAGTGCATGTAATGAGCCTAATTAATAGAAGTATATTTACATTTAAGTTTGATTATTATTAATAAAATGTGAGGAAAAGGGTCTACCTCACCAGAGAATGTGTATTATAATTGTAAGCAATTTATTTTTTTGGTAATCTCAAATATTTGAGACAATATTTTATTCTATATGAGAAATATGGTCGAAACAACATTAAGATTTTTTTAACAAAACATATGCATCATTACATTTGCCGAAGGATGTATAAAGGTAGAATTTTCCATACGATTTTTCTAATTACCTAGATCATTTATCAAAGTTTTTGCTAAGAATTGTCGGGCTAGGCAAACCTGGTGGCAATTCCAGAGCGTCGCTTCGCCAAGAAGACGCTGCGCTGTCTGTGTTGTATATTCCGCCGTTTATCGATACTATTTTCTCAATCTTCTCTTACGATACTTAAAACAGAGAGAGAGAGTTAGATACTATTTAACACTGCCGGCTTATATCAGCATTTGGAGTATGAGATCATCACCATACCAGCCATTAAAAGTCCACTGTTGGGCATAGGCCTCCCCAAGAAAAGGGGTATGTTGCATAATTACCACGCTGGGCGAGCGTGTTGGCAATCGCAGCTTTCGCGACAGGAAATCTGCTGCCCATCCCCACCCTGTACATTTGAGCTGCCTTTTTGAATGGATATATCGCTATCGGTCTGTCGGTTCTGGTACCTTAGTCGCTTCTTACGACACCTGTTACAGGGGAGGTATTATTCTACTCTGCCGGTAACTCAGGGCTAAAGTACTATGAGATACTTGACCTCTGTTACAGTTAAAAACTCGTGGAACAAAATTAATTTGTACAGATTAGTAAGCATTGCGGTTAAATGATTACCTGATGACACAGACGGTAACACTAATTCGTGCGCCAAGAGCCGTAGATTCTATCCCCATCCCAAGTTATCGTAGCATATATAGGCTAATTTAGATCATTGAATCTTCCCGCTGATGCGATATGCAGTGAAATGTTAATATAAATTCCCATATGGAATGACTATCTCCTCAGCTATCCGCCCAACTTAAATCATCCACAGATTATCTTTTAAAGTACAAACAAAGCTTAACGATGACAAGAGAAGAAAATTACTAAATGGCTACAGTTATGCTAACACCGTACAAAGTTAATCGTCAATCTGAGGGAAGCGCAAGTTCGGTTTTTGAAAATTAAATCAGCTCGTGCTAAAACTTGATGCGGGATGAGCCCCTTTGTAGCAGCGCTCACCAACTTCCTATAATGAATGCGGCGCCGCGTAATTACCAGCTTCCAGGTTCGGTTATATTGCATCGAGTAACTTTAGCTTTTCGATCACTTTGTGCGAAGAACTGATATTGGTAGATCTCAGGGTAAAGCTATTTAGTTTAAGCGGTGGCGTACCGGTAGAGTAGAAATGTAACTTCCGCTGTACCAAAAGTCGTAAGAGGCGAATAAGGTACTAGAACCAAAAGATGGCGGTATCCCAATTTGGTGATGCTTAAACGCATCAGAGTTGGGCTGTATGGCAACAGAATTCCTGTCGCAAACTACACACCTGCCCAGAGCATTGTAATCTCCCCGTTTCTTGAGGAGGCATATAGCCAGCAGTGCTCGTTTTACGGCAGCTGTGATACCTTAGTCACCTCTGACTTTATATAAATATTCATATTTGTATTATATATGTAATTTTCCTGTTATCTGATATCAGTAACACGAAGCATTAAAGTTATTTCGAAGTCAGGATAATGTGCAGATGTTATATGAATTTATCTATATATATATATATATATAGATAAATTATATATTTCTGTCAAGATCAGATAAAATTCAGGCGAGTATTCTGAAATAATATTAGAAAAATCCGTCGTAAATCATTACCGGGCAACAGTCCCGATAGGAATTATCGGGCGAATGTATAATTTTCACTTTGAATCGCGCTCAACGATGTTGAAAAAGTGTAATTGAGTGAAAAGTCATTTCGGAAATTGCTCGCCGATGTTCGTGGAACGATTACTCTGCCCTATTATGGTTCGATTCGACATCAAATAATTTATGGTTTCAAGGTATGATGATGTATTTTCTTTTAATTTCCAACATAATTAATAATTTACGGCTCCGGTCTTGTAAGGGATGATAAGTCTTTAGGTGAAAGAATCAAAAGTAAATATTCGACCAATGATCAGCGGTGCTTCACCAGAAAAAATAAGAAAAAAATATATATAGTTAAAAAAACAACACTTCGAAATTTTATAAAAATTAATTAAGAGAAATTAAATATTTGAAATAAATTATCATACTAATGTTTTTAAGTAGAAATAATATTATCATTACAGCGATTGTCTAGAAAATGTCCCTTTTCCATGATAATTGATGAAATGATGATTGTATTTATCCTCTGGGTTGGAAAATATTTTTTTGGGTGTTATATTTGTGATTCCTATTGTCTGGTGTATTTAAGCGACTTACCACGGTATCAGGTCAGTGTATGAGATGTTGTGTAATATATAATATAATTATTAAAAAATATATATCATTGATTCTTAATGTTTAATAAACTTGTATGCAAAAAGAAATCACAAACCTATAATTAACTTAATCGTGATCGTTATGGCCTAAAAATACTTGGTAACAAGTGATTTAGATAAATAAAACATGTGGCAAATATAAATATGGTAATATAATAGTATATATGGTGATCTAATAGTCTATGCCTACCTTGAAGGGATACAGTGGTGTTGGATGTAAATAAAGTGTGTAAAAGAACAAAAAAAACGATCCAATTATTTTGATAGTTGACATTTTTTTCCTTAAAATAAATGTACATAAGATACATTCAAATTCTAGGCTATAAAGCGAAGTTACGGCACGGAAAATTGGATAGCTGCTAACATTACTGCTCAGTACTTGTAAATAATTCAAAGATCTTTCCTGTTCAAATATATCTAACCTTTTGCAGTGTTGGCCTGTTTATACCGGCCTTACTCCCTAGGGGTTGGCCCTCTTTATTAAATGGACAGCGAAGGGATGCCGTGTAAAGTCGTAAATAGCTCCTCTTCTTAGTTAAAGAGGTTTCCGATGAAGGCTTTCGCGCGAATAACGGGTTGTATACAATTCGATTGGAGTTCGGAATATACAGTTTTTGGTAGACCGAAGTATTTCTAGGTTACTTTAATTGTTTCCTTAGGATCATGCTATTGTTAATATGCTTACTTAAAATATTTATAAAATGTATAGCAAGACGCAACGGATTATAAACGTACATAGTTTTTTTATGATTAAATTACAAAAACAGAATTGTAATCCTAAACATGTCATCACAACAGCATTCACTTATATTCACCCGTGTAGTTCCCGTACCAACATTCATCATCATTACAGCCATAGAAGTCCACTGTTGGACATAGGCCTCCCCAAGAAAGGGGGAAATTTGCCCATAATTGCCGCACTGGGCAAGCGTATTGGCAATCGCACAGCGAAGATTTCGCGTCGGAGATGCTGCTGCCCACTCCCACCCTATGCATTTGAAATTCACTGTTTTGGATGGATATACCGCCATCTGTCGGTTCTGGTATCATAGTCACCACTTACGACACCTGATACAAAGGGAGGTACTATTCTACTCTGCCGGTACCTCTTTACTAGTGCCAATAATAAAATATATAAATGCCTATTTTTTTCTGAAAGAGTAACAAATATACACCCACACATCCATAGATCGACACATCCACACATCCATACATCCACACATTCTTATAAACTTTCGCGATAATAACATTATAATATTTAATAAAATAGAAGGATATTATGTTATTACATGATAACTATTAGTGCCCCGCGGTTATCACCACTTAGTCCCCCCCCCCTTAAAATAAAGATTTACATCTGACATCGAAATATCCATTTGGTAGCTTAAGAATAAAATATCAATCCTCAAGAAAATATTAATAGTTGCGTACACGGATTTAAGTGGAACATTCAAAGGTCATACACTTGTAACAGAGGGCGGTATTGTTCTATTCTGCCAGTACCTCCTGGTAAGCGATATTTCTGTATTACTGTAAGTAAAAGAGATTTGTATAGGACGACCGAGGCGAATACATCTAAACTAGGTAGAAGAGGAATTAAAGAAGGGCCAGGTCAGAAGTACCAAGAATAAACGAGCGTGTATGAAAGGTAGGTAAGCGAAAGAGGTATGCCAAGATCGTAACAAGTGGAGATCCATTATCTTTGCCTACCCCGGTGGGACACAGGCGTGATGTATGTATGTATGGGCTTAAAATCATATATAATTCCTTCCTTTAATGGCCAGACAGGCTGACACTAAGCGCATTCGGTCTTACTTTCCAACCTATATGTCAAGTTTATTTTTCACAAAACGGCATAGGAGGTATAAAGTTTAAATTAATAATTTTGCATGCATATAGTTGTGTGTTTGAAAATACGTATCGGCAGCGCAACAGGTCATACACGACGATTCTCTGCAAAACTACGTTCTACGATCCCTCGCAAAGCTACGTTATACGTTCCCCTGTTTAATTCATTATTTCTATTTCTTCGTCTTTTTTAACTCTTAATAAAAATATAAATAAGATTTTATGTACAAAAGTGCAATGTTTTTATTAAAGTAAAATATTTTATTGAATAAAATATTTTATGTTTACCGACGACAACATTGATTTAACTGATTGAACTCTAGGAAAAACTCGAAGTGCATAATTAGCAGGTTCAAATCCCGAGTAATAACTGAGATAATAGTATATTTTCTAGTAAATAGCGCATATTCATAAGACATTCATGTAAAGGATTTTCATTAAAAAGAGCTCCGACTAATAGCTGGTACATACATAAATATATAAGTGACTATAATACTGTGCATTGACGTAGAAGAGGTGCAATTGAGTGTGAAGTCATTTTACTAAATTATCGTCGTCCAAAGAGCAGTTACGAACCAATCAATGTTATCTTCAATCAAGAATTTTGAATCAGACCATTACGAGGTTTGACCAAATGCACAATTATTTAAATGAATATCGACAGATGATTATAACTCAAACTCAATTGTTAATAAAACAGGCACTAAAATAAAAAAAGAATTGTTTACCAACGGAGCAGAATATGAAATGTTACAAGAGGCGACTAAGATAATAGAATCGACAGATGGCAATCCATTCAAAACAGCCAGCTGAAAAAAAAGGTGAGGATGGACAGCAATTGCAAAACTACGTTCTGGGACTGCTAACACGACTGCAACGTAGCAATTATTATCGTATTATTTTATTGAGTTCATGATATGATATACAAAATCATATTTTATTTATCAGATCAATGACCAATAAATGGTCAGATCAGATCAACGTGGTCATTTGAACAAATAAGTCACTGTGTGGCCGACTTTAAGCTTGCCGCCACCAAACCGGGCTTTTAATTAATTCAACTGCAGGTTTTTTGCGGGATCTGCCAGAAAAGCACCTATAAAAAAATTCGTAATGATGAGGATTCCACTAACACCTAGACGAAGGTTGGAAAACCTCCACCGAGGTCTGCCCTTACAAATTTTTGTCTTAAAATCTATACGTATAATTATTGCAATTGTCACAGAAGCTTTGTGTGTCATATAGAGTGAAGTGAATGGAAGAGTATAGGATGACCTGCACGAACATATATTAACCAGGAAAAAAAGGTATTATAGAAGGGCTAGGTCAGAAGTATCAAGAATAAATGAGCGTGTATGAGAGGACACGATGACAAGTGTGATATCGTTAGGAGTCAGAAGTATTATTTTTTTATTATTAGTATCCAAAGTGCATGTGGTTAGGCCTAATTTAATAAAATATATATATATTTTAACATTTGTTAAACAAAAATAATTTAATTTGACAAATTAACGTTCTCTGTTTTATCAACATAATACAGAGTTAAATCTACCGTTTACTTCGTTTCGATAAACTCGTAATAAAACGTCAATTACACTCGTGTATTAATTAAAGACGTTAATTCGGTGTTCGTTGTAGGACATCAAATTGACGGTTACTTCGTTTTTGCCCATTACACGAAGGGTCGTTCTGAACTACACCACAGAATCGTCCAATATTCCTACATTAAGTAATCTCGCTTGTTAATCATGCTGCCTATCAGTACTAATTAACCGTTGGTGTACTATTAGAATTTCCCTTTTGTATCAAGTATCCAAAGAGGTAACTGAGCTACTGGAACTGACAGATGGTGGTATATCGTAATATATAGCGTAGCTTAAATGCAAATAATTGGAGATGGGCTGTATCATTCCAATCTCGAACCACGCTTGCCCAGCACGAAATTATAAGCAAAATTCTTTCTTTCTTGTCCAGTAATGATGATAAAAATCATTACTAATATTCTAAATACAAAGGTTTGTCTATTGTAGAAGGTGTTATTGATAAATGGTGTATAAGGAGACACAGGATAATTTGGTCCCGAATTGTCTTGCAGGCCATAATAAAAAATGGAATCTGCACGATGAGGTCGCTAGCGCCAAATTAGTCCATATAAATATTATTAATGCGAAAGTATGACTGTCTGCCCATTTATATGATTTTGGTCACCGAAAGCGTAAAGTTGGGAGAACACCGCAAATTGAACAATGTTATATGAGAGACAATGCGTCTGTTGGATATATTACTTACGTACTATTATTTGGCAAAATATTAAGTAAGAAATTAGATCATCATCATTATTGCTGTATACTGCTGGATATAGACTTCCCTAAGAAAGACCTCATTTCGCTTATAATATGCAATCGCACAGCTTAGCTTCGCGACAAAAACACTGCTATCCATCGTCGTCCTGTTACATATGGGTTACGCTGATTTTACACATTTGGGTTGTGGATATAACGCCATCTGTCAGTTCTGGTGCTATAGTCGTCCCTTTCGACACTTAGTACAAGGGGGATGTATTATTCTACTCTGCCGGTATCCCGCGGCATATTAGAATTAGATAGATTAAATACATGTGAATACAATTTCACGATTTTATTGGCAGTGTAATGTATATACCATTAAATTATAAGCCATTAGCGAGAGATACGAGTCTCGTAGGAACAGAAAACGCAGGTAAGTGCTTCTAATGGAGCTTTTAGCTAATTAAATCAGGTCTTTTGCTATTTTGTAACGCTCAACTTATAGGATAAAATATTAATATGATCGATGACGTATGAGAGATGGTATAGTTAGAACCATAGAGAAACGAATATAAATAAATCAATAAATTCCCAAAACATCGTATACATTTTCCTGATTCCGTTGTTCGTCGCTTAAAGCACTTGTGTTACGGTCATCAGGCAACAGAGGAATCACAATTATACAACTTACAAATTTCCTCATCATCCTGGGAGGGGATCGAACCCACGACCTTTGGCGCACAATACAGGGTCACTACCATCTGCGCTATCGGGTTCGTAATCCAGTAAAGACGAAAGGACATAAGAATTAGTTAAAAGAAAAATGAGTGCAGAAATATATATTAGTCACACAGTTTTTTTAAAAAATGCCTAGGTTTTTGTGGACGAACATAATATTTTTATGAACACACTGACTGCGTGCAGTCATTATATAATTTCTTTAATTTTTTCTTTCAGTTACTTTGTAGAATGACAAAAATATAAAATTTGAGTGCTTGTAGGTAATTAATTATTTACCTATCACAGTGAAGAGATACTGACTAAACCTAAAAATAAATAGTTCAAATTAGTCGTGTATACTCGTACTTACTAAGGTCTCGATAGCATTATTGGAACTACATTTCTCCGGAAAGGAAAAGATTCGGGTTTGATTCTGCATGAAACCTGAGACATTTACTTTAAATTGTTATGTCATATATTATATAGGACTGACTGACCCGCAAGGCTCGACAAATGTCTCAAATCATAAAGAATATCCACCCCACACAAAACTCGGCTGCCAACAATATAAGTAACCAGAATAGAACGAATTTCGATTTGAGTCATGTGTACCTCAATCTTTTGTCACCTGAGGAATGGGGGGTCCCCAGGGAAGAGGGGATCCGATCCGAATTCTCGGGACAGGCAAGATTAATGTTTACTACGCTTTTTACCGACCCGTCGGAGTTATGAATGGAGAGTCCGTTTTAGCAATTACGGTCAAAAAAAAATTACTTTAGGAAAATGCGGAGCGTATTAGAAATTCTCTATAATGCTGGACCGAGGGTTTTTCAATTTTCGCTAGATTCAAGAAATGTTTTAATATACTCAAAGATTTTTAACCTATATTATAGATAAATAGTTACACATTATCTTTGTTTAAATTTCCTGGTATGATGCGATACGATATTGCCTTGTTTCGCACTAATCTAATGCTTCTCAAACTTCAATTCTAGCAACATCAAGAGTAGATTTCCCTTTTTCGAAATGCTTAGCACGATCCTGCGTCTATTCTAGTCAAGTTATTTGTCTACTTTGTAAATGGAAAACTCTAATACTCTCCACTTGCTTATAAAGTGTATTATTTGTTTACGGTTGGCCAACTACAAAATGATTATTAGATTTTTGATTAAGTTTAATTTTACAACCTTCCCAAAGCAACGTGTCGTGCCTTTTAACAGGGAATTGGATGAATTCAAAAATAGTGAGAATTTGAAAGAATCCGGGTGTCAGAAGAAAGATAACTTCGTAGTTTGTTTTAAAGATAGATATCTGTTTTTAGTCATAAATATTAAACAGACAGACAAAAATTTAAAAACTTTATGTTATAAAAACTCTACATATTTTCATATGCCTATATTGAAAACTGTTATTTTGGTAATTAAAAAGACACTTAAATTTTTTATCATCATGATTAAAGTCATTGGAAGTCCACTGTTAAAAATCCCCAAGAAAGGGAGAACTTGCCCATAATTGCCACGCTGGGCAATCGTACTGGGAATCGCAGAACGAAGCTTTTGCGAAGAAGATGCTGCTGCTTATGCACCACCTTATGCATTTGAGCTGCACCATCTCAGGTGGATATTCCACCATCTGCCAGTTCTGAGACTTATTTCTCCTCTTACGACACCTGGTATAGAAGGAGGTACTATTCAATTCTGCCGGTACCACACGGCACTATTTTATACTCGTATGTAGTAGAAAACATTTCGTTCCTGTCTGCACCTCAAACATAACTAGATGATGGACGAAAACTTGCAGATGAAACTTGGCAGGCGTTTGGAGCACAATCAATACTTATCTTTATATTTTGGATATATCTTTATAAATTTTAGCCTATATGTTGTTTTAATGTAAAAACAATATTATTGTATATAATTATCAATATCATGCTGGACATAGACCTCCCTATAAAGAAGGAATATTGCCATTAATTGTTTCAAATTTTAATTTCAAAAATTCATCACAAATCTTAGCTTCGCGACGGGAATGCTGGTGCCCATTCCCGCTCTGATGCTTTTGAGCTACACTGCTTCGGATGGATATACCGCCATCAGTCGGTTCCGGTACCTTAGTGGCCTTTCAGGTGGTACGACATCCAGTACTGGAGGAGGTACACGGCGTACCTTATACAAACAAATAAATAAAACAATTTTCAAACAGAAAATTACACACCATATATATTTTTACCTGAATTTTTTAAACATCATAACAGATAATACATAAGAATACATTTAAATAATGCCCTGTTTTATTCCAATAGTCGGTGAACAATTCCTTTGTTTCCTGTAAAATATCGCAAATGTAGTCGAAATTGCATTCAGCGTCCATCGCCCGATTGTTCTGCACTTTATGCAAACACCCTCGGGTGAATATAGAGAGGGGATATTCCAGAAGCGGCTGTATCCGCTGTAATATTTTAAAAGTATTGTACACTTCGATAGAGCATTTTATGCTTACATATAGCCTTAGAGTACTTAGCTCTGCCTAGCAGTACCGGTAGTGTAGAATAGTACCTCGCCCTATAAGTCGTAAAAGGCTATTACGGTACCGAACTGACAAATGGCGGTATATCCACCTGAAAAAGTACAACTAAAATACTATAGGTGGGAATGTGCAGCAGCATCTTCGTTGCTAAGTTGTGCTCTGTGGTTGCTACCACGCCTGCTCAGCGCAACAATTATGGGTGAAATCTCGCTTTGTTGAGCACGCATGTGTCCAGCAATGGACATACGCCTGGATATATGCCTTGGACTTTAAATGGCTGGTATGATGATGCTAGCTTTAGAAAGAAAGTGATCTTAATAAAAAAAAACAATTATGGTTTAAGATCTATATTCAAGGAATTGATTATAGCGCAAATGATGAACCTATATTATGCGCAAAAAGGTCGTGGGTTCAATCCCCACCCAGGATAAACAGTATTATGATGAAATTTTATTTCTTCTATGTCTGAGTGTTGAATATATACATATAAATATAATATTTGGCATTGCTCTGTAGGCTGATGTCTGTACCACAAGTACATTAAGCGACTTATCTCAGAGCTAGTTCAATATATGAGAGGTTGTGTTAATTGACTAAACATAAATATGTTCAATTCCGTGAGACTAACGTACAAAAAAACAGTTAGCGTACATCGTTTTTGAACTATTATTTTCTTCTTAAAAAAATACGGTTCCAAAATTATTCCAATCATTTGTACATGTTACTGGCCAGTTTGAAAAGTGTCGATCCATAGAAAAACCATAACCCAGTGGATTTGCAACTTGAGGTGGCAATACGTAGTACATAACTTTGCACTGACGGCTAAGTATGTTGTGACTTATCATCATCATCAGACGGCAAGAACGACCTGAGGAAAGAGAAATTTACCCATAAGGCATATGGCAAGCGTGGTGGCAATTACAGAGCATAGCTTCGCGACAGGAATGCTGCTGCCCATACCCGCCCTGTTGTTTTTGAGCTACGTTGCTTTGAATGAATATTCCGAACTTGATAGAACAGTCTTAAAAACTAATTCTGCATTAATAAATGACCTAACTAGAGAGAGTACGTCCATCCGCCGTCGCACTGGAGCCTTACTCGAATCATGTAACGTCACCGCCCTGACCGGTTTTCATGTGAGTGGAAGTAGATTCTTATAAAATAATTTAGTGGCAATAGTTTTTTCATGAAAAACATATAGTTAAGACATGATAGCGTCTGCAAGGTTAGCTAGTTACAGATATTTTATAGTCCTAGTTATATATATATATTATATATATATATATATATATTTTAACAAATGTGTTTATTTATTCTAGCGGATTTGTTAAAAAAAAACCCTTGCAATCATACATTTTATAAATCACCTTACCTCAGCATTGCTATTTAATTTGTTTACTCGACGTTCATGATGACCAGTTGGAGGAGTGCCTACTGCAGTATAACATCCAATTGTACACAGCTCTCGACTTAATCTGATTACGAGGACATTAAACAAGCGACAAAGTCCCGGGGCTGCGCTGAATTACAAGCAAAGCTGCGCTTAATTTGTTAAAGGCCATAATGAGGCGGCGCGCGGGAGATCAAACCGGATATCGCCGGCTCAAACCGGTTACCGGGCGGCTCGAACCGGTGATCTCCGCCTAACTCTGCTCTCAGAGTTCGTTCTGTGGTGTGAGATTGTGTAATTTTATATCGATATTTTTTTATAATCAAATTTAAAAAAACATAATTTAAAATACTTATGTAAAAGAAAATATTTCTTTGGTTTAGGATATTTTAACTTTACCGCTAAATAGGATTCAGGTCCTATTTAGACTTTTGTCACATGCCAAATTTATTTCAAATCAGTTTTACTAAAAGTATACGACAAACGTCTGCATAAGTAACTTACTCCAACCTATTTCTAGCGCGAAACTGCAGTGTTTGTATTGCTGTATCCCGGTTTTGTCGTAAATAAATAAAAAATGCAATCAAGCCGTAACAATTAGACGGAGATACATCAAATTTGCATTTATAATATTAATATGGATAGCTCTCAACTTTAAACAAGTAGTTACAAACCAACAGCATTCAATTCTTCATGTGCCACAATGCGGCGGTAATCCGGATATCACTGGTCGTGTACACCGAATAAAACCGGATTCGGCTGGTTTCACGTTGCTTATAATTTACGAATAGGTTACTAGACATTTACTAATTTGCGATGTTTTTGCTAAACATCTCGAGCTCTCATAATTTATCGCTGGCTCATTCAGTAGTGTCACTGTCCAGTGTTATTTATCCACTGCTGGACATAGGCCTTCCCAAGAACGAAGGAATTTTGCCTATAATTACCGCGCTGGGCAAGCGTGTTGGCAATCGCAGAACGCAGCTTTCGCGATGTGGATGCTGCTGCTCATCCTTATTTAATGCATTTGAGCTAGCCTTTCTCGGATGGATATGACACCATCCGTCGGTTCTGGTACCTAAGTCACCTCTTACGACACCTAGTACAGAGGAAGGAACCTCACGGCAACCGACTGAGTATTATATTTCGTGATTCCTCTGTTTTTTTATATCTGTAGCACAAGTAAACTTATCCGACTCCTTTTTATCACGGAGTCAGGTCAATGTTGAAGTATTATGTGAATTTATTATATACTCATTTGAAAAAAAAACCGTTGGTTTTGATTTTAATTCTTCTTTACAAAAATACGGTACCAAAATTATTCCAATCATTTGTACATGTTACTAGCCGGTTTTAAAAATGTCGTGGTGTTTAAAACAGTTCTAAATTCAAATTTTCGTTTGCTGCTCGTTTTTACAGAAAACCACTTTCTATCCTACTTTTTTGGTGCGAAGTTCCAAAAGATAATGTCGGTTTTCATAACTTTTAATACATTTTTATGAAATGATTTCATATTCTTAATTATCTTATTAGCTAAATTTATTATAATTAAAATGTTAATGAAAGTAAAAGCTAACAAAATTATTGCGCTGCTCGAAAGGGTTGCAGCCAATGCTTCGTGGCTCAGAGGCTAAGTGTACTCGACGGTTCAAAGGACCTGGCAGCGGTATCAAGGCACCGGTTCCGTCGAGAGAAGGCCTGGTTCTGGAAGAAAACCATGTACCCAACCACGGGATGATCGTTTTCTTGTGAGTTGTCATTGAGAAATCGTAAGTCTTCGTATGTGGACAATCAGAACAACCTCGCTGAATGCTCTGCTATGACGTAACTGTGGTTCCTGTTTATGAGAGGTATGTGTAGAATCCTTTCTCTACTATTGTTGTTGGGTTGGTTCACAAGAGAAGAGTAGGTATACGTTCTCTGTGCTTTGATTGTGGATCTAAGACTTACTCTCACCTTTTCTATCATTATTAGTTAATTCGATAGAGAGACTTCAGTCTCTTTCATTCCCATTCTACCTAACTAACAATATGTGAAATGTGAAAGAGAGAATATAACCCCTCCCCTTCCTTAACGAAAAAAGCTATGTTCTCAGTTTTTTTAGATTCACGTATCTGAGAAATAAATTATTATTATACAAATTAGTGGTCATAAATAGTGACAAAATTGTTTAGGTAATGTGAAAAATTTATCAATTTATGTTATACTAGCGACCCCTCATAGCTTCACACGGGCGGACAATTGTTTTACCATTTGAGATAAACATGTATGGATTGGCTTAACTAATCATATTCTTGAAAATCTTTTATCTATTTTTTCATACTTTTGATTGAATCATTGAAATCAATTGGGACCACTAATATTTTTAATAACACCTTTGTTATTCAGGAATATTAAGTAATATTCTAATGGTGAAAGAATTATAAAAATCGGTCCAATAGTTTTTGAGTGTATTCAAAAATACATAAACACAAAATATAATACTTAATTTTCATAATATTATTGTATATTTAGGTAAAATTGATATTAATGTGATTAAATATGTGCCACAAAAGATCATTTATAAGAAAACATTTGAAAAATTATCAAAATAATTATATGACATGATACAAATGTTTTCACAAATTTTTTACTTAGGAAATATTGCATCTGAAATTTTTTTTTTTGGTTCAGGGATTCGCCGGCTACTGTAGCGTCATGCTCGGGCATTATAGCCGCAGTTCTAACTTAACATTCATTTCGTAATGTGCTACACATATTATTTTGTTATATGTTTTGGCGTTGTGATTAATTCTGTCGCGTTTATAACTTTGTATTAATTGAGTAGACGTTATATGTAATGATAGTATGTTCATTTTTTCACAACATCTCATACCTGATTCCGTGATAAGTCGCTTAAAACACTTGTGTTACGCACATCAAACAACAGAGGAATTACAAATAGAGTTATAAACTCTATTAAGTTTAATAGTATGTATTTAAGACCCAGACACGGAAAAAATGTAAATATAATCACATAAATATTTTTGCTGGGTGGGGATCAAACCAACAACCTTTGACTCATAAGACAGGATAACTACCATCTCCGCCATCAGGTCCGTGATGTTTAGTATCCAGATTTATTGCTTTGGCTATAATATACATCCAACTAGCTAAATACGTATATGCCTATAATAATAGTGACTAAAATCTAATTTAACCTAATTTGAATCAGTAAAAAAAGAACTGTATTCCATATCTAGGTCATCCCTTCGTTAGCTCGTAACGCAATAACAACAAAAGAAACAGAGATTTTTTCCTTTATTTCCAACAGAAATCTTGGAGGCATACGATTCGGAGTGTTGGGACGAATCCCATTTGTAGAGAAAGAAGACGCGAAAGTTTCTAACAAATGATTTTTTTTTGCGCATCGGCAAGATGGCCGCCAAAGTTGCGTCAGTGAATGCGTTTATTTTCAAATCAGAGTAGAAACGTTCCAAGTGTTTTGTTAGAAGTATTTTTATATCATCATTTTGTATTTAATCGCTGCTTACTTTTAATAAAATCGAATTGCATTTACCTCTCGTGTCCCTGTGTCCCAAACACTATTAAATCCAAGATGAAACGCAAGCAAATGAGGCTTTTATAATAAATAAATTATGCCCAATACAAATTCGATCGTCAGACACAAATATCCCGCGGGAGGTTGCTGGGAATTGGCTTCTTTGTTTGCGAGGACAGTTTTATAGATTCTTTTGCTATATCGGCAATGTTATTGACTCATACTTCAGTCTCACTTTTGATTAAATAATCACATGCGTTCGACTTCTTACAAAGGTCGTCTGCATTGGTAACTGTAACCTAAGTACGTCCTACTTGCTTAAATTTTTATAGAGATAAGTTTAAACTAGCGACTCGTCCCGACTTTGCTCGGGTGCAACAAGGATAAAAAAAGTTAATGTGAGTTATCCCTAAAAGATAGAAATATGGTATGGACTTTAAATAGACAATTTTTATTCAAAGAAGATTGGTTTTGATCGAGCTAAAAGATTTAATAGTCCTGCATATTTGAAATGAAATTCAATTGTCTATATTTTACACGTACAAGAGGAAAGTTAAAAATTATAGTAACTTTAAATATATATAAGAAGCTTCAAGGTTCTGGGAATAACGAAAATGTCGAAAATTTGCGGCCTTATTGGCTGTAGCCGTTTTTCATGGTTCCAATGGACAGTAGATCTGTAGATTTTTCACATCGAGATTCACTTGATTCTATACTCAGAATATTAATTATTCTAATAATCCTTCAAGCTCATGAGAGTCACATAACATAGGTAAATGAAAAAAGCATTATCATTACAGCCATTGGAAGTACACTGTTGGACATATTTCTCCCCAGAAAAGGGGGCAAATTGGGTGAACAAAGTAGGGAATGCCACGCTGGGCAAGCGTGTTGGCAATGGTATTTTCCTGTACATTTGACACTTAAGCATACCTTAAACTAATCCGCTGTCTTAAAGTTAAATTTACTGCTTTTTTAATTATATAACCCACCAAAAAGATACCTGAAAGATAAATTAGTTGTGATAAAGGTTTAATTAACACTTAACTTTATTTACACGGCTTAAAGCAGTTAATGCGATATAATTTAATCTCAGACAGTTTTAAAAAAAATCATAATCATGCAACGGAAGCATGGAATTGTTTTTCCGGAGGGAAGGTGACAACACCTCATTAAATATGTATAATTCCAACTTACTTCTTAGTCATGTACATAAATTGTTTTCATATTTCAGTAAAGACTTAGATTCCGTCAAAACGTGGTCTGTGCTTTAATTTCTCCAAAAGAAGCGCTGTAACGTTGACTATCAGGATATCGAAGTGCCGAAGTATTTTTATATCGGTCCATTATTCCTTGAATAAGTTCAAGTTATAGTCCTCCTAATAAGGTTATATACGGGAAACATTACTGGAAAATACCTTCTAGTTCCTGGAATGAAAAGATCAAGTATTAATATTAATATTAATAGCGAATGCATATCGTCGGATGACCTAAGTGCGGAAAACTCGGAAATATGGTAGCGTATGTACCTCATTTGATTTTGTCGTGGGTATACACTTTTTTCTTATCGCTCGATGGGGCGGGGACTGCACGCTTTCGCCGGCAAAATCTGTTAACTGCTCTATAAAAGAAATGTGTGCAAAGAGAGATTGTGGAGTGCCAGTGAGAGGGCAACGGAGGAGGTAGGAGAAGTTATGCAATTGTCTAGACCGTGTCGCGGCCTGCAATGTCGAACGTGAAGAATCGAAACTTGTGTGTTACCAGTAACGACTTATAGTAATAAAAATTGGTCTCTTTTTATGGGTTTTACTACCCAATAAGTGGTTCAGAAGTATAGGGCAATGCTTGTATTATTAATCAAGTGATAAGGAGATCCATAGATCTCCGGACAGAACCAAATATACCAACATTGCATGATTACCAAGTTGAAGGGTAGGGCAAATGGCACGCAGAAACGGCAGCTCTTGAGGCTGTAAGGCTATAGAATGGAGACGATCTGACTGATCCAAAATATGCCGCATACAAGTGCTCTTATTGAAAATCACTTGGGGAGGCTTATAATCACCAGTGAATATCCTAATGATCTGATGAAGCTTAGACAATACTTTTCTTTGCCTACTTAACGCTTATTCCATATAGTCCATTCTAACCAGGATAATAGAGAAAATTTCAATGGAATCTATTATTAAAATACAAACACGGAACACTAGCTTCAATGTACAAATTAATCACGAACAACATTTGCACCGCCGTCCAACAAACCCCAAATATTAATTCAAACTTGCACAGAAAGCAATTAACTTTAAATATCGAGAGTAATACTTGTTTCTGGCGTTTGACTGACGTATTAAACTAAAAGTCGGACACGCTGATTACTGTTTTTGAACGTTCGTCTAAATAAACAGTCCAGTAATTGGGGAGATGATAACCTATTTATATTTTGGGATTTCAAATATTCGATTTTTATTAAAAGACTTGTAATAATAGTAAGATAACATTGTAATCATTGTAACTTAATTTTACACATAATGACGTTGCGTTGTTTCTTGTGGGGTGCCGGCAGACCAATCAAGTGTTAGAAGAGGCGACTACGGTACCAGATTGTCCCTGCTGGCTGTATATCCATCTTAAACAGCGCAGCTCAAATGCACGAGACAGAAGTGAACGACAGCATTCTCGTCACGAAGCTACGCTTTGCGATTACTACCAAACTTATCCAACGTGGCAGTTATGGGCAACATTCCTCTTTTCATGGGAAAGGTTATGTCTAACAGTGACGTCCAATGGTTTATATTGTGATGATGAAGTTGTATTTTTTTTGGCTCACCTAAGGTTCTCGTTACTGGAGCCGGGTAATGTTTATAGTAGTATACTCCACTGTTTCTTATACCAGCCATTGATAGTCTACTGCTGGAACTGGTCTCCCAAAGATGGGGGGAATGTTGCCCACAATTGCCGCTCTGGGAAAGCGTGTTGGCGATTACAGAGCGCAACTTTTGCGACGGGGATGCTGCTGCCCATCCCCGCCCCGCGCATTTGAGCTGCAATGTTTTTATTATATTTCGAAGTTAGCAAACAATCACACAGTCCACAGAGATGACATATTTCACAATCATATTATATATAGTGTTAAAGATTATGAGAATAAAATAACTGTCTGGGATTGAATTGCTCTAAACTAGCTTTAAGACAACGGTATGTTAGACCCGACGCCGGCGTTAATAGAACCCTTACGGTTCCATTAACACTAACTATTTAGTGTTAATAGAACCTTTAGCACCACTAGTTTTTCTTGCATTTTCCATTCTGGTGGCTCGTGTAACGAACCGGCATTAAACTTAGTTTTAAGACCCCTTTGGTGCCAACATAGTCGTATAAGGTACGCCTTATTTATATGTCAAATAATTCTTATAAGCCCATGAGGTCATCATATACATTAATATAATTAAGCACTTCATATTTCTGCATTAAAATTGTTCTATTTATTATTTTTGACTATTTGAATGAGCTTGTAAAGGGCTTACTTGAATAAAAATTTGACGTTAATCAATCAATAAGTAAGAAATAAGTTTTGAAATGTGAAATTTTCAAAAATTAGTAAACCTTGGAAAGTAGGATTGAAGTTTTGAGTGCGACATGTAAATTTTATTCAAGGAATTATTAAAGTTTCTAAATAAAAAAAAATAATATTTTCAATATGTAATATCTAAGAAAATATACCAAGCACGTACTTTTATGTTTCTCATCAAACGATACAGTTAAAACCACCGTCTGCATATTATTGCACATAAGCCACGTCGCAAAGGTGGTCTAAACCGCACGCTGTAATACCTAAAAGTGATGCTCATCGACTCGAATATTCTCTGCGCGGTGATTTCAGGGATCTCTCAAAGTCTGAAAAGCGTTTCATATGTAAAGATAAATCTAATGGACGTGTAATAAACGAGGAACCGTCAGACATACTGCATGCAACCACAAACCTTACTATAATATTATAAATGTGAAAGTAACTCTGTCTGTCTGTCTGTTACGCTTTTCCGCTTAAACCTCTCAACCGATTTTGATGAAATTTGGCACAGACAATCTTTAGAAGATTGTCTGTGCCAAAGACCTGAGAAAGGACATTTTTTAAATTCGAAATAAAGGTTGTAAGGGGTCGAAAAGGGGATGATAAGTTGTATGGAAGTATCGCTATTTTTACAGCCACAAACTTGAAATTTATTTTTCAGGCCATTCATTTGATATAAATAAACATGACATTCAAAGTTTATATAAGTTAAGATAAAAAAGTATGGTATCTAAAAAATCTATTCCACGAGGACGAAGTTATATATATATATAGTTCTATATAAATAAAATAAATTAACATAGTAAAACTATTATTTTAACAGCCTTAAATAAACGGTTTGCTGGAAAGTAAACTAAACCTCTAACAAGAAATGTCAGAAGCTAAATACCATGCGTTTTAAAGTCATTAAAAGTGTAGTTTTATCAAATCTTCAAAACGTATGTATATGAAGTAGACCTTAATATACAAAGGCCTCCCTCGCCCTCTTCCATTTCTAACGCCAAACAGCAGTGTTCGCACACATTCACATTCCGGTTTGAAGGGTGAAAGAGGCAGTGAAATTACTGGGTTATGTGACATAATATCTTCAAGTCACAAGGTTGGCAAAGAGCTACTGATATCCTTGTATTATTAAGAGCATCTATCTATAGGCTGCGGTGACGCTTTATATCACGTAGACTGTATGCTTGTTAGTCGACCTGGCCCAATAAAAAAAAATTATATGAGCATATCTTGACAGGCAAGCCAAATTAATAGTAATTTTTTGTTTTATTTGTAATCGTCAGGACCAGGTTTGTACGGAATCGCGGGAGAGAGTTTGTATGAAGGTAAATAGTTTATATGTAAGAGACAAAAACTGGATTAAAAAACCCGCGATAACGGGATCAATGGGATAAAGTACTTCAAACGGGAATGTACCTGGACGAAGTCGGGACGGTAATAATAAAATATATATAAATTATAATAATAAGTAATATATAAAACATAGTCATGTTTATTTATACATATAAATAAATATATCTATGTTTTAAAATAAAAGTGAATGTAGAGGAATTCCTATGTAAAACTATGTTTATTGTATGTTATTCTGTCTTTGGTAACTGTAAACGCCCTTTGACGTGGTCGATAACGTAGCGCAGGATGTGTAGATTGAATTAACGGACATGACGACATCGACCACAGATTACACACAACCGTTCATTCCAATATCACGTATATATATTTACGTATTTATTTAAATTTTTTAATACATTATCTTTTCTTTTCTTGCAATTATTCACACATTTTTATACTTAGTAAATATGTTTATTTATTTATTTTTCTTGTATGCCTGAAGACTAGCGTTGGAGTGGCAACATACGCGAAGCCGTAATTAATTGAACATACCGCCTATTTTCTTTGAGATGTGTAATTTTTATTTTGTTTTTTTATTTATGTATATTGTACCTATTTATTTCTTTGTTATTGTATTGATTTTTTTTACTTTAGTAAGGAAAATAATAATTTTTTATCTTCATTATACAACTAGTAATTTAGTTTATAGAATATCTATCGTTATGAATATGTATATTAATATTGTTGTTATTTTTCTATGGATAAAGAGATGACAGATTACTTGGATGATAATTTTGTAAATAATGTTAAATTTTATTTATGTAAAAAGAGTTAGTTTAACTAATATTTTTTTTACAAAAACGATTAGAAATATTAAACACATATATTCTACTGCTAAATAGCAGTGTTAGCGTTGCTGTGTTTCGGTTTGAAGCATGAGATCGGCAGTGAAATTACAGTATAATCAGACGTAACATCTTCAAGACACAAGATTAGGAATGCACTAGTGATATACTTGTGATATTACGAGCGTCTATAGACTTATTTGTTCACCTGAACTAATAAAAATAATTACCTTAATACATAGCGCACAGACCTAGGTAAAGGTACCAATTTACCAATGCAGACGACGTTTATATTTGTGATTCTACTGTTACCTGAAGTCCGTAACACAAGTGATTTCAGCGACTTATTTTGATGTCAAAACATTGAGCGAAATAATGGGTGAATTTATTAACTGAAAATTAAAAACACATATATTATTTACTTATTGAATGGAGTCAAAGAATTTTTATTTTCTAAAAAAAAATAATACACATGCGATACGGAACCATCAATATAAATATATAGTCAGTTCTTGTCTTTTTCGCGTGCGCTTTCTGCGGTAAAAAAACCTTTTAACAAATTAAAGTCTGCACTTTCAGAAACCAAACACAGTTTTATATTTGAGGCTATAAACTTTTTATTGGCATCATTCGAAACGCGTCGAAATTCTGGAGATTGAGCATTCATAGCCGAGCAACCATGTAGGGAATTCTTTGAAGAATTTTATTCCAGGTACATCTTTATACCAGGACTCCATGACTAGCTTATGATGGTTTAACAAGGTCTAACTTCACTCGTCAAGTAAATACGCAAATAGAGGTTGACCTCATACTAGGATTATCTGCGTTGGTACCTAATTCTAACTTATCTGTATTCCCAAACAGCAATGTTAGCTTTATTGTGTTCCAGTTCGAAGGTTAAGAGACAGTGAAATTACTGGGTAATGTGTGTGTGATATCCTTGTGATAATACGATTTATAAGCTGAAGTGACGCTTACTATCTGGTAAAGATCTACCAGAGCAATGAAGCCAGGTTTCAACTTCCAACATCGTCACGTCTTACTCGGCACCTCAGTCGCCTTCTACGATACCTGGTACAGACCGAGGCATTGATCTACTCCACCGGTACCCCACGGCTCCAACTAAATCAAACACGAAATAAACACAAATACCCATGATTTAAATATTTGTTGTCGGTGGGGATATTACCCACAGTCCTTGGTCTGTGCCAAATGAGCCATTTCGTGTTAATAAGCCACCAGCGCATTGAGTTTCTTGAATCAGTTTTAATATAGTTTGTTGCGCCGACGCCGGTAAGGATTTCATTAAGGCCAACTCCACTAGGTGCTGTTAAAACCAATTTTCTTGCAGGCACCTTTCTGGTGGGTCGCGTAATGAACCTGCAGTAAACAGTTTTATGACCAGTATAATGCCGGCAGACTAGTTTAAAGTACGCTTAATATAATGACTTATACGTTCAGTATATTTTATGATCCTTGGGGTCCACAAGTTCGTATATATTATAAATGTATGTTATAAATGTTCGTAATATTGTTTTAATTTTATTGGCGATTCGAATGCTCTTGGGGCCTACTTTATTAAGTAGCCTTAATTATTTAATGTCAAAGTCGTCAATTTATTTAATGTAGATAGCAGATTTTTTGTTGAGTTCTATATTTTGTATAGTGAGATACCGGCAGAGTAGAATAATACCTCCCTCTGTACCAGGTATCGTAAGAGGCGACTAAGGTACCGGAACCAACATATGGCGGTATATCCATCCAAAACAGCACAACTAAAATATTATACGGTGGGGATGGGCAGTTACATCCTCGTCGCAGAGTTATGCTCGGCGATTGCCATCACACCTATCCTGTGGCAATTATGGGCAAAAACCCTATCTAGTGGAGAATTATGTTCAACAGTGGACTTTCTATGGCTAATACGATGACGATGGTAATGTTTTTATTTCTTTATTCTTGTATTTATGCTTCATTGTTGAAGTTAGAACGTTGGATACACTATTTTCGTTTCTTTTATATCTAATTGTAATAAAGTTTAATTTTAAAACTTTTATATTATTGACTCTCTAACTAAAGAGGATATATGTATCCAAAACATTTCTTAAAGGACGATTACTCAAGGTGTCTTCTAAAGTTGACAGCCCCAATGGCGCAGTTGTCAGTAATCCTGCCTTATGCGCCAAGGGTCGTGTAATCAGTATCCACTCGGGATAAATATTTATAAGATGAATATTATTGTTCTATGTCTGGGTGTTAAATAAGTATTATATTTGTGATTCCCCTGTTTGTTGATGTCCCTAACATAAATGCTTTAAGCGACATATCTTGAAGTCAGATCAGTTTATGAAATGATTTTTGGGGCTTTTTATTCAGAGTTGGTATATACTTGTTTGTTTTTTTCTAAAATTAAGATAAAAATGTAGTCACATGTTTTCGGATAGTACGTTTTCGTTTTCAGAACCGGTTGCACTTTACAAATCTAATAAACTTTCGATCAGATCTGCGTGGTATATGCCAATATGTTCAAATTTAGTTTATTTCACTCTCATCAAGGCCATCTCATCAACGCTGTACCAACACTGATTTTAAAAATGCTGACTTATGTTAACTGTAGGATGGGTATACTAATATACAAAGTATATCTATACTAATAATATAAAGAGGGAAGATTTGTTTGTTTTACTGTAACGATTTATTAAAAAAATACAAGACCGATTTTAAAAATTCTTTCATCATTAGAAAGGTACTACTTTACCGAGTAACTAGTTTGTGATATATTATTGATAGTCTATAATATATTTTGAAAAAAAAATTAACAAAGGCTTTTTAATATGTTGTAGAAAAAAAAAATAGAACTAAACACATAATTTACTGAACTTATTACAAAACTCTTTCATGAATTGAAAATTTAATTATCAGTAAGTGACATTTTATATACATGAGATTTAAATCAAATTCTATCTAAGAAACTTTACAATAGAAGCATATGTACGTCTTAGTATACCCATTGTAAGTTCATTATAACGTGCACAACTCTAAAGACATTTGCATTAATTATTAAATAACTTCCATAATTAAGTCTAAAACTGTGTTCAGCCTTACTTCAGAATTTATACGGTTTCACATGAAAGCTGCAATAAAAAACATGGAATTACCCTTACGGAGCGACGAAAAAGAGTTCTATATTATTTATATAAGGTTTAATTTCGAGTGCAGATGTTGATGTTTCAGTGCAAATTAAATTTATATTCACCTGTAGCAGTCGGTGCGAGCCTACCCGGTCTAGACACGCTAACTCATTATTAAAACCCACTTGAATACACCACTGCCAGTCACAAGTGTGACCGCCTAAGGAATGTATGGAGCCTCATTATGATATAAAAACGTAATGTCGTTACGTCACGTAAAGTTTACTCCATCGGTTGGTGAAGACTACGCCCACCTTTAAACTAGTCTGCCGGCACCAGACGAGTCTTAAAACTAAAGTTACTGCAAGTTCATTAAGCGAACCACCAGAAAGGAAACTCCAAAAAGAACTCGCGGTGATAAAGGTTTCACCAACACCACCTGCGGAGTTGGCGTTAATAAAATCCTACTGGCATCGGCGCTAGCAAGCTATTGTCTTGTCTTCTTATGGAACAACGCTAGCTAGCTGAGTTTGAATCACAGTGCGCGCGCTCCACCTACTCTCATTTCGCCAGCGTGCTTGCTTTCGAGCAGACGCGAGTACGTCTGATCGATTTATCATTATACAATTGTAGTTATTGAAGCCCAATATATTCCTTTTCAATTATAAAGTTGTTTTTTGGTCCAAACAAAGTTACACACAGGAAAGAGTGATCTATCAACAGGCGATTAGAAAATAACTATGTATTAAGTTTGTTTATTATTATTCAACAAAATAAACAGATAAGGCACATGCGGAGAGATGAAAAAGAAAAATGGATAAGAATAGTTAAAGAATGGTATTCGAGAGGCAGCAAACGGAGTAAAGGTACACAATCTAAATGATGGGAAGATGATATTAAATATTGGTCCAAAACGGACAGGTACTGTAAGGGACAGAACAAAATGAAAAGCTTTAGAGGACACCTTTGTCGCTGTAGCTGTAAAATAAAAATTAATTATATAAGAAGAAGTTAAATGTACATTAATTGTTGAGAAAAATGTATATTAAAGCAATTAAGGCTTTTTTATTTATTATTTTTATATATAAAAATATTTTTATTATACAAAGAAAAGTTTAATTCCAACAGAAAAAATTAATTACATTCAAAATAGACAAAAAAAATCTCATTTAGGATTTGTTAAATTCATAGTATTAAATGCGTAAATTACCAAAAATACTTTCAATTTGGATTACAGATGAGAGTAGAATTAACGTTGATTAAAACACGTTAATTTGGTTAAGTTGACAAGTTCATAACGCCGTTTATATTACGCCTAAATGTTCGTTAACGACGTTTTGGTCCCCTTGCGCCATTTAAGGTTAACATTTTCAAAAATAAAAGGGATGGAAATATAATAATTATTAAAATTAAAATATCGTTATAAAGTCCTATAGTTTTGTAGCATCTATTTGTAAAGAATTATTAAGTATATTAATTAAGTATAATATTCATTAACTCCCATGACTCGATATCAGTAGATTTTTAAATTCCATGATTGATTCCAGAATGTATTAATACCGGAAGAGCATATAGAGAATGTATATAGTCGTTAAATACCGGAAAAGTACAAGATCACTTCTCTCTGTAATAGGTGTCGTAAGTGACTGAGGTACCGGAACTGACAGATGGCGGTATATCCTTCTTAAAAAGCATTGCTTTAAAGCAGCAGTTACGCTCTGCGATTGTCACCAAGATTGCCCAGTAAAAGGCCCCCTTTCTCAGGAGGCCTATATCCAGCGACGTTCTACGGCTATTATGGGGATGATGATGCTGTTTCTGAATAACCCTTGAAAAACATTTAGTATTTTCTCGATACATACAGTAATATGCAAAGCTTGCGCTCTCTATGTGTCATGTATGCATGATCAAACATTTTTAACGATTTTAAACGGGTTATATGGACATAGGCCTCCCTAAGAAAGGAAGTATGTTGCCCATAATTGCCACGCTGGGCAAGCGTGTTGGCAATCGCAGAGCGCAGCTTTCGCAATGGAGAAGCTGCTGTTCATCCTTGCCCTATACATTTAAGCTGACTTTTTTGCATGGATATACCGCCATCTGTCGGTTCTGGTACCTTAATCGCCTATTAAGATACCTCTCTGGTACTAGGGGAGGTACAATTCTACTCTGCCGGTACCTCACGGCACGTTATATTATAAAGTTGACATAAAATTATACAGTCCGCGTCACCGCACAAGAGTGTCAATAACGCTTATATTATTAAAAAGATATAATTTGCGCGTTGTCAAACTTGAAAACATTATGTCACATTATCCAGTAACTTCATTGCCTCAATCACTCTCCAAACCGTAAAAAAAAAAAACAAACACTGCTCTAAAAATATGAGGGACTTCATACGAGTTCAAGTAATATGGACCGATTTCAAGATTGATGTTGCCGCGAGTTAGATTTATTACGAGTAGTGAACGCGTAAACAGATCATATTGTGTATGATCTTCGTAACGAAAATTAGGTACATAAAAACCATATACACGACGTCTCCACGAGTTTTCCTGTCCGTATACCGGTCACGTGAGCATTGGCAGCAAAGTGGAAATATATCGGGCACTTTTGACGGCGGCGGGTCACAAACTGTATGGTACGTACTTCAGTTAAGTCTGGTAGAGTCGCTAGCATTAATATACAAGTAGAACTTAGTGTTGCCATAAAATTATTATCGTCGTAATTATTAGTTATCGTCAATAGTTCGATGTTCACAGTTTCTTTTTACTACTAGACATAGCATTTATTGCTGCTTGCAAACGCTCGTATTATCGCAAGAATAAATAACTTTACACGACTTCTCAAACATTGACCTGACGAGATACTGTGAAGTATTTTAAAAAATGTTTTGTTTCGGTTGGGATCGAAGCCTTGGTGCATAAGACTCGGCGTCCCTGACATACTGAATGTGCCATCAAGGTGTTCAAAAAGGTAAATCACTAGTACGTCACCAATCTAGTCACTTGAGAAAATCATACCACAAAGTCCATTAAAATAACTTGTATGTGCCGAGAATATACCCAAGAAAATCTATCAAACCTCTAATAATAACAAATTCCCACAACATCTCATACATTAACCTGACTCTGTGGTAAGAAACTTAAAGCGTTAAGTATTACGGACGCCAGACAACAATACATATATAATAATAACATAAATATTCTACTTAAATACATATATTTAACACCCAGACAAAGAACAAACACAAATATTTTCATGTAAATATTTACTCTGGGAGGGAATCAAACCCACGACCTCTGGCGGAAGATAGGATCTCTGAGGATGAATACCGTGGCCTTTGGCTCAAACTGGTGCGTAATAGAAAGCAAATATTCCAAAGCCATTATTTAAATTAGGCCTATCATAGGCACTTTTGAAAATAAACAATACTGATCTATTACTATAGATAGAATTTCAATATTACTAAAATTACCAATGACCCTGATAACATTTTCGGATTTTCAGTCATTGAAACAAAAATATCATTGAGTGGCCTACCTGAAACAAGTCAACCTGCATCGTGCGAGTCTTAAAGTTCAACTTACAGCAATTTCATTTCGCAAACCACCACAAAAGAACTTGCAAGAATAACTGGAGACCATTTTAATAGATTCCCAAAGTCTCTCTCATGGCTGATTAATAGATATGTGCAGTTTTACTATAGGAAGACGTGGTACAAAGTTCGTTAGTTCTTCAGCCTAACCTATTCCTTCCTCTACCAGCAGTGTTCGCATTGCTGTATTGTGGTTAAAAGGGAGTGAGAGGCAATTAATTTACCATGTAATCTGACAAAATATCGTTAAATCACCTAGTCGGCAACGCGCTAATTACACCCTGGTGAGGACCGGGGATCTTTGGACTGTGGTGACACTTACTATTAGGCAGACTGTATGCTTATTTGTCGACATCATCATCATCATTACAGCCATTAGAAGTCTACTGCTGAACAGAAGCCTCCCCGAGAAAAGGGGAATTTCGCTCATAATTGCCGCGCTGGGCAAGTGTATTGGCAATCGCAGAGAGCAGGTTTCGCGACGGGGATCTTTCTAAATAACTTTTAAGTGTCCACAAAAATTTAACATAAAACAAATCACCGGTTAAGCGTAATGTTGAATAGTTATATATATCACTATACTGTTTCGGATAGATATATCGCCATCTATCAGTGCTGGTACCTTAGTCACCTTGTACGACAACTAGTACAGAGGAAGGTATTATTCTACTCTGCCAGTACCTCACAGCGTGTTTGTCGACTTAGTCATATATATCACTTCGATGTTTTCAATACTGCTTAAAAATATTTATATTTTAGGGCAACTCTACAGTTTTCTTTGTTCTTACACCACTTGCAATATATAAATAGACAATATTGTCTGTATCTTAAAATATATTTGTTATTTAATGCAGCACAGCTATCAAGATATTGACAGCAAAACCGTCTAGGCAGCTGTTTAGTAATTTACACGAGTAAATTGAGACATGACTATAATCCAATAAGTTCAAGAAGCTTAGGCAGTGTAAGGTCATTGCACATTTAATTCTTCGATGACATATACGAGTAGAAGTTGTTTTATATGTCATTGTCTCGGTGTTTGTTCGGGATGAACTTCTTAACTGCTGAACGGATTTAATTTTTTTTTTGCTTACTGTGTACAGTTTGTTACAACTTTAGAGATAGGATAGTCTTTACCTCATTTTTAGTTGCAACATCTTTTTATCTGAAGCATAGGTATATAGTTAATACAGGACGTCTGATTGTTCACCTAGTAAAAGTACATAAAGGTACTTCATATTAAAAAAATATATTTTTTTTATTTCTAGTTTCCATTTGACGGGCAGGTGGTAGTGATCCTATCTTATGTGCCAACAGTCGTAAGTTCGATTACCAACCAGGTTAAATATAAACTTTACCAGGTTAATTACATGATGATATTTATGCTTGTTCTGTATCTGGGAGTAAAATATATGCATTCAAGTAGTATATTTGTGATTCCTCTAACCGAAGTCTGTAAAACAAGTGTTTTAAGCGACTTATCACAGAATCAGGTCAATGTATGAGATTTTGTGGAAATAACTTATTTATTCTATTTGTTCTGGTTAAGTTCAAAAATTGTATGGATACTTTTGCTGGCGTTACAAAGAGTAACAGAGGTTTTTTTTCATTTATCATCTTCTTGGGAACTGAACCTATGCGGGTGATTGCTGGTCTTAAAACCAAATCTCACAATTCAATGGTTGTATATAGAAAATAAGGACTTACACCAATTTTGTGGCAAAATTTTATCTTCCACAGTGGTCAAAATTACCTCCAGAATATAGTTATCATTCAGAATTGCCTATCCTGAGGATACTGTCAAATGCTCCAATTATTTCCACCGTAGGATATCCACCATCGACCATAAAAGTTTCTTCCAAAGATTTCCTTTCAAGTCAGTCATTGTATTCCATTAAATATGGCTAATTTATTTAAGTTAAAGGAGAATAGCCCCATTATGGTTGTCGTAAGAGGCGACTAAGGTTGGAATCGACAGATGACGATATATCCATCCACATAGTGTCAATCTTTATTAATTAGCCGCATCATGCCTGTCGCGAATAAATAAACAATGCGCTTTGCGATTACCAAAATGCTTGCTCAGCGTGCCAAGCCCCCAAGAAAGGAAGAATTTTGCCCTTAAATTCCCTTATTCTTGGGGAGGCCTATATCCAGCAGTGGGCCTCCAATGGGTGATATAATGAAGACATATAACTGTTTAGAACAACAGCTGACAAACTAACGTATTAATTACTTGTGTTATCATCAGACAACAGAGGTATCACAAGTAATACTTAAATGCATTTATTTAACCACCAGCCAGAGAAAAAATATAAATATCATCATATAAATATTTGTCCTGGTTCGGAATCGAACCCACGATCTTTGACGCATAAGACAGAATCACTACCACCTGCGCCATCAGGCGCCAACAGAACAAACACAAACACAACACACAATACAACAAACAAAAAAAAACACAAATATTCTTCATGTATAAGTTCGTTGTGTGTTTTTTCTGTTTGGGTGTTAAATATATATTCAAGTATTATTTTTATGATCTTGGAGTCAGGTCAACGTACTTCAAGTAAGTCAAAAGTCAGTTCAACGTACTTCAAGTAAACTAGTAAGTCAATTTACTTATTTATCTTTAAGATTTAATAGATAAGATGTGCCAAATATATCTTTGAAATACCCCACGTATTGTGATCACAACCGTTCTGGTATACAGTAAGAGTTACGATGCCATTACAAATACCAACTCTGAGACAGTCTTAATTTTATGACCGCATCACTCCGCGGGATTTACGATCACTTTCTTCACAATGTTGTTTGCATTCACCGCTTCACCTTTGTGTTAAGTTAAATACATTGTTCTAAGAATGGAGATCGTATTTAATTAATACTGTTGCGGTTAATGCGTAAGGTTTTTATTTGTAACATTATGTCACTTAAGAATAAAGCGATTATTAGAATTCATCATCTTCATATCAATCATATTGAAAGTCTTCTGCTGGACATGGGCCTCCTCGCGATAAGAGGGAAATAAGCCGCGCTAGGCAAGCGTTTTAGATGGATGTACCTCTCCAACTGTGGGTTATGGTTATACCGCCATCTGTTGTCACGTCAGTCGCCTCTTACGACACCTGGCTCAGGGGGTTGTACTGTTGTTGTGTCTCTGCTCACGGTTTTACTATAATTTTTAATATAAGAATTGTATTTGTGATTCCTCTGTTGTCTGATGTCAGTAACACAAGTGGTTTTTGCGACTTATCACCGAGTCAGGTTAATGTATGTGATGTTGAGGGATTTTTATTATATATATAACATTAATAATTACAAGATGTATTTTGACAGGTTTGCAAATAATAGAGGTATATTTATATTTTAAATATGACTTTTCTTTTTCTTAAAAACTATTTGCTAATGACAATAACAAAAAATTAAATACAGTTCAAGTCAAAGTTATATACGTGACCCAAACAATAATCTTTTTACAAATATAGATCGGCCAATCACAATTCACAACTCAAATATTATATTCAAACTTAAACATTTTATGTATTGTGGTCAAAATTCGACCACCAGGCGACCAGTAGTACTTATAAATAATTATCTGATACGGTCGCTGCGCTGAAATTTATAAATGCTAGCAAAATTAACAGCACTTCTGGACAGTGTAGAAGTGTTAGTTCAACTAACAGTGTTCATATTGCTGAGTTCCGGTTTGAACAGAAAGGCAGTGAAATTACTGAGTGATGTGATATAATATCTTCAAGTCATAAGGTTGGTAACACGCTAGTGATATCCGAGAGCGTCCATAGGCTGCATTGACGCTTAATATCACGTAAAATGTATGTTTTTTTTGCTCCACACTGAACCTTGTGTCGTAAAAAGCGACTAACGTATCCAAACCGATATGGCAATATATCCAGCCAAATAGCGCAGTTCAAATTTAACAGGGCGCTTAAAACTGCGCTTTGCGGTTACCTCCCAGCCTGCTTAACGCGGTAATTATGTTATAAACCCCCTTTTATTAACCCCCTTTCTTAGGGAGGCCTATGTCCAACAGTATACGTTCACAGGCTGACATTTCTATGATGGTGATAATAATGATGAATACACAAATACAAAAAGCTTTCTGTCAGTAATATTTAATGAAGCTTATATATAGTTTAATACTAAAAGGTTCCGTGAAATTTCGCATGGCTTTTTATGTCATCAGGCAGTGGCATGCAAGCATACTGTCTGCCTGATGGTACGTAGTTGCCGCTGCTTATGGATGCCTGCATCACCGAAAATTACACGCGCGTTATCGTCTGTGTAATTTTAGATAATTTTATTTTATTTCAGCGAAATAATAATTGAATTGAGTGATTTTTATTATTATCATTAAATCAACCATTACCAGATAGGCCACCCCAATAACCAGGGAATTAACACATAACTACCGCGTTACAAAAGCGTGTTGGCAATCGCAATGCGCAGCGTTCACGACAGAGATACACATTTGACACTACGATCCTCGTGGCTTCGATCCCCACACACGACAAATATTTATGTTATGTTACTTTTGTTTGTTTTGTGTCTGGGTGTGACGTCCGTATCACAAATGTTCAAATAACTTTCCTCGGAGTCAACTCAAAGTATCAGATATTGTAATTTTTTTATTATTGTATATATTCACATTCAACCTATTGTCATCCCACATAAGTCCCCCCCTCCTCGCCTCTAACTCATACCTATGTAAAAAAAAAATTGCTCTAAATTAAGAGCGTCCTTTTTCGATATTTCTCTTCTAATCAACGCCATTTTGTTTTTAATCTCACGTATCCGGACCAAAAAGGTTTTCACATTTCACACACTCTCAATTTGATCCTTGAGTTTTGTTAAATGCCGGGATAATGGCGAATCGGGAATGCTACAAGCGTTTTTAATCTGGCAATGCCGGATTTTATATCGATATAATTCCGACTTGTTTCAAAGTAAGAATGTAATGGAGCAATGTCGAATATTTAATTTATAATTCTTATTCACGATTGTTCGGATTCGTGAAGTGAGATTTTTTTTATATGACTTAAGCCTCTTCGTATAGGAGTCGTACGCACATCATAATGACACAGCACGTATAAAAACTGCGTAAAATATCAAGTTTCTCTTATAGTCTAGGCCCTGCATTGATGCCAGTCATTCATTCAGCTTCTCCTTTTATATATACGGATATATGTATTTTTTTATGTCTAGCTGTTAAATATACGTGTTTAAATATTACATTTGTGATTCCTCTGTTGTCTAATGTCCCTAACGCAAGTGCTTTAAGCCACTTATCCCGGCATCAGGTCAATGTATAAGATGTGAGACTTTTTTTGTTGTTAAAATATGAATCTTCAACACTGAAGTTAAACACAATAATAAATTATGCTATCGCGGTCAGGCAATATACTTTTACAGTCGCCCTGGGCGCGTATCGTGCCTTATTTACTGCGATGTTGGTTGACTGCCGAGCTCCAAACGGCTGTATGAACGTCAAACTGTTTTACGGTGTGTATAAAAAAGATTTCAGCTTCTTCGTGTTTTTTTTTACGGATGCTTATACTTGATATTTGTCGGTAAAATACAAGACTTATATATGTATATATGTATATATGTATATATATATATATTAAAATTTAGATATATACACATAAATTAGTATACATATCTTCTAACCATAACGCATTAATTAATAATCAAAGAATAATCTCATACATTGATCTGATTCCGTGGTAAGTCGCTAAAGCACTTGTGTTACGGATAATATAACAATGAAATACAGATATTGAACACCCAGACACAGAGGAAACTCAAATATCACTAAATAAATATTTGTCCTGGGTGGGGATCTAGCCCACGACCTTAGGCGCACAAGTTAGGATTACTACCATCTGCGTTATCGTTCTAGTCAATCAATCGTTACTCAGTATAAAACTACCAAGCTTACCTAATAGCTTTCAAACGCGTTTAGTTTCAATTGTTTTTACGCTTCAGTTACATTGCGGTAAATACTCTAAAGAGTAATCCTACATTCAGCAAAAAGTTTATTACATTAATAGGTGTGTGAAGATTTCTTTTGTTTCTGTTTTTGGTAACAATTCATAGTCAATATAAAGTAGATATTTGCTGTCAATATTTCAGTTCACTAATTTTATATTAATTGGCTGGGTGGTACCGGTAGAGGAAAATATTATATTATATAGTAGTAGTTCCACCTAGGTGTCGTAAAATGTGACTGAGGTTCTAGAAACGACAGTCAGATGGCGGTATATCCATCCAAAGCGGTGGAGCTCAAACGTCACAGGGTGGGCATGGGCAGCAGCCATTTCTCGCGCTCGATTAACACCACACTTGATTCGTGTAAACCTGCAATTGGCTCTATGAATCTTAATCTTAATCGTATGCGTGTGTCTCTTGGTGTTCCATCAAATAAATGTATAAATAATTCTATAAGCTTAAAGGAATGATAAGAAAACTACATTTTTAAAATAACTAGGTACTTTGTTCAGACTGTAGTTGAAATAAAATGCTTTCTGCGGGCTATTTGACGCTTATCGTAGTTAAAGAAACTGCTAATGAAATGACCTGCCGCGAATAGAAATCTTTTATGAAACTAGTTTGAAATCAGAATGAAGGTTTTTCATGTACAGAGTAAATGTATGAAGCTTTGCTAGATAAACTATTAATAAACAAATAGTTATATCATATATTCCTCATACACAGATGCGTATTTAAATTCTAATCTTACATTATATATGTTTTTTTTAATAAATTTACTCAACATTGACCTGACTCCGAGATAAGTCGCTTATAGCATCTAACAATAGAGCAATCACGAATATAATACTTAACTAAATATTTTATAACACCTAGACATAGAACAAGCACAAATATCATCATATAAATATTTGTCTTGGGTGGGGATCGAACCCACGACCCATGGCGCATAAGATAGGAGACTGTCTTACTACTACTATCTGTTCCATCGGGCCCGTCAATGGCTTTAAATATTGCACGCTCAGGTGAAGACTGCAATAACTCAAAATAATATATTTAACATATTATAAAACTGCTTTAAGTACATAACACCATGCACACGTAGGTGATGGTGGTACCACTGCAAATTTTTCTTGCAGGAATTTTCTGATTTCTGTAATATTAAAAGTTCTTTTAATTCCGTATATAACAGTTAACTACGCAAACGGACAGACGGGTCGACCTTAATCACACTTCCTTGCGCGTCGACGATAAATAATCTTAACATTGGAATGTTGGAAAGAGCTCTTTTCCAATTAAGTAGAAATACAGTCTCATCTGGACGCTTGCTTGGAAAAATTTCTGGATCTTATAAGTTACGAGGTGAAATTACATTTAATACTCTTTTTATATTTATAATTTTGTCATGTTTCACGTTTCATTGTTATTGTAAAATTCAAGTAAAATAAAATCTCTTATGTCTTTAAATTTATTCTTTATCATAGCAGTCTTAAAATATCCACTACTGGGCAAGGCTTTAAGAAAAGGGAAATTTTGCCCATAATTTCCGCTCTGGGCAGGTGAGGCAATCGCAGAATGTATCTCTGTTATAAAAATGCTATCACACACCCCCAGCTTATTGCATTAGAGCTACGTTATAAAATGTATGCTATTTTGTAGTTTGTTTTATAATTTTTGTCATTAGTATTATATTTTCTTAATTTTCGGTACCTAGAAAAAACACAAATTAGAATTGTTTGCCTTACTATCGAATTAGGTTAAAGAACCTATAATATAGGTATAAATAATGAATTAATAACAATTGTATTAATAATAATGAATGAAATGCGGCAGGGTAGAATAGATCCTCTCGCTGTATCAGGTGTCGTGGAGGCCGAATCTGAAACTGAGGTACCGGAACCAATAGATGGCTGTATATCCATGCAAAGCAGTGTAGCTCAAATGCAACGGAGCGGGTATGGGCTGCAACATCCACCACACTTGCCCAGCGCGGCAATCAAGGGCAAGTTTTCTCTTTCTCGGGGGGCCTGTGTCCAGCAGTGGTCTACAAATGACTGGTATAATAATAATGATGAATTTCTTGACATAAATCGATAATTAAATAATTTATAAATTCTTTTTCTTCATCTAATAAATTTTTATAGGAGTTAAAATAAAATGTTACTTTTAAGTTAGTGACCTAATTTTATGCGGTCCGTATTGAAATCCCTTCCAGACAAACAGCGGTTAGTTGGAAGCTTTTCCTGTAAAAGCTCGCTGCAAAACGCATTCTGATTGCATCTTAGCTCCCATTTACACTGGAGTTTGCATTTATTTATTTCACTACTAGCAAATTAAAATATTTTCTTAAAATACCAAATGTGTTTCAAATCTTGATAACCACATCAGAGAGAGTTTTCAAATATTCGACAATGCACACAAGTTAATATTATAATTTACTCGACTATTACGACAGTCACACATTAAAGTATGAAAATAAAAAAGGATGGTTTTGAAAACGATTTTTTTTTTACTTCACAACATCACATACTTTGACCTGATTCCGCTTGAAGCACTTGTGAATTTAAAGCATTTACGTACGCCAGAAAACAAAGGAATCACAAATATTTATTCAAATACATATAATAAATACCCAGGCACAGAACAAAAACAAATATCTTTATATAAATATTTGCTCTGGATGGGAATCAAACCCACGACATATGTCGCACAAGATCTGCACCAACGGACTCTTCAATTATCAATTAATAATTATTGTTTCTAGTGTTACATTTGCGAGTTTTGGTAGAGATTATTGATAGTTGTAATGTAATCTTAAGACAGGCGACTTCATGTATACTGAAATACTTGCCCTGCTACAACTACAGTTAGGAAGCTTAAATTTTAATGTAGTTAAGAATCTGTAATTCCTATTTAAACTAAATGCTAACAGATTTATATATATACATATACATATATATTTGAACTCTTCATAAATCTGAATGTCATTAATCATTAATTATTACAAAACTATTTTGAATATAAAAAATTTAGTTTACAATGTTTCGGATAGATGTACCACTATCTGTCGGTTCCGGTACCTCAGTCGCCTCTTACGATACCTGGTACATGGGATGGATTATTACTATGTACTACTCTGTATACTATATACTACTCTATATACTACTCGGTACCCCTTGTTAATCAAAGATGCGGCGGGCTTTGCTTCTGCCCAGACTCGCCCTGCGCATTTGAGCTGCAGTGTCCCGGATAAATACAGCGTCATCTATCAGTATCTCAGTCGCCACTTTCGACACCTGGTTAGGGGTGGGGGAGTACCGGAGGCTTACGGCAGGATATTTTAGTTAAATTTCTTACTAACCGATAGTGTGCTATTTACTGTGCCATCCCACTTATGGATTAAAATTATAAAAGTTTTACGGTGTATAGTACCTACTGTAAAATAAAGAATATACTACTAGTGTTTCGCGAACTTAATAAAAACATGTCAAAAGATATTTTTGTTAAAAACTTCGCTAACCGGTAGTGTGTCATGTACTGTGCCATTCATTAACTAAACATTTAAAAATATAATAATAATATACGATAATTCTTATAAGTCGACAGTATTTTGATCGACACTGCGGTATACAGTCGCTCTAAGGGCAACAGTGAAGAGGCGTGCCCGGACGTAAGACGCCGGCGATGATTGCTGCGAATCTCCTGGGACCCCGCTAGTGGAGAGACGCTATGAAGGCTCCACTCACTACGCTGAGCACTAGGATACTGAGAGACTGGCATTTTCTGGATAGAAATCAGACCTTGCGGAACTAAATTTAAAACCAAATCAATTGATAATACTGATTTTAGTAATTATCGTCTGCATTGATACCTCACTCTGAACTATATCTTCCGCTAAATAACAGGGTTCGTATTTTTGTGTTCTTGTTTGAACGGTGAGAGAGGCAGAGCAAATTTTCCAATTAATTAATTAAATTAATAATATTTTTTAATTTATTTATAATTATAGTTGAAATTACCGTAATTATTAATTGCAGTGAAAGGGTTAGCGCGACATACGAGTATCTTCAAGTCACAATGTTGGCAAAACGCTTGTGATATCCTTGTGATATTACGAGCGTCTAAAGGATGCGGTGACGCTTACTATCATGCGAACTGTAAACTTGATTGTCGACCTGGTTTACTTAAAGTTAAAAACATAGGTAATCTGTATGTACAAATTTTTCTGTATGTGCTGATATGTAATGCTTGAGGATGCACTAAGTAAGTTTAGGAAACAATGGTCGGGCAAACAGATGGGTGCGATGGCGAAGAGTGATCCTGTATTGCGTGCAAAGGGTCGTGGATCGGATTTCTACCCAGGACAAAAATTTATATCATTAATAATTGAGTTTATCTATGGATCGTATGTGTGATATTTGTAATTCCTCTGTTGCCTTAAATCAGCCATAAAAGTGTTTTAAGTGACTTAAATGTTTTAACAGTGTTTTAAGTAAGGTAAATATGTAAATGGAACGACCGATCTTCATGGGCGTGTAAAATGCACTGTATTTTTGACAACACACGCATTACACATATATTCAAGTCCCTATAGATATATTTATGTAATAAATAAAACTCAAGACATAAATCTTAAGAACGTTCGCCGCAACGTAGCCGAAACGTCGAACTAATAAACTGAACCGTTAAAAAAGTAGTTTTATGATAATTTGTGATCGCATAAAGGATCGCATAAGCCCAGAAAGGTGGACGCAGAGTAGAATAGTACCTCCTCCTATACCAAATGTCGTAAGAGACGACTAAGATACCAGAACCGACATATGGCGGTATATCTATCTGAAACAGTATAGTGATATATATAACTATTCAACATCACGCTTAACCAGTGATTTGTTTTATGTTAAATTTTTGTGGACAGGTAAAAGTAATTTAGAAAGAAAAAAATATATAAATTTGCGCGAATTCAAGAAAACTAACGTCCATATTTTTTCTAATGTAATCTCAACACTTTTTCACAATATAAACACGTAAAATGTTTACATTGTAAAAAAAAGTAAAGGTTATCGCAGCCTATGGACGTCTACAACACTGGGACATCATTCACGCGTTGCCGACCCTTTTAAAACCGTTTTTATTCCTTGAACAATCCCATGAAAAATATTATATTATATTTTTGTCTAACCGCAATCATCATCATCATAGAAGATGTAAAACGTCAACATATATATATATATATATGTTGACGTTATATACCTACATATATAAATGATATTTTTGGTAGAGACCGACAAGTCGACGATCAGCATTTCCCGAAATTTACAGAACGATTTTCAGAACAAAACACTACTGTATTCAGATATTTTTGTTTAAAAATTGTCCTCACGTAATTAAAATAAAACATTTCCAATGAAACAGTGCGTCCAGAATAAAAACAGTCGCAGTCACAATTAACAACAGTCCGACCGCGTGTCTTGAAGTTTCCGAAGACAAAGGGAGATTAAAAACAAAACGAGAACTTGAAAATTTGCTCCTTGCGACTAATAAAGTCGACTCCATAGTGCTGGATTCATAAACGATTGTTATAATTATAAGAGTTATTTGTATTTATTTTTAAACGAACTTGCTTTCATATACTAGACATAAAGTGATAATAAAACCTTTTTTTCTAATTTATTAGACGAGTTCAACAAAAATCATACATTCCACGCAATAGTAAGCCTATAGACGCTCGTAATATCACAAAGCTGTGACTCAAGCATTGCCGACCTTGGCACTTGAAGATATCACCGCATTACCCAATAATTTCACTGTCTCTTTAAGTCTTCAAACTGGAACACAACAATGCGAACATTGCTATTCGGTGTGAGAGTGAAGTAACAATGCTGACGTGATTACTTTTGTAGGAGGCCTGTCTCATTCACAACCTTCGCGAAGAACACCTTTCATATCCATACAACTTTGCATAATTGACTTATCATCCCCTGTAGATAAGTTCTTTCTTGTAGGACTAAATTGAAACCAAATCCTGTAGTGAAAGATTTTATTGCCAATTGTCTGACGCCTTCTGCTAGACGGAGTCCTATTAGAAATCTCTTAAGCAGACTTATGTCAAGCAGTGGAGGTCCTACGGATAGTATAAGGTTTATTATAATAATTTCAAATTGAACTGCATAGATTTATATCGATTGCCAAATATCCTATAGATGAAAGTTAGTTAAAGTGAAAGCGCAATGGTCGATTCAAGGTAAAAATAATTTCATAGATGTCGATAAAATATTATAGCAATTTTTAACAACACTATATGACGTAATTAAAGAGTTATTCAACAGAAACGAGCATCGTTTTTTGTCTTGAAAACAATTTAAAGTTTAGTTGATTCTGTCACGGTATATTAGTATTAAAATAGCGTATCTGTTATTTTTTTAATTGAAACTGGCTATTTTTCTTATTAAACCAGGTCAACAAACATGCAAACAGTCGTAATTGTAAGTAAGCGTCACCGCAGCCTATAGACGCTCGTAATATCACAAAGGTATCACTTGAGCTGTGCCAACCGGTGACTTAAGGATATTATGTCACATTACCCAGCTGGAACACAGCAATGCGAACACTGCTATTTGGCAGTAGAAATAGGTGAGAGTGAGGTACCAATACTGATGACCTTAGTATGCGGTCTACCTCATACAAAGGTCGTTTAGTCTTCGCTTGTTTGGGACATAGACCACTTTCAGATGCGATGACAATGGCATGGCAGCCGTTTCCAATCTTTATTAGCCCGTCAGGACGTCAGGACGCTCTACTTTCTAGTTAACTATGTACTTGAAATACTAAAAACCGAAGAAAAATACATAAAATGAATGAAATTTGCAAATTTCTTTAAAATTTGTGAATATTTAAAGTGTAACAAATAGACAGAAAGTAGCAGCATATCAGCCATAGGAAGTTCACTGTTGGTCATAGGCCTCCCTAAGATTGGGGGATTTTTGCCCTTAATTGCCGCGCGGCTTGGCGGCGCGGTTCGCAACGAGGATGCCGCTTATATTTTCTTTATTAATAATTAATACTGGTAAAGAAGAATCTCACAAATACAATGCAAAGCAGATTTGTTTATATTTATAATTTCTTTAAATGTACATCCGTAGCCTTATAAGTCTATCTTTTGAGATTGATTTCTTTTGTATAGTATACAAATTTCTCAAAATTAGTGCATTTATTGCTATAATCCATGTAAACAGTATCCTTCTCAAAATAAAAACATATTCTTCACACGCATTTAATTGTAAATAAAAAGGCTCTTGACATAACATGATTTTAATATAGTAATTTCCAAAGTTCAGGTGGACCACTGTTGGTCCACCGGACACTCGAAGAGGGTCTACGTTGGACTTGACAAAAAATGGGGTTCTATACTTTGTAAGCGGGAGTGCATGAACATTTATTTGCACTGTAGTCTTAATTAAAAAAAAGTTAAGTTTGATGGAGTCACTTTTTCGATTGGCCAACTCTACTTTTTTGACATCACAATCAAATAAAATCTCACAGCACAATCAAATAAAATTTGTTTAGTCGACTTTATTATCAAATGTCCAAAACATTTCTTTTCCAAAAACTGTAAATTCGTTGTTCGTAAATAGATCTACTATTCACTGTTTTTTCGAGATGAGCGAATGAGCTTCCGTTGAATATTAAGCAATCCCCAAACAAATTATTCCTGAAACGCTGTCTCCGTACTTTATTAACTGATGCTGTTTCTTTAACTATATTTGTGAAGTACGTTATTATATATATATATATGTATATATTATATCATATGCAATTATTGCATTTATTTATACAAATATGTATGTCACATTTATTAGTGTATATGTTGTGTTTCGTGTAATGGTTGACCGGGAGATAATGCCATGTGGCATTAAGTCCGCCATTTGTACATTTTGTAACATTTTATGTTAAATAAATTAATAAATTAAAAGAATCGATAATAATTAGCTGCGGGGTGTCCACCGGATCCAACAGTTTTGAAAGTGGTCTATTAAGAAAATAGTTTGAAAACCACCGTTTTAATAACTATCTTAAGAGATATCATAATTTTAAAATAACTCAGCAACAATAGCGCGCTTGACGGGCAAGGCGGGCGGAGGGAAACGACGCTGGGCGGTTGGTAAGCTTGCTCAGTGAAGAACTTAGTAAAAAAACTAATTTATTAAACTGATATTCACGCGGAAGAAGTCGCGAGTAACAAGCTAGTTATTTTAAAAATACAAAGTTAGTCTATTGTTTATTTATTTGATTAATTGTTATGTTATCACAGCCTAGAGTTTTAAAATGAAATGCAATCGTTATAATATTTGTCGAGATCGCGCAAATCTAAAATCCCTAATCCCTAATCCCTAATCCCTACTAATATTATAAATGCGAAAGTAACTCTGTCTGTCTGTCTGTCTGTCTGTCTGTTACGCTTTCCCGGTTAAACCTCTCAACCGATTTTGATGAAATCTGGCATAGACAATCTTTAGACCTTAAGAAAGGACATAGGCTATTTTTGAACTCGAAATAAGGGTTGTAAGGGGTTGCAAGGGGGGATGAAAAGTTGTTTGCATGGATCGCTATTTTTAGAGCTAGAAACTTAAAACTTATTTTTCAGGCCATTGATTCGATATAAATAAACGTGACATTCAAAGTTTATATAATTTGAAGTAAATAGGTATGGTACCCAAAAAACTATTCCACGCGGACGAAGTCGCGGGCACAGCTAGTAATATTATAAATGCGAAAGCAACTCTGTCTGTCTGTTTGTCTGTTACGCTTTCCCGCTTAAACCTCTAAACCGATTTTAATGAAATTTGGCACAGACAATCTTTAGACCCTGAGAAAGAACATAGGCTATTTTTTAATTCGAAAATAGGGTTGTAAGGGGTCGAAAGGGGGGATGAAAAGTTGTATGGAAGTATCGCTATTTTTAAAGCTAGACACTTGAAACTTATTTTTCAAGCCATTGATTCGATATAAATAAACATGACATTCAAAGTTTATATAAGTTAAGGTAAAGAGGTATGGTACCCAAAAAAAACTATTCCACGCGGACGAAGTCGCGGGCACAGCTAGTGAAATATAAAGAACAAACGCTTATATATATATAATATATTAGGAAAATTGTGTTTTGTACATCATTCCAGCCATTAGAAGTCAACATCTGGACATAGACTTCTCCAAGAAAGGGCTTATTGCTCAAAATTGCCGCGCTGGGCATGCGTGTTGGCTATCGCAAAGCGCAGCTTTCGCGAAGAGAAGGCTGCTGCCCATCCCCGCCTTGTGCATTTGAGCTGCACTGATTCGGACCGATATACCGCCATCTATCGATTTTAGTACCTTAAATGCCTCTTACGACACCTAGTGCAACGAGAGGTACTATTCTACTCTGCCGGTACTTCATGGCAGGTGTAGATTAACCGAAAAACTTAATTTCAGGCCGGTTAAAGTTGTTTTATTACCAAAGAATTGCTTGAATCTTTAAGTATTGCTTAAAATTTTGTTTAAAATTATTAAATAGGCTTAAGCCTTGTATGAAAAATACAATACTGATGTTGGCAAGAGAGAGGTCTGTTTAGTGGATATAGTAAAAATTTAAAAGTAAATATAAAGTCTCAAAAAAATGTGGAACGCTTCACGATTTTGCGTGTCATCCTTGCGCAGGGGCCATGCTAATCTTCTCTGTATCGTTCCAATTTTAGTATATGTACTGCCGAAGCAAGTACACTTTACTAAGTCAAAATGTTGTATATATACAAAGTAACTCAAAAAATGTTGCATGCGCGTTTTAGTATTTTTGAAAATTTTTAAAAATAAATGATTGAATTTTACTAATATATCCAAATTGGCACTATTTTTTAATGAATAACAAATGTAACTATAAATGTATGTTAAAATTGGTGATAATAATTATATTATTTTGATAAAAATGTAATATTTTCAATTTATTTTTGTAACAGCGCCATCTAGTTTATAAACAGCACAGTACTTAGCCATATGAGAAAGCATAATGAGGTCTTACTTACAATAAATAATTAGATTGAACTTAAAATGTTAAATAATACCGTATAGCTGTAAAATAACATCATCTTAGAAATAAGTGTTACAAAATCTAAACTAAAACTATTTTATTTTACTCACACTTTGTTATTCTTTTTAGCGCTCTCTGTACTTTTTATTCTGTAGCAAGAAAAGTTACATAGAAGCAGAAAGTAGTTGATAGTTCTTAGAATGCTCAATAGATGGCAGAGTAATCCATCATTAATTTGTGTAAATTGTATATCAAGTATATCTATTATAATGATATAAACTCATAATCTTATACGTTATTTAAACAGTAATGGGGTTTAAATAGAAAAAATGCAGTCGAAAGGTATTTTCTGTTAAAATTATTGTAAGATAACCATGAAGCTTAATTCCTTGTAGGATGTGTAGATATATGTCGCGTTAGAAAATATTATTTTCAGGGTTGTTCAGATAATAATGATTGTGTAAATACTACACATTACATATTTTTTTACATTAGCAAAAAAAGTTAAATGTGAGCAGATGATATTTGATAGTTTTTAAAATGCTTCATAGATAGCAGAGTAATCCACCATTAATTTGTATAAAATAGTATCTCAAATGTATTTATTATTCCGGTAAAAATCCATGAACCTTTTATCTTATTTAAAAGTAGGATTTGAATATGAATTCCAATCAATGTATTGTTTATTAAAATAATTGTAAGAAAACTATGAGACTTAATTACTTAAAAGATGTATAGATGTCGCGTTAAAAATTATCATCTTTAGGATTGTTTGAATAATAAAGATTATATAACTACTTTACATCATATATATTATTTTGTAACTGATTTGCACGATGTATATATGAGAGATATATAAAACTCGAAAGTAAAATTGTAACGCCTACTTCAATATTTCAGCAAATAGTTTGCTATAGATATTGCGCATTAAAAACTTACAGGCGCTTTTCTTTGCGGCCTAAAATTGCCACAATATTTATACCGTGTGAATATTAAAGATTATGGATTACAAGTACTGTTTTTCAATAATATGTTAAATAACATTTACTTTGAACATTTTTATCAGTGGCGCATTCGATAGTGCGCGTATTTGCTATTATTTTCTAGTGGCTCGCGAAATGAACCTGCCAAGTTAAATGCTGACTTAAACTTACTTATAAGACCTGCCTGGTGCCGACAGACTAGTTTTAAGTACTAATACTACTACTCAATGACCTCTTCGATAATATAATTTTAGGACATATCAGGTCATCAGTGTCACCGGTCATTTGAGTTATATACATTTTGACGATTCAAAAGTGCTTGCGGTTGGTCTTTACTCGAATAAAGATAATTTTGAGTTTGTATGATACGTAGTGTTAATTTAGTGACACAATAACTAAAAAGCCCATAAATATGTAATTGTGTTTATTTGCTATTTTATGTCTGTTAGACAAAACTATCCTCTTTGTACTTATTATTTAGTTTGGCGGCAGAAATAGGAAATGAGAATGATAAACCGTACAGACATTTAAAACAGTTGATTTTAATGTTGCCTTATAAATGGTCTAATATAGGCATCAAAAGTATGCCGCACCCCTGCATCTACTCAATATATATCTGCCATAATCTTAGAAACATTCATTCACAAATATAAACTGAAAAGCTTTCAGTAAGATATCCATAGACGATATGTAGAGAAGTTTTTTTTAACAATAAGTGACATCATTTACAGTGCTATCTATCATTTACGTCAATTTTGACAGGTCATTCTTCAGGACAGGTCAGAACAATCTTGACCTTGGAGTGCGATACATTCGACTGTTTTTTGTTATGTCCAGTCTTGATATTTACAATTATGATAGCGCTGCACCGGACGGGTCCCAGAGCACTCTAATTACACAGGCGCTGGGGAATAAGTGGGGAATACTTGTTACAACAGTGTGTTGGTATATTCGCCGGTGTTATTAAGCTATTTATTTACATTGGCCACGTGTCGGGGTTAATGATATGCTTGGGGTAATGCACACTGCATATGACTGAACTGTTATGATTATAGCCTGGAAATCATACCACTAGAGATAATTAAACTTTGCGTAATGTTGTTATTAATTTGTTTAATATACAGTTGACTTTAATAAGACTTATACATGAATAACTAACTTTAAGGATAAAAGGCACTATATAATATACTTAACAACCAAGTGAAATTTCACGAAGATCGTTCGAGTAAATAGGTGTGTAAAGAGGTTACAAACAAACTCACTTTAGCATTTTTAAGTTAGTTGAGATAAAAAAACTTCGAATAGGATTGGGCTATTATGATTACATTTTATTGTACTAAAATTTATTATAAATCCCACGGATACCTTTTTTTCGGGATAAAAGGTAGCTTATGCCCTTTTCCGTACTTCCAACTATACGTTTGATAAATTTTAAGAATATTTGTTGAATTGAGAAAGAGTGAAAAGGTATTAAATTGACTTTATTTGTAATATTAGTTCGAGTTTCAACTAATATTATAAATGAAGAAACAAAAACAGAACTCAGGTTACGGTTACTTATTATTCTAATGTGTATTGTATACGAGGTAACGAAATTAAATGAGGCAGTGGTGCCCTACCTCTTTCACCCTTTAACCGTGATACAGCAATGCGAACACTGCTGTTTGGCGGTAGAAGTGTGGGAACTGTAAGAGTGAGTGTGTGTGAGGTGAGCTTTAAATAATATGACATATTTGGTGCACAATAGTGCGCTAGGTGTCGACTACAGAGAGAATTAACCCAAAACAGCGTAGTTCAAATGCAACAGGACGGGGATGGGCTGTAGCATACCCGTCACGTAGCTACGCTCTGAAAATTCCATCAGGTCTGTCCAGTGCGATAATTATGGGTAAAAAATTCCTTTCTTATAGTTACCAGTGAGTGCCGTGAGGTACCGGCAGAGTACAATAGTACCTCTCTCTGTACCAAGTATCGTAATAGGCGACAAAGGCACCAGAACTGACAGATGGCGGTATATTCATCCGAAACAGTGTAGCTCAAATGCACAGGGCGGAGATGAGTCGCATACCCGTTGCAAAAAACTGTTGAAAAAAATCCCCATCGTGAAAGCTTGCTCTGCAATTGCAAACACGTTTGCCCAGCGCGGCAATTATAGGCAAAATTCCCCCTTTCTTGGGGAGGCCTATGTCCAGCAGTAGACTTCCAATGACGATGATGATAATGGTGAGACGTATCCGGCAGGGCAGTTTCAATGGCAGATATGAAAATAATAATAAAATTGTCTTTTATATTGAAGGTTTAGGAACGAGTGTACTCACGTTGAAAGAACAGTCTACCTCACAATGTTCTAGTGACAAAGCTGTAAAATAAACTGATTAATAACTTAAATATTATCAACATACATAAATTACGTCTGTGTCCCATCGGGGTGGACTGTGGATCTCTACTAGTTGCGATCTTGGCTCTCCCGCTTCCATTACTCGCGCATTAGTCCTTTTAGACACACTCGTTTATTCTTGATACTTCCGACTTTGTTTAATACCTTTTCTACCTGGTTAAGATATGTTCGCCTAGGTCATCCAATACCAACTCTACCATTCAATTCCTATCTCTATTGTTGTCACAACATCATATTTTACACCACATCGATCTCTAATCAGACTTTTCTTTAATATATCTCTCAAACTCACACCATATATACTTTGAAGTGCTCTATTAAGCAAATATTTTCATATTAATAAAAAAACAAGCGTCTGGTTATTTTTAATCTTACTTGCATGCATATATATGTTCGCTTGTTTAACATTTTTGCAAAAATGCAGATAAAATATTTCTAAATTTAGTTTACTTCACTTTCTTTTCATGGTGGTAATATAAAAACAAGTAAAATACATTGCTAGTAGCGACATCTATATTATTAAAGATGAAAGAATTTCGTTTAAATTTTTTTACGTTTATATGTTACTAGCAGTGCCCGTGACTTTGTCCGCGTAGAATAGTGATTTTGGGGGGTATAGTAGCCTTTTCCCCGGTTTTGCAACATTTCTCACTGATGCTTCGCTCCTATTAGTCTCAGCGTAATGTTATATAGACTAAAGCCTTTCTGTATAAATGGACTTTCCACCACTGGATCCACTAGATCCCGAGATTAGCGCGTTTGAACAAACAAAAAAACAAACTCTCCCGCTTTATAATATTAGTATAGATGAATATTTTATGAAATCATATAGGTACGTAGTCCATAAGAATAAAACATTACCTCTTTACTGGATTTTAATATTTTCCAGGAACACAATGCTAGGCATAAAAGCTCTTAAAAATTATTACTAAGGATTTTCTGCAAGGCCACAATATAAAAATCACATGGGATTAGATTTAATCCGAACTCATTTTAAGATCAGACAAAATTTTCGTCGTATCTCCAGCAGCACTCGATCCTAAATATATAAACTCGTAAATATTAAATCCCGTCTATAAAAACTGTTAAAGCAAAAGGTTTCAGCGGAGCCTTTCACTAAAACATACCCGCTTATTTTTACTCGCTCTAATCCACCTTCAAATGTATCGAAAAGTGATGTGGCGTGTGTGACTTATCGATGGAATTAAGTACCTACTCATGTTTAAGGAAGAAAGAAAAGAAAACATTCATTGACCGCACAAAATAGTAAATGAAAACATTATAAAAAATTGACACAATAATAACGATTTATTAGGTTCATCAGCACAATCTGCAGCGACATCGCGTTGGATGCCACTGCAGCGCTGGTCTACCGATAGGACCTAATTTTACTTTCTATTAACATTAAAAAAACAAATTATTCGTCATAATCATCATTCCAGTCATTGGAAGTCCACTGCTGGACACATGCTTCTTAAAAGGGGGGAATTTTGCCCATAATTGCCGCACTGGGCAAGCATGTTGGCAATTGCAATGCGCGCAGCTGTCATGACGGGGATATTGCTTCTATCCTGGCATGTACATTGAGCTGCACTGTTTCAGATGGATATACCGCCTTCTTTAAACTTTGTTACCTCAGTCGCCTCTTACGATACCAGGTACAGGGAGAGGTACTATTCTACTCTACCGGTACAGGCATACACAATAATTTTGTCTTAATTAAACCAGTGTAGAGAACTAATTTAATTTTTTTTAAATTTAGCCTTGGCCCGATTTAATCATATTTTTGAATAGCAATATTATAAGATGTATTACGATGACTACCGAATGTATCGATATATACAAGGGTGTGTGGAACATCACTATCCGAAGGTCATTAATGCCGTGTTTACACCCGAATGTGGATGGTATGAGGGCGATGGGCCGTAAAATTTGTCGTGCATCGGGAAAAAATCGGTAAAGGTTCTGACAGACGCTCGGTTTGGTATCAAGGTAGCTCACGTGTGACGGCAGAACGTACTTTTTAGGGATAGTCTGTTATCCGTTTGTCATTTCATATCGATATGGATAATAGTGGGAGATCCGAATAGTACCTCCTTTAAAATCAGATATCTTAAGACGCGACTGATATACTGAAACCGACAAATCTTTATAATTTTGCAGAATTAATAAATACATTGTATTACCAAGTACGGTGAAACCAAGCATGCGAGCTTGTGGTACAGCAAAATAGTTTTATATAAAAAAGGTACCAACTCTGGAAAAGGAGAGATTAATATTATTATTATTAATAGAGATTAGTGTCGTAAGAGGCGACATAGGTACCAGAACCGACAGATGGCGGTATATCCATGCAAAAAAGTCGGCCGGGGATGGGCAAAAGCTTCCCCGTTGCGAAAGCTGCACTCTGCGATTGCCAACACGCTTGCCTAGCGCGGCAATTATGGGAAACATACCCTTACATACCTTTGGGGAGGCCTATGTTCAACAGTTGACTTTTAATGGCTGGTATGATTATAATATTTTTTAACTTAAAAAAATAGTATATCGTCGTGATGTATGGCTTATATCATTATTACAAAAGATGTGTATCTATGTTGAAGTGATACGAAGTCTAACTAACCATATATTCTTCCCTTTATTTATTATTTCTGCGATGGTAGAAAATAGCAACAATCACAAATATGACTTACAATCTGAATGAGTTGTATACACTATATTACTCAATGTAGCTAAAAATGCCCTTTCTGTTCTTTTTCAATTATGTCGTAAAATTGTCAAATAAATACCTTCTAGGGAAAAATTTTGTAACTCGGATTGTTACTGGGAAAGTTATAAAAGGCAATAACACGCTTAAAATGTTGCCAAATAAAAAAAGTCAAAGGTAGCAAAATAATAAGAAGTTATATTAAAATTTCTAAGGATTGTCCAATTTCGGAATTCTCTGGACCCGCGAAGTGGATTCGGCAGTGGAAATTTATTTAATTCCGTTCTCCTTTGATTTTCAACCGGGACTAATTTTATTAACAGAATTACTGGCTGTAGTACAAGTATTAATATAAAACTTTCTCTTGTACTAGATATTCAGACAGGCAACTCCAAGTTGGTTTAAATCATTAATTCCTTTTACAAATAATTATAAAAGTTTCGTACTGTAATGAAAAAGTTTGTTTAAAATAATTACTCTAAACACACCACTTACTGCTAGAATATTATCTTCCTCTTTTCGAGGTGGCAGAAGAGTTGTAGTTCCGGAATCGACTGATGGGATACTCATTCGACAGTGGATTCCATATTAGAAATAACTTTTGATGGCGTATATATACTTAAAGCCGTGGCAATCGGCAAAAATATTATAGTACCACCGTATGTACTCGACATCGTAAAAGGCAACTGAGGTACCGGAACCGACAGATGGTAGTATATCTATCCAAATGAGTGTAACCCAAACTCAACAACAATAATTCCAGCGCTATGCTACTCTGCAATTGCCATCATCTATAGCGTGTTGCTAAATATAAATAATATTATGATGCCAAAATATCATGCCACATTACATGTTTTTGCTAGGTACTATATGAAATTATCTACCATTCGATTCTACATAAGGTAGATATAAATATATAAAAAATACTTGAACTAGATACAAATCGTTCAAATTTAAAAACCAATCAGTCATTGCAAGTCACGGGTCATTGCTATCACCTGCGTGAAATTGACGGTTCCAAAAGGTTGTGAAGGTCCGTTGTGAGGTGACCCTAAATGTTGTGGTCACGGTGGTTGGCGTGGGTGTTGATTGAAGTTTTAAGTGGTTTTTAACAGTTTTTGAAGCTTTATTAAGAGAACACGGAGCTATTGAACAGTATTTTTTAAGTTATTTTATTTTTTCCTTCTTTTATAATTTACTTTTACCGATGGCGCAGATGGCAGTGATCCTATCTTGTGTAGCAAAGGTCACAGGTTTGATCCCCAACGAGGGTAAATATCTGTATAAAATGTAGTGTATTCAGGTATTACTATTTTAATTCTTCGGCTGTCTGGCATCCGTAACACAATCCGTAGCGGTATAAGCGACTTATGTGTGAATTTATAAGATGTGTAAATTTTATATTTACACATCTTATAAATTCACACATAAGCTACTGTCAGTAGACGGAAACATAATTGCATTTGTTTATGAAAAACTTTAAAAACTTTCAAATATATCTATGAGTCTCGTATAACCTTATATTTATTTTGCTGTTATAACTAGTACAACTAGAGTGAAATCTCGATTGAAATTTTATAAAGCGTGATTTCTTTTATCAACAAAAAAGCAGCTATAGTAATCATGAAGTCACTGCTTATTACAAAATCTTATGAAGAGACAGAGACAATTAAATAATATTAACTCACATCCTTCGTAAGGGAATCACACTTTGAATTACTTAAGAGAAGTAAATATTAATTGTCTTTTGAATGATTAAATGATAAAAGAGTTTTTACTGCCGCTAATTACTCTAAGTCTAGCACGAGTTCCCATCCTTTACATAAAACTGTGTTTTTAAACGGTATTTTTCAAAATGTACTAACCTATTTTTACCGCCAAACAGCATACTTCGTATTGCAAGCAAACATTTTGGCAATCGCAGAGCACAGCTTTCAAGACAGGGGTGCTGCCACCCATCCCCACCTTGTACCTCACATGGCACATAGATAAATCGATCATTAACTCAACTCCGAAACACGTCATCTCATCCCGGAGTTTAGTGAACCGTAATGAAATCTACCATCATGGAATAAAACCAGATTGGAATTTTAAATTAATTCACGGGTTGCTTTGATAAAATCGAGGCGGTCGTCGTTAGTTACTCTCTCATAAATATGTATACGGTCTTCAGGTGTTTCTATCTTTGCGAATAATTGGCTTTCACCAGAGTTTCACCAGGATACATGAAACATTTTGTAAAAACTAAAGAAGTTGGAGGCACATTCATGATACGAATGTGTTAATAGGTGAAGAGAAAAATGTGTACTTATTTTTAAGGAAATATTAGAATGGATGAATGTGAAATCAATAATTCATAATGGATGTGATGGATGAGGTACCTGTACCAGGTGTAGTAAGAGGCAACTTAGGTGCCAGAGCCGACAGATGGCGGTATATCCATCCAAAACAGAACAGCTCAATTGCTGAGGCTGCGCTCTGCGATTGCCAACACGCTTGTCCAGTGGTGCAATTATGGGTAAAATTCCCTCTATATTGAAAAGCAATGGACTTTCAATGACTGGTATGATGATGATAATGAACGTGAAATTTGAAGAAAAAGTGCTTAAAACTGTTTCTTTATTATACAAAATTTACTAATAATAATTTAGAATAATCATTGCAAACAACTGCTTGAATCTCACTTTGAGTTACTTAAAAGAAGTAAATATTAATTGTCTATTGAATGATTAAATAATGAAAGAGTTTCACAAATTTTTATGATTTATGGTAAAATTTTGACCATCAGACTAGTACGTAATAATAATAGGTACATTATACAAGACAATTCTATTTCCTCGTATCTATTAAAATACATTAGGAACCATTATCATTATTACACACATTGGAAATCCACTGCTAGACATAGGCCTCCCTAAGAAAGGGAGAATTTTTCCACTAACTGCTGCGTTGGACAAGCGTTTTTTTTTTTAATTTATTGAGACTACAAAAAGTTTACAGTACTAAGTTAATCTAAAACTTACGACTAATATCATCTAAATCATTGTAAACCCAACTTAGCCGGTCAAATATTACATATGGCAATACCTGTGTAATACTGTTGTGCTGTAATATAAAAAAAAGAAAACACCTATGTATACAACTACTAAGAATGTTAGGTTAAGCTAAGAATAGTATAAGTATTAGTGTGTGCATTTACTATATACGATAAGCAAACAAGATATAGACGGACTTATATGCGTGTATGCGTGTGCATATTTGTGTGTGTATATGTATAGGTATGTGTTTGATTGCGTATGTGTGCTGTCACAGTTCATGCTGTTAATGATTGGCGATGGAGATACTATATCCCAATCCTTACCTTATGCATTTGAGCACACACTGCTTCGGATAGATATACCGCCATCTGTCGGTTCTGTTACGTTTAGTCGTCTCTTAAGACATCTGGTGCAGTGGGAGGTACTATTCTATTCTGCTGGTACCTCGCGGCACAGCAATGTATTTAAATCAATTTAGTAATAATCCCATGAAATGCTAGAGGCGATGATTCGAAATTTGAGTTAATAATTGCATTGTCTACAAACTCTGGATATCTATATGCTAATACATGCTCAGTTAGTGAGCGCTAAGTCGGTCACATATATTCCAAAGTTAGAATACATTTCCATTTGAATGGATTCACCTGTGAAAGCAGTTTACACTGTCAATTTCCCGCAAGTCAAAGTTGTACGACCTACAAATTATAAATTATAGATTAAGAGAAATGTAGGTATTAGGAAATGTGCTGGTGGTATACGGGATAAGGTATAAAATATAAATGTAAAAAAAACCAATTATATAAATACATATATACATTAAGGCAGCGTTTAGGTTTGATCTACCTAAACCGTCAGATGGCGTTATATCTACACATAACAGAGAAATGCAAATGCAGCAGAGCGGATACATTCTATGTCTAATAGTAGAAATTCTATGGCTGCTTTGATGAATTGATAAATTTTAATAGGGCCCAAACTACATCAACATATTTGTGAAGGTGTTGCAATTATTAATTTTTCTTTAATATTATTGACAATTTTATTAGTATACGAAACAGATTACCGGTAGAAAAATCTAAAAGCTATCTTATTAGATGAATAAACAAAAGAAACGAAAAAAGTAAATACAATACAAAAAACGACAATATTTATATTACAAGGTATAGGCATAGGCTAGTAGCATCCTCGTCGCGAAGTTGTGCAGCGCGACAATTATGAACAAAATTCCCTCTATCTTGGGAAGGCCTACGTCCAGCAGTGGGCTTTCTTTGATTGATGATATGATTGATGATAATGATAATATGCATCATACAGACAAATAAACCTTTTATTGTATTATATTAACTTGTTAAATAAACGGTCCGCGGGATGGTGAATGCCACTGTAGCTGATACACGCTCGTAAAATTGGGATTTCACAACCATCGTATCAGTCATTTAAAGTCCACTGATGGACTTAGATTTCCCTAAAAAAGAGGAAACTTTACCAATAATTGCCGCGGTGGGCTTGCCCAGCTGTTGGCAATCGTAGAGCGCAGATTTGGCGACGGGAATGCTGCTGCATAGCAATATTTGAATTATTAAGCAAGGTTCACGTACATTCATTTCTAAATGTTTCAACTGTTGCATAGTTTCTGATGTATATTCTTTGCTAGTTGTCCTAAATAAATATGTGCTTATTTTTCTAGCAACTTGATTTCTTTATAAGTCGCTTAAAGAACTTGTGTTCAGAGTAGAGGAATTACAAATATACTATATAAATACATTTTTAACACCCAGACACAGAAGTAATAAAAATATCAATATAAATATTAGTTCTGGGTGGGGATTAAACCCACGACTTTCGGCATACAGACAGGATCACTACCATTTACGCTATCGAGCCCTTCAATGAAATAATATCAAATCATTAATAACTAAAATATTTTACGAACGGTAAACAGATGGTGAAGATAGTAATTCGGCTCGTTTAATAAAAACGACAGATAATAATACAATTATCAGATAATATCCACGTCTCAATGGAATCCGACTGTTTCGAAAGGGTTCAAATAATAAAATTATGGATTTTCCGCTCCGACGAGTGACAGGCCGCCCGAGAAAAGGCCGAATTTAATAACAGTCCAATTACAAACTACCTACTATCAAAAATTTGTGCTACATCAGTTCAACTCACGGTCGCCCGACAATGGAAAATAAGACTATACTGTTTTTAGGCCTATATTGTTTCAGTACCATATTATAATCTCCGTTTGAAGATGTTATTTGGCAAGGAGTACCAACAAACTAAAATTATACCCTTCCCTGTACCGGGTGTCGTAAGGTACCGGAGCTGACAGATGGCGGTATAAACTGAAACCACTGTTAGCTCAAATGCATAGGGCCAAAGTGGACAGCAGCATCACCATCGTAAAACTACGCTTTGCGAATGCCACCATGCTTGCTCAGTTCTGCATTTAAAGGGAAAATTAGCCCCTTTTTTTAGGGGGCCTATCCACAGTCCAACAGTGAATATCCAATAGCTAATATAATAATGATGAATGGTTTATTTAATCTTGTCAAATTATGAGTTTAAATTTCCTGATGGCATTTGAACTCGTGTTTTTGTCGAAGCGTACAGCCAATGAAGGATTTTACATATGTAAACTCATAATGTAAAAAACATAACAGTTATCTCCCTTTTTACAATCACATATATATCCAATCTTACATAGACAAATTTACACATACATATTACCTTGATTTTATAGAAAAGGTTCAAGGAAGTAATCTCTTCCGATGTTGAATGATCTTTGTTTAATTTGTTGCTAGAAACTACAAAATGAGGTTCTTTAAAATAGGAGTAAATAGTGCTATATGTCCCTACCCTTTTATTCTACCCTTTTATCCCCTTTGGCAACGCGCATGAGTTAGTTCTAATTCTGCTGGTATCTATAGGCTTTGGTCAGAATCAATTCCGTGTACACGCACGCTTTTATCACATAGAATGCATTACTTGTTTTGTTAATGGCGTTCACTCAACACCAACATTACGGATACATATGAAAGACACTGAAGAAAGATGCAGTAAAAGCCGCAAGGACTAATATAGTTTTGCAATAAGTCAGTTATTCATTATACCGGTTTAGATTTGCCGTTACTGAATCCTTGTCACCACCATAATAACACACAAGAACAACACCAGTTTCACATGCCACTCATAAGAAACTTGAAACATTTAATATACTATGACGACATTATTCCGGATCTTTATAATTTTCTTTATTTTTATCAGCAAATCCCCTTGCACTTCCACGCAGTTTAACATCAATGGATCCATTCATACTCAAGAATCTTCATCTCCAAACCCGAATAGCAGAAGTCTGAATCGTGACGAATTGATCATTGTGACCGCTATGCACGAATAAAGAGCGTACTTCGATCCGTCCATTGATCTAGTGTGAAACGATGTGTGATTTATGTCAACGTGTGACGAATCGATGGGGTTTGATATTATTCGATATTATTAATAATTTGTACGCGTTTTTGAACGTCATTGTCGAGGTTAAGTGGTGACAAATGCGATAGGTTGGTTTATATGTCAAGTATGACTGGAAAATTATCTTTTTCATAAAATAAAAGGCAAACGTTGATCTGCCGTAACCATATTTATGTTTCATCATCATATCGGCCGTGAGATACCGGCAGAGTAGAATAGTACCTCCCACTGCACCAGGTGTGGTAAGAGGCGACTAAGTGGTACCTTAGTCGCCTCTTACTATTTGCCCATAATTTCCACTCTGGGTAGGTGAGGTGGCAATCGCAGAATGTAGCTTCGTTATAAAAATGCTATCGCTCACCCCCAGCTTATTGCATTAGAGCTACATTATATGCTATTTCGGTACCCCACCGCATGGTTTCCTATAGATGTCACATATACTTAAAAAGGTAATAATTCTTGTGTTCACTTGGTTCAATAAGATTTTTAATTGTATCGTGTCATTAAAGGATCGAGTAGAACAAAGAAAAAAGTTGTTTGTTGTACTAACTTTTTGTTTTATCCTCCTTCATAATTTTCATAAATCCTTTCTTAGTGCTCCGATGCCTAACAAAAGGAACCCTTGTACAAAATCCCACGTTTCTAACCCTTATAGTTTAGGCCTTGCGTGGATGTATAAGTCAGGTTCACCTTAGATATATATAGATCTATGAAGAGGAGATAAAATGTTTATTATTATATTACGAGTTTAATGACCACAGTCTGACAAAACTATATTTCAACGCGTCATACCACCAATCAGTCAATGTCTGCGATACAACAAAAAAGAGTATTATTACAACTATCTTGAACGAAACTGTCGTCTGTACCAAAGGTCATGGCCTCTAATTAGTTCTCAGGCCATCGAACCCGCTGCCCTGCGAAGATTTACCAGTTCTGCACCTTGCACGGAATCTTTGTTGATTGTAAACATAATATAATTCTGTTTGTTCATTCTAGTGAAAGTTTGATCATTCCTTATTCAAATATTGTTCAGTATATGAGAGATGATAAGCTATTCTGTATACTTCCAGTACATAACTTGACAAACTTTATAATAAAACCATTTTTCAATGAATTTTAAACGCTATTCATCTTATATCCCGCCCCGCCCCGGCTTTTTGCGAATGCAATGAGGTTACAAAATGATTATTGTAGATTATCTCTTAAAACTATGATAAATATCTGGCTTTAATAAATATTTTTCCCCTTTTGTAGACTTTTTTTAAAGGTCTACAATACTATAGTACAATATTTTGATCTATTTCATCGGCTTCAGTCAGTGTTCTCAAGAGTGGCAGATATCAAAATGTATGATGTATATAATTATTATCCTAACAAGTTCCATCCATGAAGATGGTAATTGATTTGGCAAGTGTTAAATCGGGCAGTTTTCACGGGCCTTTTAAAATGTCACTTGCTGATTGATTCTTGTAAGGCTCTATTACAAGAATCAATCTCTGCCCTGTTACAAGATTACTTCGGGAGAACTATGTCCAGTAGTGAACGTTTTATGGCTGACATGATGATCAGTTCTAATATGTCCATGGATAGTAATTATAGGCATCAATACACCGTTACCATCATCAACCATAAAGGTAATGGACAGGCGTAGTAGCAATCATAGAGCATAACTTAGTGTTGAGTATACAGCTGCCCATCCCTGCCCAGTGCTTCATGACCTTTGACACCTACTATTGAGAGAGGTAATACTATTCTAGTGTGGCAATACTATAAAATTGTATCTTTAAACTAGCAGCGCCCCACGGTTTCACTCACATTAAGTTGTAGAACAAACCTGGTATCATTTATGCCACGCTATTATAAGTCCTGGTATGATATTATATTGCCTTACTCAATAAATGGACCATCTGACACTAAAAGAATTTTTAAAATCTCTCGGTTCCTGAGATTAGCGCGTTCAAACAAACAAATATAATATACAACAAAAATAATAACTTCATATTTATAATTTTAGTATAGATAGATAATTCTATACAAACTTTTTACAATAATATTCTTTACTCTATCGAAATAGTTCTGTCAACAACTCAAGTGATATCTTTATGATATCACAAGCATCGATATGCTGCGGCCACGTTTAGTATTAGTCCGTATGCTTGTTTGCTGACTTCGTTTTATAAAATTAAATGAAAACGTTTGTTTTCATTTAATTTTAGTTACACGTCTTATTATCGGTTTTTATATAAATGTATAGTATCTATCTTATTTCATCATCATCATCTTTATTATATCAGCCATTAGAAGTCCACTGCTGGACAAAGGCCTCCCCAAGAAAGAGGAAATTATGCCCATACTTGCCGCGCTTGGCAAGCGTGTTGGCAATCGCAGAGCGCAGCTTTCGCGGTGGGAATGCTGCTGCCCATCCCCACCCTATGCATTTGAGCTACCCTGATTCGGATAGATATAACGCCATCTGTCGATTCTGGGACCTTAGTCGCCCCTTACGACACCTGATACAGAAGGAGGTACTATTCTACTCTGCCGATACCTCACGGCATTAGGTTGTTTTTTTTTTAAATATGCTAAATGTGTAAATCTTTTTTAATGAACACAATGTACAAAGATACCATAATGCCAATTTAAATTGCTCGTACGTCGCTTCCAAATTGACATCTGTCATTCTAATCATCCTATATTTAAAGTGATGGAAGTTGGCAATGCGGTGACGTTTACCATCTTACGCGAACCGTATGATTATGACAGTTTAGTAGTTTAAAAAAACGTTTTCCAATTTGAGGGGTGGGTTTTACCGTAGCTAATACAGATGACCACCTGCCAACGGGTGTCGATATAAATTGGTCGCAGTCAGTGTTGTGGAAAATTAAGTGTTTTGTTGTTATTTAAACAATAGCTCCATTAATGTGTGCTATTCGATTACGAAGATAATTTTGTTAAAAGACTTCAAAATATGAGGGATACTAGCTGTGCCCGCGACTTCGTCCGCGTGGAATAGATTTTTTGGGTGCCATACCTCTTAACTTATATAAACTTTGAATGTCATGTTTATTTATATCGAATCAATTGAAAATAAAGTTTCAAGTTTCTAGCTCTTAAAATAGCGATACTTCCATACAACTTATTATCCTTCTTTTTGCTTGACAACCCTTATCATGCATTAAAAAATAGCCAATATCTTTTCTCAGGGTCTAAAGATTGTCTGTGCCAAATTTCATCTAAGTCGGGTGAGAGGTTTAAGTGGGAAAGCGTAATAGACAGACAGACAGAGTTACTTTCGCAGTTATAATATTAGTGGGGATGGGTGTGTTAATTCCTGTGTGGTACCGGCAGATTTGAATAGTACCTCCTTCTATACCGGGTGTCGTAAGAGGCGACTAAGGTACCAAAACCAACAGTTGGCGGTATATCCAACCAAAACTGTGCAGCTCAAATGCATAGGCAGGAGGGGTAGAAGTATTCCCAACGTAAAAGCTGCGCTCTGCGATTGCCAACACGCTTGCCCAGCGCGGCAATTATAGACAATATACCCCCTTTCTTGGTGAGGCCTATGTCCAGCAGTGGACTTTCAATGGCTGGCATAATGATGATGATGAATTGTTAGTTATTTTTTGTTAAATTATTACACATCGGTTCTAAATTGTACTAAATTGTTTGCATAATTATGTATTTTAGAAGGAAAGAAGCTAGGCCGCTTCTTAACAAGTGACCTGTTGATTTCACTTTATTCGTTGCTTATGTACTCAATCCTTTTACGAAATAATTAAAACCTCCTTTTACAATTTAGTGACCAACATTTTACACGCAAAATTACATTGTATCTACATTCGATACTGAACACATTTATATCGCTCTATAAAAAGCATTAACGAGCCGTTAAAACAATATACTGTGCACAATGTATATGGCGACTGTCCAAATTTCTATATCCGATTCTCACCTCTAAATTGCTAATCTTACGTTTACCAGTAAGTCGATTTTTCTTTGTACATGTTTTCGATCGAACGTTATGGACTATGAAATTGTTTGTGGATATTGACTTGGTTTCTTTCATATAGGCTTTAAAATTGACGGCTGCCTATATAAACGGTTTTGTTTGCCCAGTTTCACTGCTCGTTACGGCCGGCAGTGGCTTTTTATGAGTGTGTTTTATGATACGATATTTGTAAAGAAATATTGGGACCTTATTTACAAATGATAGAATAATTAATAAATAACCATTGTATGCTAATGCTGTGTATTTGTGTAAATATCTATTAAAATCCAAATATTGCAAACGATTTTATTGCATATTAGATGTTATTTTATTGTTATCAATTTTATTGTTTACTAGATTATATAAATTGAATATTATTAGTAAAGCTAGCTAGAAATTAGTTCTTACATCACATGAAACTCTAATTTATATTGTATTTTGTCCATGTTCAAGTAATGTGACGAACAAAAAGATATTATTTTGTACGTTTGTACCAAATAGAAAAAAATATTACGATATTTTTTACCATTATTTTTACCACACGGCAATTATCTATTAGGTACCGGAAACGAAAACGCAAGTAAAATCGCGGGGCGCTGCTAGTTTTATAATAAGGCTAGAAATATGATTTGAGGAATATCAATAATGGCGTTGAAGTTTCACTAATAGATTTACAAACAATTTTTGTTTGTACCGTGCTCAAATTGTTAAAGCGTCCATATCAAATCCAGCTGTAAACTTTATTTTGCAAACATACCCCGACAAATTTAAATTTCCATTTATCAAGTATCAAACCCGTTTCATTTGCTACGCTACCAAATGATATCGCATTGTATTGTGATTCCCATCTGGAATACAACGGATCAAAACGATTCAACAAAAATAAATGTCAAAGAAAATTAAACCCTAAAACAAAAAGTCCAAGAAACACAATCGCAAAATTCACACATCTAAATCAAATCAAGCTTTGAACTAAAAAGGCATAAGCAACTATTGCATTTTTGAAACTAATATAGTTCATAACGTGTGCTATTTAAGCTGGTAATCCTTTGCTGATTTTACTGATGTGTGACATAAGTTTTGAAAGCCGTGACTTATTAGCAATGACAAAACACGGTTGTCAGCATGATGTGGGATTTATTACATACGTTTAATTATTTGCATCCCCTGCAATAGTGATTAGTCTTTAAGTGAATGCATTAGAGTCGAGTTTAGATTATATTTCAATAGTGCAACTATAATTGTATCCTTTTGACGGTTGAATAAAATAATTAGGGTAAGCGTAACGAGGCACTTGATGGTGATTCCGATTGTAACAATGCTATATAGTCTGTTTATTTCCATAAGGGATACTTATTAGTTAAATAATTAAAATAAGAAAGGATGTTTAATTGCACAGTTGAACATAAAAATGAAATAGTGCCCATATTAATGTGTGTATGCATATATTTAAATAATGTTAAGACTATTACGAGTCTGTAGCAAATTAATTAAATATTGAATACTTATACTAAATATTTCTCATTAAATAATAATAAAATGAATTTGCAATTTTATAAAAAAAACGACAAAAAAATATGTATTTATTCCCTGATAAAATGTTAAAATATGAAGAAAAAACTCAAGCACCTTTTAAGTCAGGAACCCGATAATTTTTAAAGAGTAAAAATTAAGTTTTATGCTAGACGTTCTACCAACTTTTAAATAATACAGGGTATTTGTAGTATACATAATATAGAGGCTACAAGCAACTAAAAATGGATCAATAAAAAAGTGAACCCATACTAATGGTATAATTAATAACAAATAAACCAAATTCCCACCCGGCCCTGGTTGCTGACCGAAAAATCTCCTCGGCAAATAAATCAGATTGACAATAGACAACACACTCAAATGGCAACTCGAACGTGTACGAGGACTGACTGGATGATTAAAAACAAATTCCCAATTCAAATGGATTCCAAATCCGAACAGATACTGATGAAAAGGTGGCCACGCGCCATCCGCACGCAACAAACTTTTTTAAAAATCTAACCAAACAGATCGCAACCCATTTCAAACTCTATTCTGTCAAGAATAGAGCGCCAAAAAAAAGTTGAATGCACGCAAAGGGATGCATGCAGCAATATGGCTGCCACGCGGCAAAGCGTCCCTCCATAGATAATAAATGCTTTTAGCAAATAATTACGTTGTTTGATTTTAGATGGATGATGGTCTTCAGTAAACATTTGGTTGTGAATCCGGTCGTGGGAGAAGCCGTCGGATCAACTCTGTTTATTCGGTAATTGGCTAGGAAGCTTTGCAAGGGAAAATTTGCGCAATAATCAGCGGGTCACTAGAGTGAGTTTCTGGATAGGGTGGTGAATTTGTGAGTTTGTACGATATCAAAATAAATTGAATGCAGTCAAACTTGCAGTCATTGATATCATTATAGCATAATCATAATGCGATTATCATGTTAATATGTGACATAAAATCTATGTCTATCTTATTTATAAAAAGTATCACGGCTTTAAGACAAAAAACGTGATGATAGTTTTTTTTATATTAATAACTCCGTGAAACTATTTCATACTTCGACGTAGTTACAGACAGATATGTTAATATCAAAAATACATTTATGATTTATTTAAACAAGTAGTAATGTTTTTCATAATAATACCTTACATGTTTGGATTGATGTTTGTTGCTTAGTAAGACCAGAATAACTAAACCGATCTAGGTTAAATTATAAATAAAGATAAAGATAGATAATACTAAAGGTAGATTCTTACAATAGTCATCTGCATTGGTACCTCACTATCACCAATTTTTTACCGGGCGTTACTAAAAAAAGAATTGTTAATAAATGGTGTTGTACATGGGAACGTTAACAATTTTTGAGCATGGCGTTTAGATATACAAACATTGTTCAAAGATATATAAACAAGGAAAAGTTAATATTTTGTATTTATTGAAATAAGGTTTACAAGTAAATAGACTAGTAAATATTCATTATTAAGCTTTCCTAAAAAGAAATGTAATTTATTATATTTCATAATTAATTTTGTGAAAACGACCTTCAGCTTACATATAGCAACAGATCAACCTACAGAAATTTGTCAAAACTATGCAATCTGTTGTAATCTTTAAAAGTGAGCCTTAAAGATTCCATATTGACATTGAAAAAATTTCAGATTTGTAGGTTGATCTGTTGCGTACTGTACTTATGTTTTCCAGGTAAAATATGATTTTAATAATGTAAACAGCTTGGTACTCATGGTACTATTCTATTATTACTAATATTATAGACATGTTCTCGTTGGATAGATCTGGATTTTTATTTTCTCTATGAAAACAAAAACGTCACGGCCAAGTCGCAGGCATAAAGCTAGTTTTTATAACTGCTTACTTAATAATCTTCTGTTTTAAATATTATCTAATATTGCTAGTGTACAATAGTTATATCCAAAGATATAGGCTGCAGTAACGCTTACTATCACGCGGACTGTATGTTTGTTTGTTGAACTGGTCTAATAAAAAAACGTGATACGAAACTTTATGTACACAGGTCATAACGAAAAAAAAATTACAGATGGTTATAATTTAAGTGAAACATGAATAAATTTTATTTAAACACTTTTTTTGCATGAACCTTACTCAATAATGATAGGCAGTGAAATCCAATATCGGATAAGCCTTACCTTCTCGAGATTACTGTAACAACACAAAGTTCCATCGCACATGAACTTCGACGGTAACGTAGGACTCTGTAGGGACAAAACAATTGGAGACGATATGGAATTATCTCCATCTTCCGCGAACTTTCCTTGTTTCAGTTTTGTTTTGAAATTGCTATATCATGGCACACGGATGTTATAAATCCATTATAATATTATTAACGAGAATAATATCGGTCGGTTTGTTTGTTAAGCTTTCACAGCATAATCTGTATACTGACTTTTATGGAATTTCACGTGGGGCTTGCTTAAGTAAAGAAAAAAAAAGTTCTTTTAACTTCCGAAAATTTCCGCGAGTGAAGTTGCTGGTATAAAGCTAGTAGTATAGGGAATACTGATATCAAAGATTTATAAGAGATTTCTGTATGCTGATTTGTTTCTATTTATTTATATCTTACTAACAGTGCCCCGCAGTTTTACGCGCGCTAAGAACTTTCATGTTAACTTTGCAACCTCCTTTGATATTCTTAAGGGATATTTTTCGAAAAAATATTTACCACTTGTTTCATGACTTTCAATGAAGTACCTTAAAACAAAATTTTATTCGAAAAAACTTAAGAACTGCAGATCTTTATAGGTACTAACTTTTCAGCCATGTTTTACCACCTAAGGGAGTGAATTTGCGAAAATCTAAATTTATTCCTAGTTTAAGTAACGGCTGTCCGTCCACTAATCCATATGAGTACTATAAAGTATATACATATGTTAGATTTTTAGGATTTCTTACAAGCAATCTACGATTGAATATGGCATGTGTATTGGTTAAACCAAAGGAAGATGTAGACTTTTTTTAAGGGGCAGCAGGTAAAGGTGTTGAAAAATGTATAAAATATTTCAAAGGCTTTTAATATATTATGGTCTAAGAGTTAAGCTGATAAATAAGCTATAATATTCAAAAGTATCACTGAAATCCAATCATTACATTTAAAGAGAATGAATACCAAACATAAACTAAATAAAATCACAGACTTTCATATTTATCGGTAGCAAAAATCGGTACAACTAAATGGTGCATTATTGGGTTTAATTTAATACTTTAAATTATGAAACACATAACACATTCAAATTAATAATCGCATCCGAATAAGTCATACAGGCTTTTTAAATTCACGACTCCAATAGAGAATTAAAATAAATGAGGATTCCAATGAAACGATATCACGGAAATATTCCCCTGATGGCATTAACAAAATCAAATTTTCCGAACGAATGATATTTCAATTAAATAGAGACGAAATTTATTTCGAAATGAAATATTCATTCTGGGCACCTTATTAAATATTTTTTGTGTAGTTCGGAATTTAATGTCCTTCCCCCTATTATTCAACATACCACATTCCACTGTCCCCAACTATATTGTCAATAAGAATCCCCTGTGTGTGTTCGAAAATGAAAATAACAAATATTTTGATTATAAATTTTTATTGTTCCTAACAAATTGTAAATCCCTAAGAAAATATACTCTCTCACATCGGCTTATTTAAAGTTACACCGTCGGTCCATAAATTAATGTGTACAACACTAACAATATACAAATATTTGTACTATATCTCATCAAGACTGGAAACTTTGTAAAATCTTCAAAACTCCAAAACCAACCCGCTAATAATAATTTATTCACTTACACTACAAACTCTTGAAATTCGTTCGATAAAAGATTAATTACTATGTACATTAATTTCGGCGAAAAGTTCTGTTCACGAGTATCGCGAAAGATTTCTCGGTTCGAAACTCACGTCGTTATCACTGACCACGTCGATTTGTTCTTGATCATTGTCACACGATGATTCCGATGAGTTTTTGTTACAGGACGCTTTTGTGCAGCAGCATTTCTTAGACTTTCCATCGGAAGCGCTCAATGGACTCTCCTCTTTCTTTAGCTTGACGCGGCGGTTTTGGAACCAGATTTTCACTTGTTTCTCTGACAGCTTCAACCTTGAAGCAATCTCGATCCGACGCAGTCTTGAAAGGTACATGTTCATTGAAAACTCACGCTCCAATTCTAATAGTTGCATTCCAGTGAACGCGGTTCTAATTCGCTTGCTGGAATCTTCTTTTAACGGGATGCGTTTCAAATCCTTCGAGTATCCAGGTAATAATTCTTCTGGATGTGCTAGCGGTGGGCTAGGAGTACCGTTTCTGCTTTCACTCGACAACGACGGCGACCTTTGACCTTGGCTTTTGGAGGGAGAAGTAGCCGTTGACTTGTAAGGATGATGAAGATACGGCGACACTGACTTCTTTCTTTTATTTACAAAATTGATCGGCTCCGGCTCTTCAGCTTTCAGATATCCATCGAAAGGTCTCAGTTCACTTTGCACTGGCTCGAAGAAATCTGGTTGGCGGGGCAGTTGATGGAACATGGGGTACCGAAAGTTAAGATGCTCCAGAAAGGGGCGGAACAAATCCGGAGCTCGTTGTTGCTGCTGCAGTCCAAGGGTCAGCAGATTGTTCAGGTTGCCAGGGTACGGGTATGGAACAAACTTCGGCCTCGCATCAAGGTGTTGATTAATAAGACTGGTGTAAGGGTTCATATGTTCACTAGACATATCTGCCTTCTTACACTCCTTGCTGTCACTTATTAGGGTGTCTACTAAGAAGGACCGAGACATTTTGCGCGTTGCTCACGGCTCGGGGTTTACTCTACAACTGATCCATAAGGGCGGACTCTCCTGTAGCAACAATTACAAAAACTACCCCCACTTACGGCACCCTATTGTAAATAAACACAATAGGTCTCACTCGAAACGTTTCGGCAATTATGTGGCCCGTCCCACCCTTTTGTAGACGGACCGTCAACCCCAATGATGTTGAAAAAAAAACTGCATTATGAATGGAGCATTTTAGTAGTTATGAATAATTTTGTATGGGACGCTAACATCCCTAATATCTATCTCATTAAATCCAATTTGGTTACTGTTTTAGTTGCATCAATAGTTTTTATGCTTGTATTTTATTTTTACACCCCTTACACAAACAACTTTTTAGATCAAGTTAAATTTTAATGTAATAATAAATGAATTAGTATCTATAAAACACTTTTACAAGTTGATAATGCATAAAAATTGTTGGTAATTTGAAATTTCAGTGTCTAAGAAACTTTGATATTTAAGAACACTACAAATTATGATTTATCTTCGAATGCTGCAAATTAATTATATAATGGTTTAGCATGATTTATTGCTATATGTAAGATATTTTATTCAAATTACTATAATTAACTTCTTTTATTCTATTTTTGACGGACCTGATAGCGCAGTTGATAGTGATTTCGTTCACCAAAGATCGTGGGTTTAATCCCCATCCAGAGCAAATACTTATATGATAAATATTTGTATTTATCCTGTGAATGAATGTTATTCATATGTACCTTAGTATTGTATTTGTAATTCCTCTATTATCTGATATCTGTAACACGAGTGCTTTAAGCTATATACTTATCTTGATGAAGATCGATGGAAGAGAGGTCGTGTGATTTTTTTTTTTAATTTTTAGGAATGGCTTTTACTATCTTTTCGTATCGCAAAAGATAATCGCAAGCATCAAAACTTTTAAAACGCGCTACACACACCATATTAATTAAGTATGAATACCCTATAATATAAACCTTATGCTACGCACGTGATTTTGATACTGGCCACCCTTATAAGGGAGGGTATACACTAGCCACGCCTCAAAAGGAACCCTCAAACTAGTTTATGGAATATTAAAAGGGAAGAATAATGTTCGGTAGCGTTGTAATTGGGAATCAATTCGGGTTATTAGTGCGTCAGATTTGATAAAAGGTCATGTTAAACATTGTATGGGAATATTGCTGTCGATTGGTCGTTTGGTACCGGCAGAATAGAAAAGTACCTCTCTCTGTACCAGCTGTTGTATGAGGCGATTGAGGTACCAGAACCAACAGATGGCGGTATACTACAGCAACATTCGCGTCGCGAGACTACGGTATGCGATTGCCTACACGGTAGCCCAGCGAGGCAATCATAGGCACATCCCTCTTTTTTGGAGACCACATCCAGCAGTGAACTTACAGTGGCTGGTATGATGATGATGATAACCAAAGAACCCTAAGTGGTGAGTCTAGCTTTCCCTTTTTATTTCATCTTTAAATTAACTATCCCTGACATAAAAGCGTCCAGCAAAAACCAAAAGTCATTTCCTAATATTTAATCTATTCAAAATTGGAACACCATTCAGCAGCAAAAGCGTAATTTACAACACATAATTGCATTATAAATAATTATTCTAGGAAATATTGCTGAAATTTTTTTTATCTATCAGTAAATGAGATAAAAAATATACCAAAAACAACTTTTACTCTAGAAACATCTCATATATGATGATGTGCTTACTGATATCTTGGTCTAATATGTGTATTTGATATATGTCCAAGTTTTTAGATCTGATATGAATGACTAAATATTAGTATATATGGCAGTAATCTGTAAGTGAACTACCTACTATACCTATACATAAATGTCTAATTACGCTGAAGGTCACCTCCGCTAATTAAACATCAGTAGTTTAATCTCCCATATTTTAATTATAAAACTATAAAAATAGTGTTCTTTGTGTCTTTACTAACATTATTCTGTGCTTTAATTATCTGATGGAGCGATATTTTCAAACTAAAACCCCCACTTAATAATATGATAAATGCGAAAGTAACTCAGTCTGTCTGTCTGTCTGTTACGCTTTCGCACTTAAATGTCTCAACCGATTTTGATGAAATTGGACACAGAAAATTTTTAGTCCCTGAGAAAGGATATAGGCTATTTTTTAATTTGAAATAAGGGTAGTAAGAGGTCAAAAAGGGGGATGAAAAGTTGTATAGATGTATCGCTATTTTTAAAGCTTGAAAAATGAAACTTTTTTTTCTGGCTGTTCATTCGATATAAATAAACATGACATTCAAAGTTTGTGTAAGTTAAGGTGTAGAAGTATGGTACCCAAAATAACTATTCCAAGCGGACGAAGCCACGGGCACAGCTAGTAAATAAATAAAATTTGTAGTACATTCGAACTGGAAATGAACCTGGAAAGGAACCGCACTGGAAACAGGAGACTTTAATGTTTAGTCCTGACTACAGACTAAAAAAAAATAATCTACCTACATAAATATCTTCAGAATCTCAATGACCCTCATTAGTTAATTTTTTTAAAGATCGTTTATATAAAAGACATGTACTACAGCCCACACATGCACGTGTTAGTAAGGCGTTACTAGCTTTGTGATCTGATGAGGATAATATGTCATATTACCCTGTAAATTCACTATCTCTCTTCTCACTTCATTTAATCTGTGGTAGATAGACAGACAAAACAAAGAAACATCAGTAACATCTTTTTCAACAGTTAAAATCGAATGGCGTCATATGCTACACAGAAAGTGTAATTTTTTTATTATCATAAGAATTGCAGGACTTTGTATATGTACACTTTATAGACCATTTTACAAAGTTGCATCGTATTTTATGTCTCTTGTGCGAGGTTTACTTAAATCGGCCATGTTTAGTTTACGAGTGCCTTTAAATGTCTCTTAAAATTACGTGCAGAGTAAATCAGATTTATTGGATATTACCGTCGCATTAGCCTTTCATGTGGAGCCTTAAAAATCTTATTGAGTTGCGATTATAGCTCTGATGACAGCGGTAAAATTTTATGCGGGTTTTTGGGTAATCAGACAATAAGTTTATTGCTAAGGTTTGATACCTTTGAAAACATAGTGGTGATGTTTTGTTTTAATAAAATCTAATTCAAATTTTGTAATAAAATGGGTTTGAATTCAGGACTTCGTCCACATAAATTTTGAATTTAGAGAAGCATCAAATAGATTTTTATTTCCTAAGAGAGCTGATTTGAAAAAATATAAGTTTTACAAAATTATTACGTTTCCTTTCAACTAAACAGCGATAATAAAACTGACAGACAATTTAACATTGCATTGATAATTTCGTTTTTATTACCTTTAATATTAAAAAATATTAAATGCTGGTTTTCAAATGGGATTTAAATTTAATTTATTCCCCAAAATGAAATACCACTTTGTATGTTTTGTTTAAATTTAATTGATTATTCTTTATTTACCGTACACGCAGTGAGAAAGAGTACCCCTAACCCTCGTTTTCTATCAGGTATTGTAAAAGAGGACATAGGTATTGGAATCGATAGATAGCTGTATATCCATCCAAAATAGCATAGTGATATGCACTAAGACGCAGAGGGCGAGGATGGGCAACAGCAATTCTGTTGCGAAGCTACGCTTTGCGATGGTCACCGTGCATGACAAGCGCGGCAATTTAGGCTTAAGCTTACCCAAAAAGGGGTATTGCCCATATTCCGTCTTTTTGGTAAAGCCTATGTCCAGCATTGGGCATTCTACGGATGTTCTGGTGAATCAATAATTAACATAAAAAGAATTATCCTCAAATATGATCTTAAAGTCTTTTTTTTATTTTATAAAGTACTAGCTGTGCCCGCGAAATCGTCCGCGTGGAATAGTTTTTTGGGTACCATACCTATTTACTTCAAATTATATAAACTTTGAATGTCACGTTTATTTATATCGAATCAATGGCCTGAAAAATAAGTTTTAAGTTTCTAGCTCTAAAAAAAGCGATCCATGCAAACAACTTTTCATCCCCCCTTGCAACCCCTGGCAACCCTTATTTCGAGTTCAAAAATAGCCTATGTCCTTTCTCAAGGTCTAAAGATTGTCTATGCCAGATTTCATCAAAATCGGTTGAGATGTTTAACCGGGAAAGCGTAACAGACAGACAGACAGACAGACAGACAGAGTTACTTTCGCATTTATAATATTAGTAGGGATAAGGTCTTCTTGATTATAAACGTAATTACAGCCACACATAGACGATTGTGTCATCACATCGCATAACACGGGCGTGTCGTCAATTTTGTGAACTGAAGATACAATATCACATTTATACAATAATTTCGCCCCTGTAACCCTTTAAACCGGGACACAACAATGCAAACACTGCTTTTTGGCGGAAGAAATAGGTGAGAGTAAAGTAGTATAATACAGGCGACCTTTTTAAGACCTCTAACGAATTTATATTTGCTGCTACTGCATAACATTCAAAATGAAACATCTATAGATGTTACGCCGCATCAAAGATCAAACGTCAACAAGAAGCAAAAAATAGCCAATTTTTCAGGCATTGTTAAAAATCCGCCATACCGAAAGATAATCACGAATCGTTGGGACGTGCAAACAATGATACTGATGTTACAATAGGTATAAGAGTAAACATTGCTACTTCGATGCTTCCGATTGCTGAGACAGAGGAAGCTTGTAATTTAAACCATAGCGTTGCAGATATAAGGTCGATAACACCTAGCAAAGAAGAATAAATACTTTTATACGTTCGGTTGCCAAAATTTCTATTACTGACATTTTCGACCTTATATTTAAAAGTGTATTGACTATATTTGATTAAAGTCTTGAACTGACACCCTCGCATATCGAAAAATATTAAGATAGACAGATGATAAAGGGTTACCATGAAACTTGTGTCGAGGGTAATATATGATTATATCTATTTGTGGATAATAATAGCCCAGGTGGTTTGCAAAAAGCGAAGCACACAGTTTTTGGTAATACTGATCAGACAACAATGTCGTTAGTTGCTTCATAAAGTTTAATAGACAACTCTAACAAAAATAAACTAATGGCCTTTGTGTATGGTTTCAACATGTAAGCCATTAAAAGTCCACTGTTGGACATAGGCCTCCCCAAGAAAGAGGGTATGCTGCCCATTATTGCCGCGCTGGGCAAGCGTGTTGGCAATCGCAGAGCGCAGCTTTCGCGACGGAGAAGCTGCTGCCCATTTCCGCCGTGTACATTTGACTGATTTTTTGCATGGATAAAATCCATCTGTCTGGCCATCTGTCAGTTCTGGTACCTTATTCACCCCTTACGACACCTAGTACAGGGTGAGGTACTATTCTACTCTGCCGATACCTAACGGCACAAGGTAGGTCCATAGTATTGTTACCTATGTACAGCAAAATCCATGTAAAAAATAAACTACGAGATTGTAAAAATTCGTAAATACATTGGAGATACTAATACCTAATTTTGATTTGGAGATATTACAGGAAATCAGAGAGAAAACACAATTTCTGGGTGTGGTATAGATAAAAAATATTTGCTAAACACTTCCGGATATATGTGCAAATATGATAAATAAATAACCAGGTAATATTTTTCTATCAACAACAATTTTGATTTTAGAACAAATCTTACATTATTTTTTTTATGCTAGGTTAAAAAGCGTATCATTGAGTATTAAAAATAGAAATAGATTGCCTGTTTAGTCTAGTAGTTGTTTCAGCGTACTGTTTGCAAAATATTCATTAGGTGTTAAAACGAGATACGAAGCATGTTCTCAATTTCATTAGCCTTCAAGTCATTTAGATTCGACATTTGACTGAGTGTAGTTCCATTTTTTTTAATCGGTCATCGAGAGTCCACTCTTAGACATAGGCCTCGCCAAGAAAGGGGGAATTTTGCCAATAATTTCCACGCTGGGTAAGCATGTCAGCATACGCAGAGCGCAGCTTTCGTGGCGGGGATGCTGTTGCCCATCCCTGTCCAATTCATTTGAGCTACACTGTCTCGGATAGATATACCACCATCTGTCAGTTCTAGTACCTTAGTCGCCTCTTACGACACCTGGTATAGGGGTACCAGGTGTACTATTCTACCCTGCCTACTTTATAAGTATTGTTATAATAGTATTGTTACCTATATACAGCAAAATCTATGTAAGAAAACGAGATTATAAAATTCGTTAATACATTGGAGATATAGTAAAATGATCGATTAAACTGCCAAGCCTTACCCGCTACATAAGTCCAACAATTGGATTAGATTCAAAAGCTGTCTTCATTCACACATTCAAATGCAACAATAAAAGACCGATGGTTCAACGTTAATGGAATTACAATTCCGAAGTCAGTGTCACTTAACGCAATCAAAGGCGAAACGGAAATGAGTCCAGAAAAGTTATTTAATGACCACCTGTGCTTTGTCCGGCCCAAGATGGCGGATTCTAAGAATGACTTTTAAATTATACAACAATGGCGTCGACCACTAGTCTGGAGATCTCACTACGGGGTACACTTGTCCGTTTCATTCATGAATTTTTACGTTCATTCATGTTTTTAGCCACGGTGCGCCGTGAATGAAGCATCGATACAATTGTTGCATTGTGATCCCTTGAGAGATATATCGCAGGTATATTGTGATCTGCAAACTTATCTTTACCCATTTTGAAATCATTATTGGTTTTTACGTTAAATTGTTAAAGGTCTATAATCGGATGACTGTTACAAACATGTTATTTTTTTGGATTTCTTTTGAGATATGTAGGACATCGTAAGTTATCTTAGGCGCTATTGAAAGCGTTTGACTCCATTAGACTTTTATAAGTTGGTATTTATTGGTATATTTGTCAAATGTTTGTGCCAAATTTTGGATTCTTTGGCTAAAAGTTATGAGGTTTCTCTGATCTCTGCTATTGCTATGAGTTTGCCGCCAATTCGTGATGATTCTCACGGGTCAACAGTTCTGCGGACAATCAATATAAATATGAGAATAGAAACGATTCTTTAGATGGCGTGATTTCCATTCAGTGAATTTGAGACTCATGTAAACATGTTTCTTTCATGTTGAGCATTTATCTAATAAATACACTGGGATACATTTGCGAAATATATTTCCTTTATAATATAAACTTATTTGTTATCTGGTTAACATTAAACTTTCAACTGGCTATGTGAATAAACTACTATGATTGCATTTTGCTACAAAAGGGGGTTAAGTCAAAAATTGAAAGTCACCCAGAGAGTGAAGTTGGCCCGGCAACATCAAAGCAGCAAATTAATGGAGAGAACGACCCGCGCCGAAAAAAGGGTAAAGTAACATTTTTAATAAAACCACACAGCGTTGCTCAGAGCCAAGTAAGTAAATTGTGACATCAAATTTTCAGTTTGCGAGTCGTTGCTATTATAGAAAGTTGCAAACCTCTTTCGATTAAAATCCTGTCAATCATTTCTTTGTGTAGCAAATTGAAATGATTGACAAGTGTCCCAAACAAATGAAAACTGCACAAAATGTTGATGTCGAGTTAGCATAAAAATATATGGATGTTTGCTCTTTATCACTATGATACAAATGAAAGAGAGGAATATAAAGGTATGGGTTTCTTTCTCATCCTTTGAACTTGTAACTGTATTAGTTAAAGCATTTTTGCATTGAATTTATTACAAGATTTTCAAGAGTTGGTTGCAATAAATACTTTATCATTAACTGATAACATTATGCCATTTTATAGCATGTTGTCCAATAACTGCTTTTAAGTAATCATTACCATCATTAAGATATTACTTTAGACGTCCACTGCTGGACATAGGCATATTTAAAAAAGACTCGTGGACATTACTTGTTTGTCGATCTAGCCTAATAAAAACATAATATTAATAAATAATAAAAAAAAAGATTTGTTAATTTCGATTAAAATTAGACTTATACTATATCATCCCCAAATCTGTTAAAGTTAATAAGGCTTGTTAGAAATGCTTCCAAAACAGTATCGAACCTGATACCCTTCATTAGGGTGCACGTGTGCTGTGAGAGGGCATGGGTGTATCGGCTGACCCTCTCGGAGGGCGCAAAACACCTACGATTTGAGTGCTCTACTATATTACAAGATGTATTGGATGTAAAAATTTAATTTGATGGTACGAAGATTTTGTTTCTAATGAGCTGGTGCCTACGGCAAAGAGATGTTCGTAATCCTATCTGGTGCACCAGAGTTAGTGGCGTTGATCTTCACCCGGAACAAATATTAAAATCATGATGTACGTGTTTTAATGTATCTAAGTGTTGATCATATGCATTTAAGTATTGTCTTTATGATTCCTCTAATATCTGATGTCCTTAACACAAGTGTTATAAGCGACTTGTAGAGGAGTCAGGTCAATATATGAGATGTTGAGTGAATTTATAATAAAAAGAGGTATATTTTCTTTCCGTCAGTATTTTCTTAGTATTTATTTTGTTCCTATAATAAAATTCATTTTTATAAAATAATTTTTTTGTAGAATAATACGAAGTTATGGAGAATAAATAGTTAAAAACAAATAAATAAATAAAATATCATTATTTATTTAGCAGCTTGGATTATAAACTGTGATATTGATCATAAAGAAATTACTTGTCACGGCTTTAAAAGGAGGTTTATTTTATTGTTTCTGGTGCCGGTAGATTAGTATAAGGTAGGCCTAATTTATATGTTAGATGACTCCTATGATCCCGTGAAGTCATCAGGTTCATCAAAATTATGAGTATAATAGAATTTAGTGCTACATATTTCTAAAATAAAATTGTTTTATTAATTATTTTTGACGATTTGATAGTGCTTGTAATATCACTATTTGAATAATGAGTATTTTGATCTGATCAAGATATTTTTGACATTACGCTATATCGTAGGTTTGACAATAATTAGAAAAGCATGTAATGAATAAACTTTGTACTCTTTTATGCTCAACTAGTGACAGAACTATGTGATGCACCGAGTGTTTTATTGCTGAGGTTTGGGTGTATTTTTTTTTTTTTTGTTATTATAGTTAAAAATGATTGGGAGATTCATTTGAAGTAAATATTCGAAAGAGGTAGGGAACGTATAAAGGTCGTCTGCTTTGATACATTAATCTTACTTATTTCTTCGGCAAAATTGCAGAGTTCGCATTGCTGTATACCGGTTTAAAGAGTGAAAAGAGGTCAAGTCACAATGTTGGCAACACGTTAGTGATATCCTTATGATATCACGACCGTCTATAGGCTGCGTTTATGCTTATAACCACGTGGACTAATTGTATATTTCTCGATCTGGTCTAATAAAAAAACATACAGAAGATAGTTGTAAAATACCACCATAACATTACTGTGTCTTTTGACTTAAATAATACTAGCATTAAACCAACCTTACTCTCAGGTGGAATATAAAAAAATGACCGTATTGATAAAGCTAGCCGACTTCAAGTACTTCTCAAAGAATAAACGGGAAAACAAAGATCCTCTCGAAGCCGAAAGACGCCGACTTCTCAAGTAGTGCACCAAGTTCCCATGGTCGTATTAATTGCAGCACAATCGGGAATCCTGTCAGCGCAAAGTGGCTTTTACGGGATTGACAAATTGTTTAGAAGTGAGGGGTGATATGGTGCAAGTCATGAGAGACCTTCTTGCATATGATCAGAAACGAAGGTAGAAATCGTATAGAAATATTATATCCATATATTTTGTTATACAACGAGTGGAGACGTTGTCCTGTCTTAACTATCATGAAATGAAAAATAGCGACCATAAATAGTAATAAAATAAACTATCCTATCTCTCAATGTAGATCAAACTGTACACAGAAAGAAAAAAAAATCGATTTAGTAGTTAAGAAGTTTATCCCGCACAAACATCGTTACACAAAATTTTCATTTACAAAGATAGACTCAATTTTGCTATGTCTAACAGTGGACTTTCAGTGATTGAAATGGTCATAGTGAGCAAGATGAACAAACAATTCTATTGTGCGTATCGCAAAATTAATCTTCGCGCATATCCAATGCAGAGCCACTTTTCCGAGCTTCTACTCATATTTATATGGCCGTGAGGTACTGGCAGAGTAAAATAGTACCCCCCTGTACCAGATATCGTAAGAGGCCACTAAGGTATCAGAACCGACAGATGGCGGTTCCATGTCATTGCATATCCATGCAAAAAAGTCAGCTCAAATGTACAGGGCGGGGATGGGCAGCAGCTTCCCCGTCGCGGATGCTGCGCTCTACGTTTGCCAACACGCTTGCCCAGCGCGGCAATTATGGGCAACTTACCCCCTTTCTTTGAGAGGCCTATGTCCAACAGTGGACTTTTAATAGCTGGTATGATGCTGACTCATATTTATTTATTTTTTATTTAGCTGAAATCATGAGTATCATATAAAGAAAATTTATAAGAAATATGCACATAAATTGTCTTCTGTCTTTGTCGCTATTTAACGTAAAGCGTTAGCGAAGTAACAGACACGATAAAATAATAAAAAATCATTCACTCTATTTCCCGGTATCGCCCGATTCTTGCACCATCCAATTGCACAATACCAAGCTGGCCACAATTGCGATCAAAATTTCTGTTCGCATTGTACTTTTTACCAATATACAATCATCGGTTCAAAAACGTCGCCTTTTGTACGCTTCACTGTGCCGTTGGTTCTTTCCTTCATTGTTCCGTTGTTTCTTTTATTCGTTTGTTGGCAATTGTTTACTTTGTTTTTGGTTAGTTCTTTTGTTTCGGCTCAGTTGGCATTGCTTTTTGCTGTCAATAATTGTTTAAAGTAGATTGACTTTTGTGTATAACTTTCATTTAACTGTGCTTTTTTCAGAGTTTTGTGTATGTCATAACTATTACGTTTTCAATAGTTGCATTGTATCGTAAAAAATAAATGAATATTCTTAATCAGTATTAGCAGACGAGTCTAGGATATAATTCATCACCATCATCTCACCAGTTATTGAAAGTTCACTGTTGGACATAGGCCTCTCCAAGAAAGGTTATTTGCCCATAATTGTCGCGCTGGGTACGGCAAGCGTGTTGGCAATTGCAGAGCGCCGTTTTTGCTACGGGGATGCTGCTACCCGTCCCCACCCTGTGCATTTGAGATGCACTGTTCCGGATGGATATACCAACATCTGTCGGTTCTAGTACCTTAGCCGCCTCTTACGACACCTGGTACAGTGGAAGGTACTCTACTCTGCCGGTACCTACGGCTTACTTAAGATAGTATGCATCCTATACAATTACATTTATGCATGTATTTATACAAATATTTTTTATTAGACCAGGTCAACAGTGAAGCATACAGTCATACATAATAGCACTAGAATATCACTAGCGCTTTGACAACCTTGTGATTTGAAGATATTATGTCACATTACCCGGCAATTTCACTGCCTCTATCATCCTACCAACCGGAACACGGTAATGCGAACACTGGTATTTAGTAGTAGAAATAGGTGAGAGTGCAGGCTACCTTTATATGAGGTCTACCTCATGCTGGGTAGTTCCGTGCGGTCATATATATTATCCATAATTATAAATTATTTATTATTAAACCATTCTTGTACCGCGCAGCTCAAATACTATTGATTTATTAATAATGCCACCACGTCAGTACAAAATGTTGCTCTGAAATCATAATCTTTCTGGAACATTTTATCTATAATAATAATAATCTCTTTATTGTACACCCATAAAAACAACACAAGAATATCATGAAATAGTACAAGAGGTGGCCTTGTTACTAAATGCAATTTCTTACAGATAACCTTTAGATAGAAATAATGTATACACAACCATGGAGAATTAAGAGATAGAAAAGTGCTTGGCCAAGTGTGCCGCCTATAGCCTGTGAATTTGCAGAGCTCAGAATATTTGTTATAAGAACAATATTACACTGAAATTGAAGCTCTAGATTTGTTAGTTTGTTTATCTGACCGTAAATAATTAAGTGTGTTATTAAACTTTATAAAATAGTATCGCATTAGTTTCAGTCGTTTAATGGACTAGTTTATACACACGTGTTAGCGTGTTGACGAAAGGGTTGCAGTAACACTTGCAACGTGACGAATGATTCCGTCACGCACCAATTTATTGTGACTGTGAACAGACTTGTGTAAATATTGTGCCATTTGAAACTGATTTTGTTGTCTTTAGCTTATATTCTCTTAACTGTATTTTATTTAAAATTAAATAAAAATGTTTAGTACAACTAAACTATAAATTATGATGCCGTGTGGTACCGGTAGAGTAAGATATCTCTCCTAGTACCAGCTGTTGTAAGAGGTGACTAAGGTACCAGAACCGACAGATGGCGGTATATCCATCCATAATAATGTAGCTCAAATGCACGGGGTGAGGTTGGGTAGCAGCATCCACGTCGCAGAAGCTGCGCTCTGCAATTGCCAACACGCTAATCTAGCATGACCTATGGGCAAATCTCCTTTTCTTGGGGAGGCCTATATTTAGCAGTGAATTTTCTGTAAAGAACAGCTTCTTTAATAATTAGATCGTATTTAATATTACGAAACATTTGTCAAATAAACTTGAACAAGTGCTCGCGTCTGTGTAAACAAAGGCTTTGTTTGAAGGGAGAGTATAAATAAGAAAAAGAATCAGCTCGGAAGGTACAAATTATACTTGTAATTTATTTTGAATTCCTTTGATCTTTTCGTGACAAATAACTTGAGAAGATATATTTTTAAGCGGGCAGGAAAACTCTTGATTTCTTATTCGCCTTTTTGAACACAACTTGCAATTCAAGATGGCTCTCTGCAATGAACAGGAAATCTGCACGGCGTCACTTATTATTATTATTATTTTATTAGTCCAAGTCAACAATCAAGCATGTAGTCCGCGTGATAGTAAGCGTTACTGCAGCCTATAGACGCTCGTAATCTCAAGGATATCACTTGCGCGTTGCCAACCTTGTGACTCGTGTATATTATGTCATATATTTGCGACTGTGGAGTGTAAGTAAAATGAGGCATTTATAGAAGCTATCAGAAGGAGAGGGAGGGAGGAATGTGACATAACATCTTATGATTATAAGACTTTAGTTAAGACAAGCGTCTATGGCTATGATGACGATTACCATCACGCGGACTTACCAATTGCTAGTTTGCAAATCACAGCTTCAGCGTGTTTGGTTTAATAAAAAGCTATTCTGTTTCGGGTGCATAAACTGCCATCTATCGGATTAAGTACCATAGTAACTTTTAAATGCACGTGGTAGAAAGAAAGCTGCTCTAATTAAATTATCATTATCATCATCATACAAGCCATTGGAAGTCCACTGCTGGACATAGACCTTCCCAAATAATAGGATTCTTTGGACTTAATTGCCGCAGTGGGGAAGCATGCTGGTAATCGCAGAGCGTAGCTTTCGCGACGTGGATGCTGCTGCCCTACTCTACCATGTGTATTTAAGCTGCATTGTTTCACATAGATATACCATTTGTCGGTTCTGGTACCTTTTTAGCCTCATACGGCACCTGATACAGGGGCAGGTACTATTCAACTCAACCTAACAATAACATTGAAGCCAATATCATCATCATATCAGCCATTAGAAGCTAACTGTTGGATAAAAGCCCCCCTAAGACAGGGAAAATTTTGCCCCTAAGTGCGCCGCTAGGCAAGCGACGGAGATGCTGTTGCCCATCCCCATACTGTGCATTTAAGCTGCACTGTTTCAGATGGATATACCGCCATCTGTCGGTTCTGGTACTTTAGTCGCCTTTTACGATACCTGGTGCAGTAGAAGGTACTATTTTACTCTGCCTGTACCTAACGGCAGTAATAATTAAATCTATTTGGTGCAGATAAAACCTATACATTATCTCCTCCCATATTAGTTCGAATATCCAATGTGTACCAACTGCAAGTCCATAACGAATCCATCAGCGCTATCTCGCGATTGTCAGGGTTTATTAAATAGCTGATGTTTCACGCCAAAATAGAATTAGTGCCGCGCACTCGCACCGTCATGCAGGGGACAATAAAAACATTTGATTTAAATAAATCTACGATCAGTTATTTGTAATGAAAGTGGGAATGATGGGGGACTAGAGGGAATGCGTTTAATTAAAAACTGTGGAGTAACGTGAAGCGTATGTTTTGCAAAACAAACTCAGATATACTCTTAGCAGCGACCTGATGGTGATAATAATAATAAATTACCACAACATCTTACACAATGTACTGACTCCGTGATAAGTCACTTAAGGCACATGTGTTACGGACAGTATCAGACAATAAATAAATCACAAATATACTACTTAAATATATATATATTTAACTCTCAGAGCAATCACAAATATCATAATTATACACATAATAATATGCAAATAATTGGGATAAATGAAATAAAGACGTAATTGTGTTTCTCTGTAAAAATGAAAGTATTATTTACAAAATGCATCTTCTTCACATTTGAACAATTACATGAAATTTTTATATTCAACAAATATTAAATTACCTGTAATAATGAAAGAAACTATATTTAAAGCCTTCATTTCAGGTATTTTATAATTAAATTTAAATAAATCTTATTGATTTAAAACATATTATAATTATATTTTTCCATTAAATAAAACGATGAAGATAAATTTAAGTAAAATTACCGTAAATCGAAGAAGTTTTCTTTACAAATATTTTTTGTCCTAGGTAGGGATCAAACCCACGGCTCTTGGCGCACAAAATGGGATCACCAGTATCTGCGGCACCATTCCCGGTGATAATGTTACTTTCTATTATTGAAAATGGTGTGAAATGGGTTCAATAGTTTTTGAGTTTATTTGTTACAAGCTTACAACTCAGCCGGGGAGGTACCAGCAGAGTAAAATAGTACCTCCCCCTGTACCAGGTGTCGTAAGAGGTGGCTAAGGTACCAGAACCGACAAATAGCGGTTTATCCATGCAAAAAAGTCAGCTCAAATTTACAGGGTGGGGATAGGCAGCAGCTTCCCCGTCGTGAAAGCTGCGCTATGCGATTGCCAACACGCAAACACTGGGTATAACAAAAAAAAAGAAAATATATTAATCCGGGAAGTGAACCGCGAAATGTCATTTCAAGCTCCATCGCCTCGCCAACCATCAAACGTAATCCAATGTCACCAACAAACGTTGTCTGCTATAATCCCGGAAGACATAAAAAGTTTCGCTTCTATTTGTTAAGAGATATTTGCCAACATTCGCGACAATGTAATAAAGAGTTATTGTGTACCGGCTTGCACGTCGGGACACATAGGACTCTAAAACGGATTGTTCGCGAAAGGAAAATAATTTCGCTGCTAAATAAACTTCGGGACCAGCAGATAATCTCACGTCATTCTTTTAGGTAACATTTGACGTCTCTTTTAAATTTGCTTTCATATTTAAGATGACATTTCATCTTCTTCATTATACCAGCCATTAGAAGTCCTCTGCTGGACATATAAGCCTCTCCAAGAAAGGTTTTTTGTTTATAATTGCCGCGCTGGGCAAGCGAGTTGGCAATCGCAGAGCGCAGCTTTCGCGACGGGAATCCTGCTGCCCATCCCCGCCCAGTGCATTTGAGCTGCACTGTTTCGAATGGATATACCGCCATCTATCGGTTCTGGTTCTGGTACCTTGGTCGCCTCTTACGATACCTGGTGCTGTGGAAGGTACTATTCTATCCTGCCGGTCCCTTAGATGGCACAGAAGATAGAAATTAAAAAAAATCAACTTGTCTCAGGTGTCAGGCGAGACTCGAAACTGCTTTTTTACCTGGCGACTGAGGTACCAGAACCAACAGATGACGATATATCCATCCGGAGCAGTGTAGCTCAAATGCAACAGGGTGGGAATGGACAGCAACATTCCCATCGCGAAGGTACGTAATTGTCACTTCGCTTGCACAACGCGGAAATTATGGGCAAATATAAATTTCATACTAAGGTTATTTATCTGTTACTTATCGACAGTCAGAAATTTAATTGGTTTTTTAAGTCAAAAGAATTCAATTACAATAATAATTGTTAAAAGAAGTTTAAACATAATTAAAAAATGCTTTTCAGAAATTAAAGTTATGAGGAATAAATTATTGTTATTTCATTTTATTTTTCCTGTAAATGACAATTGAATTTATGATCTTTGAAATGCCAGAGAGTATATATTACCTGTTACGTATTACGTAGTATACAGAAAGGCACGACGACCCGTTTTTAATGAAGTTGAAATGCGAATTGAATAATAAAAAATAAACATTTTTCCGTTTTAAGCTATATTTATATTTATATAAAATATCTCATTATTTTATTGAAGAGTTGTATTGAAAAGCTGTGCACTTTCAAAACAAAAAATAATAATACTGTGTGTAAAAAGTTGTAGTCATTATTATCATTTCTGTTTTAAACCACTTACTTATTATCAAAGGATTCTTTTGAACACTAACCCCGTTGAAAGTAATAAAAGAAACTTGTTTTTTGTATTTTTTCCTTTGTTGATAATATTTATAGTCTAGTTTCACTCCCTTCCGAGATTGCACTCTACCACTCTATATATAAAATTTATATAAAAATTACTTTCGTATGCCAATATTTAAGTGCAATCGATAATCATCCCTTCATCCGGTCACGAGTGAGCGGAAATGAGTGTTAGTCCACGCGGCAACCGGAAGACAATTTGGCGCCATATTTAATTTTAATGGCGGCCATTACGGGGGTAGAGTTTAAGTTTTTATGGGTGTTTTGTTTTGGTAATCGAGTTTTAGCGGTTATTTGATGTGTGGGATACGGTTGGATGAAGAATTGATATTATTTATTATATTGATGATGCAAATCAAGATAGAGACACTATCAAATATGCCATTAAATGAGTTGTATGAAGTATTTTATTTATTGAATGAGAGTAATACTACACAGCTAGCCGTGAGATACCGGTAGAGTAGAATAGTACCTCCCCGTGTGCCAGGTCTCATAAAAATGCCAGAAACGACAGATATATCTGTCCGTAGCAGTGCAGCATAAATGCACAGGACGGGGATGGGCAGCAGCATCCCCGTCGCAAAAGCTGCGCTCTGCGATTGCCAATATGCTAACCTTGGACTTCTAATGGCTGGTATGATGATAATGAATACTACAGAACAACACAATATGTCTGTTTTAGTGTTGTTGTGTACGAGAATGAACGCGCGCGCGCATGCACACGCAACACATATTCAATAGCACAAAGTTACCCGATGTATTAATTTTATATAAGTTAATTCATACAGTAATGTGTAAGTATATGCTTCAGTCCCAGTAGTGAGGCCTGGTGATTTGAAAAAATGATGATGATAGAGTAAATGTGAAATTACAAGCTTAGTTACCGCACTTGAAAATTGATTAAATTAATTTAATTTATGTAAAGTTATTGTACATAGAAAATAAATATTATTATTATTACTAACATAATAGCTACTCGAGCTACGAGACTTAGACAATTGTAACCACTCTATTGGGTGCTGCCAGTCTTCTTTAGATTTCAAGAACTTTGGTGATAATAATTTTAGAGCAAAATTTTAGAGTGACGTGGTGGCATTTATTAATAAATCTCTCTCCTGATGATATAATAATAAAGTCTTAAAGCACTTGTGTTTCAGACGCCAGACAACAAAGAAATCATAAATATACCACTTAAATATATTCATTTAACACCTAGACACAGAATAAACACAAAAATCATCATGCAAATATTTGCTCTGAGTGGGAATCGAATCCATAACCCCTGTCGCACAAGAGATCACTACGTACGGGTCCGTCAAATTTATCTAAGAATTTCTATAAATCACGTCAGAGTAGTAAAGTATAATTTAAAAAAAGTAACTATATCCGTCACCGATCAATTTTTTGTGTTGAACATAAAAAATTGAGTATCTACTCGTATTTGTAATATTAAAATAAAAATTAAAATATAATAACTGATTTCTACTAAATGATGATGAATGTATACACGTTAAATATAACAAATTATTATTTTGTATCTGCCTGTCTGTTAGTTTGAGATAATCTCTGAAACGGCTAGTCCCATTTTTATAAGACTTTCACAGATAGCTGATATAATAAGTTGTGACTTTGGCTATAATGCTACAACGAATAAGAGCGGAGTATCAATAACAAAACTAGCGAAAAATATAAGTATATATTCAGAACTTTTGTTGCGTGCGCTGCCTAAACGGAGAAAGTAACGCAAAATTGTGTTAAAACGCAGACAAAGTCGCGGATAGCAGCTAGCAGCTATTTTTAAATAAAGTATTTTTTAGTTCACAAATGCTTTCAAGGCAATATTTAATTTAATTCTTTCTCAGGTAAATAATGTTTGAGCATTTCGTTTCCGAATAGCAGTGTTTGCATTGCTGTGTTCCGGATTGAAGGTGAGTGAGGCAGAAAAACCACTGGGTAGTGTGACGTAATAAATACATTCCAGCAACATCTCGCACATCGATCAGATTCCGTGATTAAACACCTAACAAACATAAATATCATCATATAAATATTTGTTTTGGGAGGAGATCGAACCCACGACCGTCGGCACCATCGGGCCTATCAAAGTACATATAATATATTCAATTTGCTAGTCTGGAAATCCGCTAGTAATATCCTTGTGATAATGCAAGCATGTTTAGGTTGCGGTGACGCTAACTTTTGTGTGGGACTTTTGGGACGCTTGTCTGTCGTCCTGGTAAAATAAAAAAATATATAAAAATAAAAAATTTGTATGTTTTGCAAGAAATAATATTTTCCTTTTGAAAGTACGCGTATTAAGATCTATAAAGCGAGTTTTAAGAGAGGGAGAGTTTTCCTCCATAATTGCCGCGCTGGGTAAGCGTGTTGGCAATCGCAGAGCGCAGCTTTCGCAACGGGGATACTGCCACCAGTTTCCGTCCTTTGCATTTGAGCTACACGGCTTAGGATGGATATTCCTATACCTGGTGTAGATTGAGTAAAATACTATTCTACTCTGCCGGTACTCCACGGCTTAGGTACTAAAAAATACCGTATATATAATATATCAAAAATAGTACTTTTTCCACGCATTCTTCCAATTATAAAACTACGAATCGTATAAACTTTTTGTACGCTACGAGCAACTTATCAATAAAAGTTTAGACACGGCCTCTTTAAATTCATTCGTACATTCACCTTTACTATTTTACCATTATTTTATTTGTATGGGAGTATGAATGGGATGGTATGTGTGAAATATGTTGGTCCTTTGGCGAGAAAAGTAGCCGTATTTAGGTAGCGGTGTCTTTGACTCGTGTGATTTCGATACAATGGATTTGATTGGGCCAGGAGAAAAGCGGTAGAAGTCTATGAGTGGAGCGATAAGCGATTAATTACAGACAATACATATTATTAAGATTTATTTTCTAAATATATATTTAACTTAAGATTTTTATTTTGAATGCAAATTGTCAATTGAGTAATTATCCAAATATACATTTAAAATTAGTTGCAAATGCAAGGAGCATTTGCTAATTTACTACCAATTTTTATAATTTATATTTTTTGTATAATGATTTAATTCAACTATATTTTATGTTAGATAGAGTTAATTTGGATCTCAATGTACCCACTAATAAAACCGACCGTAACCGATATATATATACATATATATCGGTTATCGGTACCTTAGTCACCGCTTACGACACCAGGTGCAGTGGAAGGTACTATTCTACACCACCGGTACCTCACGGTAGAGGAGAATATTTATATATTATATTCCTTTATATAACTATTATAAGACTTTCAAACAAAAATTAAGCTCGCTTGTGATGGCATGCGATCATTGATACATGGAATTTCTAAGGTTTCATGGCCAAATACGCATCTCCTTTGTAAGAGGATCCTTCGGCTCAGCACCGCCCACTCTAATTGATTGCATAACTGCTTTCCATTCATTCAGAGGCCATTCATGCACCCATTCATTCAATCATTCATTCATTCGACATGCGGCGACAAATCGTCTGGCATTTGTTTGCAACATTTTTACCTAATTTTGACAATTAATCTCGTTCGAATTTCAACCTTATACCTTTATTTTAGAATTCCTTAGGAATTTGGAGTACTCAAATACAAAGTTGGGTGATATATATTAATATATACGTTATGTTGAGGCGTTAAGATTGATTTTAGTTTAACGTGATTTGATAAAAATACGTAAATCGATACGCCGTCATCTTATTATATTTATAATGTATTATTGGGATGAATTTCATGCTTGCCTCTGGTTTTTAGAGTTCCTTGAGTATCTATCAACTATATATATACATATCGCTTGACATTATCAAAGTAGCAGTGTCCATATATATTTTTTTATTTACCTTATTGCACAACTGGAACATAGCATGAAAAAATAATGGACTTATACCAGCTGGCATATTCTCTCACGACATAAATTAAAAAATATTTAAGATACAACATTAAATATAAATATAATCACTATAAGTATACATAAAATACATATATGTACACACAAATAAAACATTGTTTTATTGTACTGTTGTGTAAACATATGTAACTTGCCGATTAAGAGGCATTCGAAAATAAACTTTTTTATTATTAAATCTCTTTTATCTTCATAAGAGATCAATGCAGTGTAAAAGATGATGTTATGACAAAAATAGAGAAAATAATGTTGAGATCGTTTAGACATATAAAAAGGATGAATGAAAGTAGAATGACTGCACAAAACGGGAGTGAATAGTTGAAATGAAGTTGAAATTAAAGAGTTGGTGTAGCACGACCTAGGCGAACATACCTTAACCAGGTAGAAGTGATATTAAAGAAGAGCCAGGTCAGAAGACCTAAGAATAAACGAGCGTGTAAGGGAAGCAAGAGAGGTATGCCACGATCGTAGTTAGTGGAGATCTGAAATCTCTCTTTTTCTGATGGGACACATGCGGGATGTATGTATGTGCAAAATCATAAATATGATCAGCGTACGATAAAGTAAAGAGATGAAATAAAATTAGACGGAGCCTTTTATTATAAATATGAATGTCACTTAACCGCCATTTTTCAGTGAAGGCAGACACACTGTCACCTCAAGTGGGGCCATTGATACAAATTTTGCATGGTACAACGATTATATATGAACATCTATGAGAGTGTATGATTTTATAGGGCATTTAGCATCTTATCGATGGGACGTTTAACGGATGCCTTTGTATTGTTACACGCAGATGTTATGTGAAAAAAAAAAATGGCAGAAGTGTGACACAGATTATATTGTGACGGAATTAAAGCGATTTTTTTAACGGAGGATACGCAAAAATAATACATTCCTGATGCAACTATTGACTTCTAAACTTAACATCATTTAGGAATTTTTTCTCTGTCAAACTTAACTTTTTAAGTTCTGCTCAATTTTATTAAGTTTTGTTCAGTCATGAAAAGGAAGCAAGCAGTTAGATAAACATTTATCATTGTTGGTCCACTGTAAGCACGCCTCCATAGGTTCTTTTGGATCTTTTTTAGTTCTTTTAGTTCTTTCCTCAAAGGTTCTTTTAGAAATCACCTGGGGAGGCACCCCGGGTGATTTCCAAAAGAACCTTTTATATGCAGTCTGCGTAGTGTAAAGTCTAATAGTATTTAAAGTCATAAATAGACAGAATCGTAGACATTGAAATCGTAAAAATGTTTACAAATTAATACTTTCATTAATATTATTATTTTATATTATAAAGTCATCACAAAGATATCACCAGCGTATCACCAACTCTCTGAACTGAAGATACTATGTCATTTACCTAGTAATTTCACTGCCTCTCTCACGCTTCGCACGCAAATAGGTGAGATTGAGGTACCAATTTAGACGTCATTTGTAAGAGGTTTACCTCTTGTATACTATAGATGTTTAAAATATCCTGATAACCTGATAACCTAATAGGGAATAAATGTTTATGACTATGACGAATAGGTCATTGAGTGGCATTTTTAACCGTACATTTTACTTTTTGATCATGACGTGAACTACATAACAGAAATGCACTTGCAACGCTTGTGCCAATAATGGTTTCCTGAACTGTTTATAGAACTTCTATCTTATTTACTATATATTACTTATTTATACCAAAAACCTATGTTTATATTTTTAGTTTAGAACAAAAATGACAAATTTTATATCACGACATAAAATAAAACAAAGTTGCATTCCGCTGTCTGTCCCTATGTATATGCTTAGATCTTTAAAACTATGCAACAGATTTTGATGCGGTTTTTTTAATTAGATAAAATGATTCAAAAAAAAGGTTTATATCTATAATACATGCATAATATACGTAAAAAACACTGATAATTTTAGATATTTCATTAGTGATGTCGTATATAAACACATTTTTTAGCGATTACAATGCAAACGCTGGGTAAACCCGACGAGTTAGATTAAAATGTACTATAGTATTGTGTGTCACAAAATTGTCTACAAATATTCTGCAATAATATTTGTCCATCTCTTAGGTATAACCTACAATAACCAATTTTAATCCTCATTGCACCCGAGCGTAGCCGAGACGGTTTGCTAGTACTTAAAATTAAATCGAAATAAATCTAAATTTTTATCCTTTAATCCACCAAATTAAATACTGTTATTGTTTCGGTAACCTAACAATCAAATAAAATATTACCAAGGTCAAAGAAACCGCGTCGAAAGCTGTTAAAAAGTAATTGTATTGCCTCTAATTTTAATCTGTTTTGTAAGTGAACCTTCATAGTGTTTATACCCGAAGTGATGCTTTCCATTGTCTATATACCATGAAATTTTGTATTTATAGTCGCTACTTGTTTCGTGTTGCCTCAAATAATTAATAAAAATAATAATAACTTTAATAAAATGAAAATAACTTAGCCTTTTTTGAAAATAATGGTATTAACACTATTCAAGTCAAACACAGTTTCAAAACATACTTCAGAACCTGAGTTCACTACATCACTGATCTAAACCAGTGTCAGCTATGTTAATACACATTATAAAAATAACAGATCACACAATCTGTATTGGATCCATACAAAAACTGAAAGGCGGCTCGTGCAATAACATCTGTTCGTTTTTACCGCTCGCCCGTTTGCCGCGTCATTAAACAACACCCAGACACGCTTTCCACTCATTACCGATTTTTATATCATTTCTGTAATAAATTGTATGGCAAATAAAATTCCTTGCCACGCCCTTTTGAGCGCGGGTTGCTGTTGTGTCGCCATAAAGTTGCGATTAAAGATATCATGCAAATTGTGTATACATTATTATATAAGACATAGGCTAGACATAGGCTTCACATAATTGCAGCGCTGGGTAGGCGTGGTGGTGATTGCAGAGCATAGTTGTGCAATGGGGATACTGCTTTCCCTCTCCAACTTGTGCATTGAAGCTATGCTGCTTTGGATGGATGTACTGCCTATTAGCTCTGGTATCTTTGTCGTCTCTTACAACAAGTTAACCGGGGGTTGTTCAATATCTTATTTTACATGTATGAAATAAATATGTATCTAAGTCTTCCACGAGTATTAATCCGCCTTGATCATACAATTAATTGTATTTTTGTGATTAAGAATTTGTATGTTTTAATCCTTTCTCTTGACTTGTCAAAGAGGTATTTACCTCTCTATGCTCAATGCTAAATATGTATTATAGTGTTTATAAAACTATTTATTAAAAAAGTACACATAAAACTTTTAAAATTAATTTTAATTGAATAAATTCACACATCGTCTGACACATTATTCTGACTCCGAAAATGTGTTAAGTACATCAGACACAAAACAAACACAAATATCCATCACATAGATGTTTGATCCTCTAGACAGGGACATTAACTGTGCGATCAGGCTTCGAATCTCTGTGGCGGTGTCATCTCTTCCAGTTCAAGAGCAATAAATAATCTCTAAAAGACAAATTCTCAGCGAAAAAAAGTGTTTTTGTCCAAATTTTGGACCCCCCTTGCGTAAAATTGTCCGCGCTTTTGTTCCCGTTGTACCGTGATAACATTCATGGCAAACGCATCGTTTTATTTGGATTTGCGGCTTCGGTGGGGTGGATGACGTTATATTGTTTTTTTTCGTACACTTAATGCAACATTGAGTGTAAGTGGGATTGACTGGTACTAGAATTAATTGCTAGTTGCGTTTTCCACACTTTCAAATTATGTAGAGTTTCAATACTAGAGTTTTGTAACGTTGTACATAAGCGTATGTATGTAATTGTCGTATGTTATTGGAGATTGATTTGTGTTTTTAAAATTACATAAACTTAAAATAAAAGATATAATTGAGAAGGTGACGTAAGTGAATTTCAAATGATTTTTATTATTTCTTATTACATGTATTTTTAGCTAAATAAATGAGTAATGAACGTGGTTAAATTAAATTATAATTGTCGTATTATTGTGGCAGCCAGATTTTTCATTGTGCAACTCAGTTCAAATGAATTTAAAACAAGCCTTCACTAAGATACACCTAACTATGTTTTTTATCAGTTAACCAGGTGTGTCCGCTTCGTCCGCGTGGAATATTATCTGTAGGGGATATAGTAGCCTTTCTCAATAAATGGACTATTTAACACTGATATATATATTTTTAATCTGACAAGTGGTTTTTGATATTAACGCATTCAAACAAACAAACTCTTCAACTACTATAATATTAGTAAAGATCTATGACAGCCAAACAAACAGACAGAATTATTTTATATTTAACTTATGGTGTTTACTTAGCCAACATTTGATGAAGTGTTTATTAATAATATATTGGTTAAGTATATTGAATATAATTAATAATATTGATTAATTTGTAATAATAATTCATGTTTTATACATATAGCTTTTAGTTTTATGCATATTGTTATGTAAAATAAATCCCCGCAACATCCCATACCTACATTGACTTGATTCACTTAAAGCACTTCTGTTAAGGACATCAGACAACAAAGGAATCACAAAAATACTACTCAAATACATATATTTAACATCCAGACATAGAACAAACATAAATATAGTCATATAAAATTTGGCCTAGGTGAGAATCGAACCCAAGTCCTTTAGCGCCCAAAACAGGATCACTACCATCTACGCAATTGGGCCTGTCATATAAGATAATAATTTAAAATAATTTAATATTTTACTCACGTGTCATTGTATTTTCGTTGCATTATATTTCTTAATAGGGTATACCAGAACAGTAAAAACTGCTAATCATGAATTAGAACCAAATTCTAAACAAATAATGAGGTATCGATAAAAACATACGTGACTGAGCCATGAATACCAACTAATTATTTTTTTAATTTAAGTTTGCATTGCATTACAATCGATTTTACATCAAACCGGGATGTCCTCACTCTCGAACTAGTGATCCAAATACAATACTAATGTTCGAGTTTAGTGGTAATCTCATTTCATAGTCAGTGGAGATAGGGTCAGATAGGGGGCGTTCATATTCCATGTCATGGGATGAAGATGAAGCGCGGCAATTATGGGCAAAATTTCTCTTTTCTTGAGGAGACCTAAGTCCAACAGTGGACTCCCAATAGATGGTATGATAATTAAAACTACTCTTTTAACTGCTTAAAACAATGCCAAAAACAAATGCAAAAACGCATTACAAAGTTGTTAAAAGAGTAGTTTTATTATGATATGATAACAATATCATAAAGTTAAGTATTTATGATATTTTTCATTGTAAAAATGTTTTTATTAATTTGCATAAAATACGCCAAATATTTCTTATTACTGATATACCGAAATACTTGTGATACGTTGCCAGATAATTCACAAAGACGAATAACCATACCACGTTTACACACAGACACAATTTTAATAAAGTTTGTCAAAGGTGAACCTGCTAAGGTATTCCAAATAGGCCTCAAGGAGCGCTATACCCGTATTTCAGTGTCGGGATCGTGGGGAAGGAATTGAAACTTGAATAATGTAGCCTACACGCGGCCTCGGGAGAATTATTGTCTGCTGTTAAGAATGTTACCTTTCTAGCCCTTGAAAGACATTCTCTAGTTCAATATATATAATTTTATTTGAACACGTCTAGATAAAATTAGCTCTTTTCTGAAAGATAGATCAAAGAATAGTGTGATAAGAGATCGATGTGGTGTAAAAGGTGACATTGAGACAACAATAGAGAAAGGAATGTTAAATGATTTGGTCATGTAGAAAGGATGGATGAAAGTAGAATGACTGTACAAATATATGGAGCGAAAGTGATTGGAACAGTTGATATGAGACGACCGAGGCGAATATATCTTGACCAGGTATAAGAGATATTAAAGAAGGGCCAGGTCAGAAGTACCAATAAACGAGCATGTAAGCTTATATATATATTTATATTTACAACAATGTATTGAATGTAAATATATAGATATATTTACAAACAATGTATTCAGAAAAAAAGTTTATTATTGCAATATTTACAGTTGACAATATTTACATACATAACGCCTGTGTCCCATCAGGGTAGGCAGAGACTATTGATCTCCACATGTTACGATCTTGGCATACCTCTCTTGCTACCCTTACTTGCATTAGTCCTTTCATACATGCTCGTTTATTAGTACTCTTGACAAGGCCCTTTTTTAATATCTCTTCTACTTGGTCAAGATATGTTCGGCCTATATATATATATAATATTTTGTTATAGTTATATATAACACTCATACATAGAACAATCATAAATGTTCATAGCATAAGTCTTTATACTGGATAGGAATCGAAGCCACAATATTTGACGGCAAAGATAGGAAAACGACAAATTGTACAATCGCGACCGTCAAAAAATCTATTCAAATAAAACGTTTGCAAAGTAAAAAAAGTACTTTTAAACTATATTAATGTATGCAATGTATTCAGAACACGCATTTATTAAATCCCTTCGTTTTATCACAGTGTTGAATATTTTACACATCTTAGCCGGAGGTATCGATCGAAATGTAGAAGTTTGACTTATTTTTTTGCAATAGAAACGTATGCCCTATTTGTTAATTTAAATTGAAAATGAATTTATTACAAAATCAGGTTAAAGGTATTTAATTAAAATATCCTTACTAAATTTAAACAAGACTGCCACCTTAACTCTACAAATGTAGATGACAGCGTCAATCTACACTAGTTTTCAAAATTCGAATCATCAATTTGCCAATTTGTCAATTGATTGTTAAAAGTTATACCGACACTAGTGCCAAAAAAAATAGTTTGCCGCGGTTTCAAAGTTTATGTAACTACGTGGACGGTGGCTCAATATTGATATTGGGAAATCGAGTATCGTGATGTGTACCAGGTGTCGTAAAGAGGCGACTAAGGCACAAAAACCGACTAATAGCGGTATATCCATCTGAAACAGGGTAGCTCAAATGCACAAGGCATTGGTTCCGGATGGATAGCAGCATTCTCGGCGCCAAGTTCTGCTCTATGGTTGCCAAAAAGCTTGCCCAGCGCGGTAATTATAAGCAAATTTTCCCATTTCTTAGGAAAGCCTATGTCCAGCAGTCGACTTTTAATGGCTAATATGATCATGATGGCTGTTGTTTGTAATCTCCTTGTCTTCTAACTCCATCTACAAAATAGTCACCAACCATTAAAATGTTATCAAAAGAAGACGGGACACACTGAATATATCTTTAAATAAAATATTTGCAAGATAGACAACGACCATCGAGATAAAATAAAAATAATTAAAATAACTGTCAACGCCTGCGATATTGAAACGGGAATGAACACTGACAATGCATTTAATAAACTCAACAATATCAAAAAGCTGTCAGCTAAAAAACTTTAACAGCTCTCATTACCCCTTTGAAGATGTGAAAAAAAATGTCAATGGCAACATTTACATCACCAATTACAACTGTACAAACTCGATATACCATTGAAAGCCCACTTTGTACCGCAGTGACAATTATTTCTATTATTGTGGCAACCCTTAGAGTTTTAAGTGTTTTCATTATGCTTCAAGTGTTTCGCATATGCTTCTGATTTCTGTTTCATTACCATCCACTGTTATACAAACTTCAACGTTAAAATCACTAGTAGTAAAGACAAAAATTCTTTGAAGATCGGTTCAAATTTTTAGGGGTGCCTCATTTTTATTAGTCTTGACTTGGACCTTAATGCAATTGGAATAGGGTTCACGATTTTATGGGAATTCGTATTGTGAAGATCGTCTCAAAATTGCATAATGAAATTACATTGCATTTTCGCTTTAATATCGTCAGCTGTTATGGACTTTATGTAGATGAGATAAGGTTGAGAATTACAATGATGTTATTAGTGAAATTGACACGGGGTGACGAATGGAGCCAGTTGGTGTTTTTGAATTAAACATTTAATTTGTTTTCTTTATTTCGTTTGGAATATATTAAGTGGCAGTGAATGGTGACAATGGTAATGATTAGATATGCTTACGTCATTACTTTAATTAGACAGAGTAAATGATGTATCGTGCTTTTTCTTTTATCTACTCTATGACGAATCGGCATAGATTTTTTGTTGTATTTTCAAAAAAAGTAAACAAACAAATTATATAACAAAATATTTTTGAATGTACAGAACATAATAAACTGAATGCTATAAATATTTTATATTTTAATTTTTTTTTATTTAATTATATTATTTCTGTTATATTCGATATGATTTTAATTACGTTTGGTCTCAGATTTAGGTTATAATAAATCGGAAGATATTTTCATATTCAAGAATTCAGATTATGCAAATTTAGACGAGCAATGTCCAAAATATTAATCAGTTATCTTTAGACCCTGAGTGTTTCGAACAAATTTCATAGACCCTAACATTCAGTTGTATTATCATTCCTGATTCCAAGATTTGTAATCGTCAAGTCGCATGTAGATTTAAAAACTAATTTCTTATAAACCGCAACGTTCAAACATTTCTAAGGTTCTTTAACAACAAAACAAAATGGGAGCCCTTTCAAAGTATGTAAGAATGAAAAACGAAATTTGATTACAAGCCTGTTTGTTTATTAGAAAAGACACATATAGCATTTTATATTTAAAATACACGCGTATTTCATTGGCGAAAAGGTCTATAATATAAAAATATAAATAACAATACATAATGAGACTGTTATAATTATATACCAGAACCAATTTTCTAGTTTGCACTCCGCTTTACCCTAAAGGGGTACCAGGGGTTTAAAGTTAGTAAGAAACTTCGCTTTTATTGAAGTTATTCGAATAGAATTCAGTATAAACGTTTTTTTAGCTAAGTCATGAACAAATAACACAAGCAATTTTTTTTTGAAAATCTTTCCTTTAAAGTTAAAAAGGGGGGCAAATTTAGTATGAAAGTCCTACAATGTAATGCGAGTGAAACGGGTAGTCTATAAACACAATAGTTCTTATATAAAACAACCTTTATTTATTATATAAAACGACTTTTACTGACCAAAATATATCCGAACAATATTACAGCACACATGTTAGGTCTGAACGGTTATTCTTCAAGAATGTTAACCCTGGTTACAAGATTTATTCTGGTACAGACGCGGGTCATTTATATACCGCCGTTTCAGCACCAAAACGAGGTTACCCTGGAAAAGGAAATTATTCAATTACGTACTTAATGGAGAACGGCTCAATTGCCTTTGTTATTATCATACTTAACTCCATTACGATTCTTGAACGAGTGGCCTGCAGTTGTGTTCATGCATTAACATTTTATTAATAATAAACACAACATCTCATACTTGATCTGGCTTGCATATAAGTCGTGTAAAGCACTTGTGTTGCAGACAACAGAAACATCACAAATTTAATATTTCAATATTTATTTAACTCCCAGACACAGAACAAATATTAATCGTGTTAATGTTTTGTCATGGATGAAGATCGTATCATCAAACATTGGCGCATTAGATAGGATCACTACCATCTAAGCTGTCGGACTCGTTTATAGAGGGTAAATAAGTCTTTAAAAGTTTACATAAGTTAAATAAAACCCATTTTAATATCTTTACTATGAAAGTTTTTTTATTAAGGGACACAGTTTTGATATATCGTACCGCTAGGTGAAGATTATCATAACTGAAAACTTTTGCGTATATTTTTAGATATATAGACGTTAAAATCTAATTTGGATCCACAATTCGTATACTTCATCAAAAATAAAACTTTTCTGTTGAAATTCTTCTAAAGGAATTTAACATTCCATTTCAAGTTGCAGATAAATGGCAATGTTCCTATATTTGTGGGAAATACATTATTGTGATTTGTTGTAACCTTCATCTAGAGGTCTATATAAAAGTAAGTCCCAATACACAATGTCCTTAAAATTCTAGGATACATCAATTATCATAATCATCATATCAGCCCACAAACGTCCACTGCTGGATATAGACCTCACCAAACTTCTGCCACAACGTCATTTTGTGCCACCTGGAACCAACGACTCTCCGAAATCTTCACTAGATCGTCCATCTGGCGGGAGATCGTCTATCCAGTGCATGGCTGCCACTTGAGAACCTTTCTCCCCTATCTGCAATTGGTTCGTCGTACTATGTGCCACTGTTACTTCTTGAGCTAAGTCGTTGACTTTTGTTCTCCTACAGATTTTCTTATCTCTTCCCAAATCCCAAGCATCTTCACATTCATCTCTCCAAAGTCACATATTTTTTCATATATTTCTAAGTTATCTGTTTGATTTGATGAAACTTACGGTTTGTGATCCTAGGAACCAAAATACACCAGTGCAAGTACTAATGTTTGGCAACAAAATTAAGTAACGATCTATGCTTGACCTTTGCAAAAGGTCTAAGTCTAAAGTTAGAATTGAGGGTAGCATACTTAGGTTTACGCGTAAATTGCTCCAGCTTATAGAGCCATAAAATCCACACAATAATTTATACTACACCTCATCGTCATGGATACTTAAAGGTAGAGGTCATAAATAAGAGGTGACTGGTAGTCATGGTAGGTTTATCCTGGAGTATAATTAACTCTACACTGGGGATAAAATGGACACGGAACATAAACTGTCTTGTTGCGGATATCAGACAACAGAGACATTACGAATTTAATGCTAAAATATATATTATAAGACAGGATCTACTGAATACGCAATCGGGGCCGACATTATAAGTATGCATCTTTGTAAATTATTAATATCTTGTTATAAGCAATCACTAGTTCTAGTTAATATCAAGATGCTTATGGTTTTGCCCGTGCGTATGGTCTCGGTCGCTATTGTTGGTTGTTGCGAGCAAATGTGAATTGTATTAACCAATCTTTTGCTTACGCCTGTTTATGAGTGTACTATAACGATTACTGGTATATAGTATAAAATAGTAACAACTATTTTATTTATCAAGGCTCGTGTATCCAAAAAGAGATCCAATCTTATTTTCCAAGACATATGGATAGGAAAAGTGAACTTGTCTTGTTTTCCAAAGCTCGTGGAAAGAAAAATTGGCCCTATCCTGTTGCCAAGGCTTGTGGGTTGTAAAAGTGATGCTATCTTATTCACCAAGGCTTATGGATAGAAAATGTGATCCTATCTTGCTCAGCACGGCTCGGAGATAAGAAAAGTGTTCTTATCTTCTTCGCCAAGGCTTGTCAATAAGAAAAGTGATACCAATCTAGTTCGTCAAGGTTCATGGATAGAAGGACATAGGACATTAATAGCTGCGCTAACAGACCCTTCATTAAGAGTATGCCGGAGATATAAGCTTGACAAACTTCTACCAACAGTTTACCAACGGTGTACCAATCGGGATTATTACTATTAGTTAATTTTTACCTAACACAGGCTACAACCCTAAATGTATTTTTTCAATCTATTTTAATCAAAGGCCAACAAAAGCACTCTAAGTCGGCAAAGGCAATAAATAAAGGCAATTGTGAAGAAGTTACGGCGCGTCCCAATCGCCGAAGCCTCACTAAAATGGAAAAAATTACACTCCACCGTACTAAAGACAACCAAATAAAAAATTAGAACAAGTGATTCTTACTAACCAGATAATAATAATAATAAATTCCCACTACATCTCGTACATTGACCTGACTTCGTCATAAGTCACTAAAAACACATATGTTACGGATATCAGACAACAGAGGAAACAAAAATAAAATATTTAATAGGGTTTGAGGATCGATATATAGCAATATCTGTGATCTGGTCACAAATGATCATTATTATGATAAATTAATTAAGGTCTTCTGGTCATTAAAATTCTGTTATTATAACCTCTCTTCATTCGTCCATCATTTGATTTGTACGCAGAATCTAGGACTATAAGAAAAGAACTCGTTGGAATCGTAAGCAATTATAAACCCAAAGCTTGGATCATAAATCGACACTCATGAGCGGCATCATGGCGCGTCCACTTACAATGTTTAATGGCCTCTTAAAATAGAACAAATTGCACTTCTCTATTGTGAGGTCTAGGAGTAGCAAAATTATTTATATTGTGGGATATGGTGGTTGTGTTTTATTTAAATAACAATAAATTCGCAGAATATCTCATACAATAACCACCAACGAGAGACCTCCTACAAAGGTCGTCTGCATCCGTACCTCACTCTTACTTATATTCTTTGTTTATTGCAAGCTGTGTTTCGGTTTAAAGGGTAGGAGAGGCAGTGAAATTACTAGGTGTGACTAATGTAATCGTAACATAATATGTTACGTGTGAGAACTGAAGATAAGTTCCCAAGGTTGGTGACAAGTTAGTGATATCTTTGTGATGACACGAGAATCTATAGGCTGCGGTCACGATTATCATCGAAAGGACCGTATGTTTATTTGCTGACTTCAAATATATTCATAAAAAATATATGTATCTGACTCCGTGATTAGTCGTTTAAAGCACTTGTGTTACAGCCCTTAGACAACAGAGGAATAACCACAAATATAATACTTAGATACATATTTAAGACACTGAATTTACAGAATTATTTCTTATATAAATGTTTGTTCTGGGTTGGGATCGAACCCACGATCCTACGACGCACAAGATACGATTACTACTACCTGTACGATGGGGCCCGTCGATGTTGTGTACAAAACATCTCAATTCAGTAGAATTTTAAATGTTAATAAATTAAACGATTAATATAAATTTATTAGCTGTGGGATACCGTCAGAGTAGAATAGTACCTCTCTCTATACCAGGTGTCGCAGGCAACTAAGGTACCGAAATACCACAGGGTAAGGACATGGAGCAGTATCCTCGTTTCTAAGTTTCGCTCTGCGATTGCTAATGCCTGCCCAATAATATCACTGCCTGTCGAACCTTCACAGACATGCAAACGCTGCTGCTGTTAGAAGTAAGCAAGACTTTTGATGAGGTCTGCCTCTAGAACACGAAATCGTGTCTTAATATAACAGCTTTTATTTGGTTACTGCCATATTTTAATCACTTACCATTTCGAATGCTGACACGAAGTAGCTGAATACTTTCTGAACAATTAGATGTATATAGCATTCCATCTTGATCCGCGAGGACGCAACCTTTCATTGTGTTCCAAGGGAATTCAAATCAAGACCTTGTCATATCCAGAATAAACCAGTATCAAGCAAAACATTAAATCAACCTCTTTGTATAACCCGATCTATCTGGCTGGGCCAATAGCGCAGATGGTAGTGATCCTATCTTGTGCGCCAAAGGTAGTGGGTTCGATTCCCACCCATAGTAAATATTTATATGATGATATTTGTGTTTGTTATGTGTTTTGGTGTTAAATATATGTATATTTGTGATTCCTCTGTTGTCTGGCGTCTGTAACACAAGTGCTTTAAATGACTTATCTTGGAGTTAGATTAATGTATGAGAATTTATTATCTCATGGGAACCATTCATGTTTCCGGGAATAATACAGGATTTTTGCTAACCATCAGGATCCATTCAGCTATCTTAGCGTGAAGAAAAATAAACATCAACCCATTAGAAACCTTCATTTTAAGAATATAAGAATGATAGTAAGTTGTCCATCAGCAGTTTTTAAATATAAACAGCTAAATCAAACTTTGAGTAAATACACACACATCACATAGATAAAATTGAAAAATAATAAAAACTATAAGGTCTACGTTTTGTGAGAACATAAATTGCTGCTTACATTTTCATGTTTATTTTTGCTTTTTAATGTTATCTGTAATTAGTACTTTGATTCGATCTACTAATAATCAAATCGGTTTTTGTTACATTATTTGTTTTTGTAGATAAAGTAAAGTATCTACAATAACTGAATGTTCTCGTTGTGAATCTAGTAAGACCAACCACCGACGAGTAATGTGGACCGCAACGTTCTAATCAGCTCGGATTTATTGCTGCTCCAGCAAGCACATAGAAACGGTTTCATTGTTATACACTTAATTGACGGTAAATTGTTGCATTCACCTTAGAAATCATCATACCAGCCATTAGAAGTCCATTGGACTTAACATAAGCCTCTACAAGAAAGGAGGTTTTTTTGTTCATAATTGCCGCGCTGGGCAAGCGTGTTGGCAATCGCCGAGCACAGCTATCGTGACAGGGATGCTGTAGCTCATCCCTGCCTTATGCGTTTTAGTCGCACTAACTCGGATGGATATACCGCCATCTCTCGGTTCTGGTACCTTAGTTGCCTCTTCCTGGTGTACTTTTTTATTCTGCCGGTACCTCACGGCCTTAGATATGACAATATATTATATTGAACAATTTTCCAAATAAGAAAATATGTTTTTTATGAAGTTGATCTTTGTTCATAAAAAGCTATTAATATAAAAGGTTTCTTCGACTTCGATTCTCGAGGGAAACAATTTTCGTAACAGTTGGTCACATCATCACGGATGGATGATCAGATAGCGGCTTCCGATCCACCCGAAGCAGTGTAGCTCAAATGCAACACTCGGGGATGAGCAGCAACATTTCCGTCACGAAGCTACGCTCTGCGATTGTCACCACACTTGCCCGGCGTGGTAATTATGGGTAACCTGATTTTTCTTGGGGATGCTATAATGGATGATAATAATGATGATAAACTACCAATCTACGATAAGCCCGCATAGTCGGTTATGGTCCATAAATGAAATTAATCGAAAATAGCTGACGACGAAGATTCCGTAGTAGAATTCCTTTGTAATTTGAACCGTTATTTGGCTTATTTTTTATCCTAAATAAATAATTTCTTGTTAGAAAAAGCGTGCAATTAGCGTGCAGCTATCACCTACCTACTTATTAGTAACAATCAAGTTCAATTACAAGTTCTTACCTAAAATGCTACAGCGCTCGTCTTAACCGTGGAAGAAATTGGGTTGGGTTCCTGGCTGTGTTCATGTCATAACATCCAGGAAAACTTTCATTTATCCTTTCTATATATCCAAAGCATCGAAACATTCCTTTCTGTATTTTGTCATCAACTTTCACACCATATTCATCTCGTATCTTGTGTTTAAAAAAATGTATCTTCTGCTTAGTTCGCATCAAAACTTTATTACTCATCCGTTAATTTACAAAGTGGTATGATCTCCTAAATTGTTCTCGAATAGGAAAATTAACGTTTGCACCACATGTGCAAAAATCATATCGATGTCTGTATACATCACGAGATTGGAAACCTCTGTATCGAACAGCACAGAATTAATCTTGTGCGATCGAAAAAAAATATCTACTGCTTAGTTTCTATCAAAACTTTTGCACTCAATCGTTAATTTACAAAGTGATCTATTATGATCTACTGAATTTATTTGGAACTGCAAAATTGACGTTTGCACTACATGTATCAAAAATGTTTGTATCTGCAAAACTGTGTTTGGTAGACATGATACTATATAGACATTGGAAAATTTACTCTATGCAAAGGGCTGTTAATATTGTATTCGATTAAAAATATGTATATACTAATGGTTATAAAAGCAGCACTAATTTCTTGGACAATCTCTCAATTACTCAATTCCGCTGGGCGAGCATCCATTTAATCGCCTCGTAATGGATGTAGGCCATAGTCGGAATTGCCTTAATGTTCTGGCGTGCTTACAGCAAAATATTGAACGCATAAATCGTATTGTATTACTAAATGTTTTGATTATGTCTTGTAACTCTTCAGTACTGTGAAAATTTTGATAAGCATTAGCAAATAATAAATGTACTTTTCTAACGGCTTTAAAACTTGGTTTATTTTTAAAATCCTTAGAACGGTTGCCGTAAAGTTAACAAAACGTTGAACAAAAAATGCAAATAGTTAAAATATAAACTACGTGTTAAAGTCGCTAAAAAGTAGTTTTACTATAAGTAGTGATCGCCTAAATGTTCGAAAATACTACTAGCTTTTCAGTTTTGTTCCTATCTTTATTTTTAATTAATAAATTCACAACATCTTATACAGCTACCTGATAAGTAGTTTAAAGCACTTGTATTACAGATATTAGATAACAGAGGAATCCCAAACATTGTACTTAAATACATATTTAAAATCAAGATACAGAAAAAACATAAATATTCATCATAGAAATACTTGTTAGGACCAATATCATTTGGTGCATAAGATAGAAACACTTATAGACTATAAAAATAGCAAACGAATGAGCCACCAGGCCAGTTCAAAAGTATATTCGGGTTACAAATAAGATCTGAACCCTTATCCATTGTTAAAGAAATGCGCTTCTATTCTGTTACTGAAACTTAGCAGACACTTATTTATTTTCGTATTATCCAAAACGAGAAGCAGTGCATTCTATTCAATATCATATTTATCTCTAAGCACTCGAGGGAGGCCGTTAAAGCAAAAATAGTACCTAAGCCTGTACCGAGTATCGTAAGAGCAAACCAAGGTACCGGAACTGACAGATCAAAATATTTTTTGATTAATTTTATCATCAAAGCATAAGAACAAATATAAAGTGAACGCCTAATGCGTATTATAAAATTATACGTGTTTTCTTTTGTTGTGTGTATGTATAAAATGTATATCATCATCAGCCATTGGAAGTCCACTGCTGGACATAGGCCTGACCAAGAAATGGCAATGTTGCCCATACTTGCCGCGCTGGGCAAGCGTGTTGGCAAACGCAGAGCGTAGCTTCGCGATTGGATTGGCGTTGCCCATCCCCGTCCAGTAAATTTGAGTTAGGTACACTGTTATAGATGGATTTACCACTATGTCAGTTCTGGTACCTCAGTCGCCTCTTACGACATCTGGTACAGGGGGAGGTACTATTTTACTATATTGCAGATATAAGATTTTATGAAAGTACGTGTTTCAAGTAAATTACATATACTATTATATGTACTATAAGCCGTAGCAGCAAAATAGGCTCCTATACTCCAGGACCGTAATAAACGACCCAGAGACTATAGATAGATAAAATGAATAAACTTGGGTAGGTATCCGGAGCCAAGCCATTTTGGCGATATCCCTGGTATACTTATTGCCCAACTTGCTAATAAAGCGCAGTAACCCTTTTACCTAATTAAGTTTTGTAAATCACCACTAGATGGCACCACTATATTAAGTAAGTATTTGTGTATGTGGTTAGTATTATTTTCACACTAGTTATAGTAAATTACAAATCAATACCAAATGAGGTGCCTCATGATAGCCCGTGTTCGCGTGATGCGATCAAATCATAAGGTGTTTGCAAAACTAATTTACTCCATTCATCTGAAGCGAGGCGTCGCCACTTGCTTAACGCGCGGGAATCACGCGATGCGCTTGTTTGTTCATCGTTTTTAAAATGTTCTCATGTTTTCATATAGTTTGACAACTTATATGATCCTTGAGTGATTTACTTTCGTAATGTAGGATGAGTGTTTTCCTATGATATCCCAGCTTGTTGCATTTGAGCTACGAAGTATATGGGTGGATTTACCGCCATCTGCCGGTTCCGGTATCTCAAGTACCTCTTACAACACCTAATACAGGGGGGAGGTTATATAGAGTATTCTACTCTGCCGATATCTCATGGTTAGTGTATGAATGTGAAAACAAAATATGTATACCAAACGGAATACATTTCAGGGTTCAGAAATAGGTTACGTATTGTAGAAAAAAATCTATCCAAGGTGTGCCGTAGAACGTCCATATTTAGGTCCCATATTGCCCAATAAATGCCTCGCTGGGCAGGCGTGATGGAATGCTGCTGTCATACTTGCCTGTTACATTGTGTGCTAATTTAGATGGATTGGATATAATGCCATCTATCCGTTGCGGTATCTTGGTTGCCTTTTACAACACCTGGTTATATACCAGGTATATCCTGTTATACAAAAGTACCATCTTACTCTCAGGGTAGCAAAAGCTTAATTGTGGTTAATGGTATTAAAAGGTACCTCCTCTGATACCGGTACCGTTAGATGGCGGTGTATCTATCCTATAGCTGTATTGCACAAGACGGGGATGGGCAGAAAATTACCGTCGCGAAACCTATACTCTGAGACTTCTAACACGCTTATCCAGCGCGTCAATTGTGGGCAAAATCCCCCCTTTTAAGGAGTTCGTCCGATTTTAGGAAACTCTATGACTAGTAGTAGATATGATGAATGACGTGCAGAGGTTCAATATCTAGGTGAAGTCAATGAACTCAATCCAGTCATTCAACTTCTCACGTAGTATTCAACGTGTATCAGTTAACGCACAAAAGCAGAATTTCAGTGACAGCCAAATTAGAAGCAAGACGTCGCGAGTACCGACCAGAATCCTAAACGAAATTGTTCTGTATGTAAAGAGTGTAGTCGCACAAATTGTTACGAATTAACATTCTAATTGAGGTGGGGTTTAATTACAAGCTTTTGTGTTTAATTTCCTGTTTTTCCATTATTCCCTGACACTTTGTGCCACTTAAATGTTTCCCGAGCTTAAAAATACGAATTAAGTTGTTATTCAAAGCTTTTTCGTTTCGGCAGTCACTTAAAATTTAAAGACCATAAGTTAAATCAATACTCGCAGTGACTCGTATTAGGATGCGTGTCTGAAAATTATTTGAGAAGGTACGCTAATACTATGGTCCCAGGCGCTACCATATCGCATTGGACCCTTGTGGTCATGCATTTTTTTAATTAAGTATCATAATAAAAAATAAGCTTGTATATACTATTTTAGTAGTAAATATTGATATATATTCTTGTGTTATGGAAACTATCAATCAATCTATCAATTAATAATTAAGTAAATTAATTATAACACACAACATCTCACACATTGATCTGACTTCGACATTAGTCGTTTAAAGCACTTGGATCATAATACTTATTTATATTTAACATCCAGACAAAGAACAAAGACAAATGTCATTATGTTAATATTTGTCCTGGTTGGGGATCAGATTTACGGCCTCGCAAATCTGCCCCAATGGGCCCGTCGAATTGAAAGTAGGTATATATTTTAGAAGATGTTATTTTATAACTTAAATTGTTAAACCTTCATCATATCAGACGTAGAACATCCACAGCTGGACATAGGCCTTCCAAAGAAATTTTCAATTGTATCAGTTTTATGCGGCCAGTCGCTCAGATTAAACCAAATCTCTTTATAATATTAAAACGAAAACACGGACTTAATAATTCGATTATCAAATGATTTCACTTAACATTAAGTTCAAAGTAATCTAATTTTAAAATTAGTCTACTATTAACAGACGGGTATTGGGGTTAGGTTGACTCTATCGTTTGCCAACAGAATGTATCCACAAACGTATTAAGTGTAACAATTTATTTAAATCACAAATTTAAAACTAAGAGATAGCTTTATTTTATCTTTAATACAAAGGAATAAATATCCTTTTATGTTGAAAATGAATATCACTCTTAATCTTAAAAACTCAAATGCCAATTGCCGTGTTTCAACAAAAAAAATGTCACAGAAAAAACTTATAAATTTTAGACAGATAAAAAGGAGAGCTTTTTTTTCTTCGGACTCGTGTCGGCCACCTGGCTTCGTTCACAGAAGCAGAGGCTATTTGACGAAATAAATTAACCTTAAGGACACGCCCACAAAAATGTGCACGTGTTTCGATTTTGACAAATATGAAGTCGATTTTTGGCGTTCAAAAATTTTATTTGTCACATTTTAAACATGTGCATATGCATAGCATATGATACAACACAATGCATGTTGTATCATATGCTTTACGTTTTTTTTCTTTATAACATGGAAGCAAAAAACACATCACATAATTTACTAAAATAATTGTATATATTTATTACATATATATAACAGGAGCATTTCCTGTCACTGTAACGACTGAACGAATAGAAGACTATAATAAAAAAAACAAATTTTATTTAATGTATATAATTATATTATATGTATTGTATGTAATTATTGGTATAGAATTATATTATTATAAGGACATATATTAGTTTTAAATTTACTTTATTCTTTAAATATTTATTAATTTTGGACTCATATAATACTCTATTTGTATTTTTTTCGGTCTGGGTGATTTAAGCTACCTATATCATTTTGCCACAAGTTATATAAATTTTCGAAATTTTTTAACTAGAAAAATTACGCAGAAATAAATTGATATGAGTTTCTCATATGATGATGGAACTCGCTTTATTGTCATTACCGGAAGTCCAATTTTTAAGTCAACTTTGTTACTTTCAATAGCAGTTTTCGTAAAGTTACCTTTACGTTATTTTAACCGCGACCCTACCAGCGATAAGGTGCTTTGCTTATTAAATGTTCATCATGATCCAATTAACCGCAGGGCATCAACTGAAGAACAAATGCCTTTCCGAAGTATTGGGGGATCTAAGGCACAATAGCGAAGCTGGGCAGGCGTAGTGAAGAAAGCTTTGGCAAGGATTTTGCAACTCATCCCCTCTCACTCGATCTCACCTATTTTTACCGCCAAATTGCATTGTTCGCATTACTGTGTTCCGATTTAAAGGTTGAGAGAGGCCGTGTAATTACTGGGTAAAGATGTCATTGTTTCTTCAGTTCACAAGGTTGGCGACACAATAATGATATATCTATGATGACACGAGTATCTACAGATTGCGCCCACGTTTATCATCAAGCGGACTGTATACTTGTTTGCTGATTTTATAATATAAAAAAGCTGCAATAAGGGACTTTGATTTTTAAATATTTATCATCATCCAATTAACTACTGCAGGTCACTGTTGAACAAATGCCTTCCCGAGGCATTGGGAAATCTTGGGCGCAAATGCCACGCTGAACAGGTGAAGTGAAGAGAGCTTCGGTGAGGAGCTTGCAGCTTATCCCCGTAATATATAATACAATTCGTATTGATAAAAAAAATATCGTAATTTACTTAGTATCTTATACATAATAATAACGCTGTCTCCTCTATTTTTCTCAAAGTCCCGAGAGACGTCGTATGATGTTTGCGAACGCGCTCAACGTGTATAGATAAAGCGCATTGGTTAGTTAGCAGGTACAGACAGCAAAAAAATAATATTCATTCTCAAAATATTCTTTGTAATACTTGCGTCATACTGAAAATGCAGTCCGGGTCCATATAAGTAAAAAAAATCCCGTCGAGCCTGTGAAATATTGACCTGCGTACAATTATTTTGCTTTTATTTCACCATCAACACAGCAGCTATAAAATGTCCACTGTTGGATATAAACCTCCATGAACAAAATGAATTTGCTCATAATTTGCGCTCTGCGATTGCCCACACCCAAAATTCCCCCTTTCTCGGGGTGGCCTATGTCCTGCAGTGGACTTGCAATGGCTGATATGTTAATGATAATAATGATAACTATTTCTGACACCAACTAGTTTCAAATAAGGATAAGCTCATATATAAACATAAAGAGGATATACTAGTCAGCTTAAGACCAGGTTTGGGTTAGAGCTTTCTTTATTTTGGTAAAAAAGTTATCGTGTTCGTCTATAATCTCACTTTGCTGGTTTACAAGCTTACATAGACATTAGATATTGGTGAAATTACACCTAAAGAAATATTGGGTAAAACTGCAACAGTCATATGTACAAAAACTATTACGATTGCTAAATTTGTTTTCTGTGAGGATGCAATGTGTGAACATAAGGTCGACTGAATTAGCTATTTAGACCTATTCTTCGCAGTTTAGCAATGTTCGCGTTGCTGTGTTCTGATCTGAAGGGTGTGAGAGGCAGTGAATTTTCTGGGTAATGTGGTATGCCACGTTACCCAGTAATTTCACATTCAACACAAAAAGTTATTTTTTTAGATTAGCTTTTTTGCAGACTATACGCGCTATCCTGTGAGAATATACTTTTGTACTCCATAACAACTTCTATAGTACACAACATACGAGTACCTTTTTATCGGAATATTTTTCTGTTGTCTGTACCAATGCTATAACGAAAACCTTAAAAGCTTAATGTGTTATCTAAAACTATAAATTATTATTATAATCTTTTCAACGCTGCTCTTAGAAGCTTATAAAAATAAACATATTTTAGTTTTGCTTTAAGATTGGAGCAAAGTTGTAAATATAAATTATATTTATTGTACTAGGTTTATTCAACATACAGATGATTATATTACTCTAGCTTTTTGAACCCGTAGGGTATCAGTAGGTCACAAAGGTACTCTTTGTATTAGGAGACTATCCCCTATTACCATTTTTTTTAAATCATCCCTTAAAGGTGTAAAAGAAGGGTGCAAAGTTAGTATGAAAGTTCTACGACATAACGTGGATTAAACTGCGGGGGTCTGCTAGTGCAATTATAAAATAACTCTTTTGACAATTAAAACACAAAATAATAAAAAATCGAAAAATTTCACGTTGCCAAACCTTTGATATATCAGTTAGTCAGCTTCTATTTTCATATATATATATACCTACAGGTTAAAAGTCAGGTAATTTAACATCAGATTAGACATTTATTTATAGGTAATTAAACATCAGATTATACCTATAGATTAAAAGTCAGACATCAGATTAGACATTTGTTTATAGCTCTTGTAGATTTGTTGTATAAGATCCGGCATTCATCATCATCTTCATACCAGCCGTTAAAAGTTTACTGCTGGCTTCTCCAATTGAGAAGACTTTTTCCCCATTATTGCCACCCTGAGCAAGTGCATTGACAATCGCAGAGCGCAACTTTCGCAACGAAGATGCTGCTGCCCATCTCCGCCTTGTGCATTTGAGCTGCACTGACACACTTCAAGTGACAGGATATACCGCTATCTGTCGGTTCTGTTATCTTAGTCACCTCTTACGACACCTGGTGCAGCGGTAGGTACTATTCTAATCTGCCGGTACGTCACAGCAAACTAAAATTCAGCATTACTTTGGTATTATTTTATATTTTATGCTTTCAGTCAAAAATACGTACAAATATGAATAAGAGAACAATGACAAATGGGGAAGTAGATGTCAATATTTAGTAGAGAACATAATACGTTGAACCCGTTCCCATTGTGTCGAATGTCGGATCCGACATTACTCGTACACCGTTTAGACTAATTGGATGTCGGACATGATCAATGCTCGCACTAGTATTTGGCTTAACGGACATTGGATGTTAGCGTAAATTATTTTGAATTGAAGTGACACAATAGTGTCAGATACATTTTAACAGCTTTGTTTAATTGTTAAATCTGTCAGCTTTGTAAAATCGTTTGATGGCGTACTGTAAGATTGCTGATTTTTTATTTTTACTGTTTGTGTATTTTGTTATTTATTTTACATCCTTACTCTGATTATTACCTACCTTTTTTTAAATACTTATAATTATGCATAATGTGATTGCCCGTAATCATAAGAACAGTTATTTAATATAATTTTGAAAACACATTTATTGTTCATTATTAACTGTTACATATGTTAATAAATAAATAAGCTCCATAAAATGAAAGTATAGAACATAGCCCAGTGTATTTCCAAGTCAAATCTGTCAAGTTTTGAATTAGACACCAGGTACTGCAAGCGCCGCGTGTGATGTCAACAAGGTAGCCCGACGATCTGATTAGAACTGCAGAATTGCGTTGGGTACAAGCTGTCAGAACTCAAAATAAAGGTCTGAGTACTGGTGTATCAATCAATATTGACAAACAAGCATATAGACCGGTTAAACGTCATAACAGCTTCAAATTGTTCGTATTATATCACTAGCGCGTTACTAGCCTTGTGATTTCCACGTGGTTCCTCTCTTACCGAAACACAGCAGTACAAAGGCGGCTGTTAGGTGGTTAAAATTAATGAGAGTGAGGTACAGACGACATTTGTGGTGGTGTCAAGAGAATGTGGAATTGTCATAAACGCATCTATCTATTGCTCTAGCAGTACCTAGAAAGGCAGACTGAGATAGAAGACAGAAACAAAAGAAGACGTAAAGAAGAAGAAAAGTAAGAAGACAAAGAAAAAAGCAAAGAACTTCCGATAGGTTACCGGGTTCGACTTCTAAATGGGAACGAGTTACCTTGTTGACACTAAGCCGAGCCCCCGGGAAAAGTCTACAGAAATGAGGTGTGTTTAGGTTTTAGTTGAGAGTCCATGTCAAAAGGATAATGTTTTCTTCTATTTAGTCGTAGTGACAGGCAAAATATTTTCTTACAACTCCGCCTTTTCTGTTCTTAATACAACTTTTAATGGCACTGAAACGAGTCTTATTTGTGTAATTTATTTTGAAGAAGTATCTACGGTACAAACTAATATTACAAAGTGGAAGGTTAAATAAAAGTACTTAATTAGTAAGTTGAAGTGGCACTTACTACGCAAAACCAATGGTCGATAGCGCTGTAAGGTTCTAAACAGCGATAGCGTTGGGTGCTCATCCATAAGGTGGTAAGACGAAGAAGAAACTGTAAGATCGCGCTGGACACATGCCGGATACCATCAGTCATATTGGAGATCACTTTGGGATGTATATGTCCAGCAGTACCGACGTCTAACGACTTGTATGACGATGGTGATGATAGCTTCTGTTTACATAATTCGGCTAACACTGGTACACCTACAATTATGATTGACCCGATGGCGCAAATTTTAATCCTACCTTGTGCGCCAAAGGTCGTCGGTTCGATTCCCACCCACTACAAATACTTATATGATGATATTTGTGTTTTTTCCGTATTTAAGAGTTTAATATAAATATTTTAGTATTATATTTAAGCGACTTATTATAATGTACTCGTACTCGTAGTACTACGTACTCGTAACGTACTCGTGTTCTATAGAACGGCTGGCTGGAAGAAATGGCTCCACGCGATTATCCCGTGAATTGTAATGTGTAGTATGATAATATTATCGTTTATTTATAATAAATAAAATATAAAATCTGTTTCATTCCATAATTAGACGGTACAACTCTGCTTTTTTTTAAAAAACAGCACTTTTTTTTCGCACCGATGACATGTGAAATAAAGACATAGTCTTTTACCTGAAGTACTTTTTACCTTTACGGAGAGAATAACGGTGGAGGGTTATGGGATAATAAATGCGAAGAAAGGAGTAAATTATACACTCTACCTTAAATATGTAGTTTATAGTGTTCCTGCCTGTGAAGTACGGGTAGAGTAGATTAGTAGCTCTCTCTATATCATGTGTCGTAAGTGGTGACTAAGGTACTAGAACGGACAGGTGGCGGTATATTCATCGAAGACAGGTTAGCTCAAATACACAGGGCGGAGGTGGACAGCAACATCCCCCTGACGGAAGCTGCGCACTGCGATTGCCAACATGCTTGCCCAGCGCGGTAATTATGGGCAAAATTTCGACTTTCTAGAGGTGGCCTATGTGCAGCTATGGACTTCCAATGGCTAGAATGATGATAAGTGTTCCTAGAGTTATTATTTGAGTTTTAAAATGTAAGTCTAGATGTAACTTTGTACCCAACTCAGTACTTGTAGTCTGCTCAATCAAAGTACAAATAAAAAAAAAAACATGGCAGCAAAATTATTATATTACGAGTATCAAGTTATTTAAAAATCAACCTACAATGAAACAGAAAGCGCCACTTAACTCAACGGATTGGGAGTAACCGAATTAGTCCACGATAAATTGCCGGCAACGGATGTAATTGGAAAGCAATTCAATCCTGCATTGTTAGTATCCAGCCCTGCAATTGAAGTTGTCGTACCATGTAATTTTAATAGGAAAAATTACAAAGCACAGTCACACGGCTAATTGTTCACGAAAATTTGATCATCTTTTCATAATGTCAACTCGAAATAATTGGGTTACTTTTGGGACTTGTTGATTTATCAATTTGGAAATTATAGTGGGCGAAGTGCTGTTCTATTTGGTTAATTATATATTCTACGGGAAAAAAGTTACTTCGAAATATAAAATTCCATAAAAGTCCGAAATTCAAATATATTTTATGCAAGTAGGCTCATTTATCCGTGCTAATATTTGGCCATGAGGTACCGGCAGAGTGGTATAGTACCTCCCCCTGTACCAAGGCGACTGTGGTACCAGCAACGACAGATGGCGGTATATCCATCCGAAACAATGCAATTAAAATGCACAGGGCAGGGCATCCCCGTCGGAAAAGCTGCGCTCTGCGATTACCAACATGCTCTCCCATAGGTCTCCCTCTTTTTTGGGGAGACCTATGGCCAGCAGTGGAGTTCCAATGGCTGCTATGATGATGATGATGATTATGATATGACGAATTTTTTAAATGCATAAGTTTATGAATATGTGTGGATGTGCAGATGTATGAAATATTTCTTTGTTACTCTTTCACACTTGACCAGATCTTCGTGAAATTTAGCACAGATATAAATTAATACTATGAAGTTCAATCCGAAAATTTGTTTCAGTAGGATAACATTTTTTTTTCTCTATGAAATGGGCACTTTTCACACAATTGCCAGAACACAGAATGTGCCCATAATTGTCGCGTTAGGCCAGCGTGGTGGCAATTACAGAGAGTATCTTCAGGAAGGGAATGCTGCTCCCGAATCCAGTTTAGTTGCGTTTCAGCTACACTGTCGGATGAATATGCTGTCACCTCTCGGTTTCGGTACTTCAGTCGTCTATATAGGGGGAGTACCCTGCTAAATAAATATTTTTTCTAAAATTGGTAAAATATTAAACTTTTGACAGCATAAAACTTCGATTCTGTTGTTGTGTCAACAACAAACTAGTGTACAGAAAAGTAACCGAAACGTGTCTAAATGTTTTGAATATAAAATTTAAAAATCGTTTGCTGGCTTAGATTATCCAGAATACTATTTTTTTTAACTAATTACAGAAATCAATGCAATCTAATTTATTAAGCCCTCAAGCTTAGAAACTGTAAAAAATTCAAACATCTTATTCGTTGTCATAACTCCGAGAAAAGAAGCTTAAATTTTATGATAGATATCAGACAACTACAGACAAATATAACATATATACACATAAATAACCAGACATAAAACAAAGCTTAATATTTATCATATAAATATTTAATCTGAGTGGGAATCGATACCATGCCCTTTCGCGCACAAGACAGGAATACTACCACTACTTAATGCGGTAGACCAAGAGGTCTGAGAGAGAGAGAGAGAAGTTTTCAAAAGAGTGAAATACCAATGCAGATGACCTTTCTAAGAGCAAAGGTCGTCTGCATTGGTACTTCACCCTCACCTATTTCTACCGCAAAATAGCAGTGTTCGCATTGCTGCGTTCCGGTTTGAAAGGTGAGAAAAGCAGTAAAATTATTGGATTAATATGACATAGATCTTCAGTTCATAAGGTTGGCGACACGCTATTGATATCCTTGTATATTGGTATATGCTGCATTATCTTTACCATGAAGCGGATCGTATGATTTTTTGCTAAAAAACTAATGCGCCATCAGGCCCGTCAATTCAAGAGTAGCTTAAAGAGAGACAATCCAAGGGCAACTTGTAGTTTAAAAGGTATTTAAAGATCAAATTATATTAGGACCCCAAAAATTCACACCTCGCCATGTTCTCATATTACAAACATCACGCCGCCATTTGTAATTTACGCAACTTGAATGGAAATCAAATTACAATTGTAAGCGCTTTGTTGCATTCAATACAGTAATCGTCGCTTTAATGCAATTTAAAAGATGGTAGGTATATATTTTTTCTGTTGATCTGAATCGGTGACAAGTTTATTATAGAGTTTAAATTTCCTGATGTTATCGTATCGTCGGTTAGCTTTTGAAAGGATTGGTGATTGTTAGTTTTCATACGTTTATTTATTTATATTTGAACTTACTTAAAGTTTTGTTTGTAGCAATTTAGCACATTCTATAAGAAAAAAAATAATTTATGTTATTTAATGGTAATATAACTTTTTATTATCGCAATAATTTTTGAAAATTATTTATTAAGTTAATTTGTTTCAAACATACATAGTTTTATAATTTGTAGAGACCTTCTAATTAATAAAAAAATATCATAACCTAAATTATGTCACACATGTGTGAATATGAAGCATTCTTACAGTGAAATATATTTTAAATTGGCTTGGTAGTTTTTGTGTGAAATCATAACAAACAATCCAATCTCACCTCTTTAAAATATTAATAATAATAACTTTATTCAACAACAAAAGGAAACTTAAACTAAAATACACTTTGATACTTAAGTACCTAAACTAGGTCTAGCCTGTTCTTATAGGCATTAGTATAAAAACTCCACGGAACTGGTCACGCTTATGAAAGTACTGACTTAATGAATTAAGAGATACCTAAAACTATGTTTAAATTAGACTTGATATTATCGGGTCCCCAAGATTCACAACAAGTTTGAATCGTATACGACCGGCCCGATGATACAGATGGTAGAGATACTATCTTGTGGTAGAGGTCAAGGGCTCGATGCCCAACCAGGTCAAAATATTTATATGATGATATTTGTGTTTGTAATGTGTCTTGGTATTAAAAATATGTATTATGTTTGTGATTCCTCTGCTTTTTAATGTCCGTAACACAAGTGCTTTAAGCGATTTGTCACGGAGTCAAGTCAATGAATGAGTTTAAATTAGATTAATTTGTTGTGTAAATTAGATTAGATAATTTAATACTAGAACTATATTAACATACAATTTTTATTATCTGCATAACGCATAACTTAATTATGTAATATAAAATAAATTACTTGAGTTACATACAAATTTGCAACGATATCTTCGATCTATTTCTACCGCTAAACAGTAGTATCCACATTGCATATTTTCAACAAAAACAAAATATTAACGAGCGAATCGAGTTTATCTTACATCCAGGAAATGTGCTCCGTTCCCTGAGGACTCCGGTAACTAGAATATCCCCGGCTTGCCGCAAACTGAACCGGACCGAGTCCTTCGGGACTTGCTCGTATTGCCAAGTTATCAAGACGCAGTTGGGTTGTGGTGGCTCTATATTAGATTAATCAGAGTTCCACTTTCAAAATAAACTCACGCGTATACTACAAACACATAAGATAGGATCACTACCAGTCGCGCCATCAAGCCTGTCAAAATATCTCCTCGAGTTTGTGTTGAAAAAGTTTTTTTTGGTTCTCTTCTCTTTAGGAATATTACTTGCAGATACTGAGATTTTCGGTTTATACTTATATATTGATATTTAATAAAGTACTGCAAACATATTTTTTTTTTTAATATTTATGTCCTCTTGTCTAAAACGTATTTCTTCTAAACATTATACAAGATCGATTTTAATTAAGATCCAGGCGAATATTTTGATTGCATCGTATTCCAGGTACATAAATATCTGTTATTATTCTTTTATATAAAATGAAATACTTAAATATCTTTTTAGCATACAGTTTACGTTATCATGCGTGACACTTGTGATCACTTGTGATATCACAAGGATATCACTAGCGCATTACCAACCTTGTGACTAGAAAACATTATGTCATATAACTCAGTAGTTTCACCGCCTCTGCTCTGGTCGACCTTCAAACCGGAACACAGCATAGACATAACATAGGCTTCATGTTAAGTATTACCGATAGTTTACTATATAGATTTAATCCTGCAGGAATATTTCTAAGCATAAAACAGGTTCATCATTTTCGTAGGATCAAAAAAAAAATATTTATATTAATCTGTAAAATCCCAACAGGTACAGAAACAAGTCCACTTCTTCTTCATCTTTCTTTGCACTTATAATATTTTCTAACATTTAATTTTACGCGTTCCGCGTGGTAGTACTTGTAAACATCACAGCTTGTGTCATCACAAGGATATCACTAACTTAAACATGCCAAGGCAGGCGCTAATGTTTGGTGGTAGATATTGAGGTATCAATGCAGACGATGTCTTATAAGTAACTTCAAAAAACATAATAGTATAAAAAACATGTACTATTTCAATTTAAAATGATTCCTTTACCGTTAAAATATATTAATAACGCACCGTAATCGAGTTATAACGATGTATTATTAAAATTTAGAAACTTTTAAAAAAAAATTAAATATTCACGCATTCACTACTTATAATAACAACTTTGAATCTTGAAAATGGTTGCCACAAGGTAACCAAAATTTCGAACGTAAAATGTAAAAAATGAAACATACCGCATTTAAAAACCGTTAAAAATAACATAAATAGCTAATTGGGTACGTTTTGATGATTTCACTACAAACAGCTCAAACCAATAAGCAAACCATTATAAAATTTAAAGGAAAGCATTCGTGTTCATTTCTCTGTTACTGACAACGTATATTACGGATCGTCGACTCACGCGCATCTGCCGTCCCTTCCAAAGTGGGCGTGGCCGTTGCCATAGTAACGCTGACCCACCCACTTGCATTATGCGTCGAGAAAGGATATTTGAATAACTTTTTACACTTAGTGATAAAAACATATGATGCCAATTTATTGTTATGATAATAGTCTATGATTAGATAGATTTTGTTTTAATACATATAAATGTACTTTATTTCTTAAAAGATAGACGGTAAACTACTGAACTTCTAAAATTATATTACATAAATTTATTTATTTATGTATATCTAATACCTACAAAAATATCCAATATATTTTTTACGGGTTGTATTTAAAACAAGTCAAAATTTAAAATAACGATGCGTACTATTTCGTATGTAATCAATTTACTTAGATGCTAGAGTTTTTCCAAATTTTTCAATTGATAGTTAACTCTAGTAATTCTATTATAAGTTTGCAATTTGTAAACTTTTATCTACTATTATCAATTAACTACTTCAAAGCAATGTAAATTATAATAAATTCCCACAACATCTCATACATTGAACTGTATCCGAGATAGGTCGCTGAAAGAACTTGTTTTACAGACGTCAGACAACATAGATAATTATGCTACTTAAATATTTAAATATAATAATTATAGCGCGGCGCGTGATTGTGATAAGCCGGTTCATAGCTAATGTCAATGCAGTTAATTTCACACCGTGCGTTACGACAAAGCCCGGGCTACAGTAGCGAGGCAGTCTATTGATGACTGGAATCGGATCTGGATCGGCCGAGGCTGGAGGTCTACAAGAACATCTCCCCAGGAATTATCCTTGCTAGTAGCCAGCATATCGTCACAAAGTTCTAACACCGCGTATGTCAAAGTTGGTAACTTAATAATTAAGCCCAATGATAACACGACATTACATTTCTAACGCTGCATTAAACGTTTCAAAACGTGTATAGTCTAAACAAAATCTATTTTTCACCTACTAAATGCACAAGCAATTGGTTTTAAAATGATTTTTATGAAACGTTTGCATTTCATTCGCAGTTGTACAAAGTGTCATCATTTTACCTCACGCTGTGTTAGAACTTAACCGACGATATATTAGTTCCATAATCATACCCATCGTTGATTATTCAAGTTGTCTCATTTACTCAATCTCCCAATATATGCCCATACGCTATGTATTAAGAGGAAGGAAGCCCGGCTCTTCCGAAATCTAGCATATGTATTTAACAACCACGCACACACAGAACAAAAACAATCATCACCAAGAAAATAATGTAAGTAAGAATATAAATTGCATTGTTATTATAATATCGTGTGATAGCAAATATGTTTGTTATCTTAAATAGCTACATTAATAAAAATAAGCGCGAAAATTTCACAGAATACATCAAAAATCATCCAATAATAAAACTACCTCTAACTTAATTAACATAAAGTTGTTAACTGGAATTCGACTAATAGGCAGAATTATGAATTCTCGCACGTGTTGGTTATTAGGGTCTATACAAAATCCAGTTTAATCCAGTTATAGGCGAACTTTTTAATAACCGACAGAGTTTCTCAAAGTTTGTTCCGAAGCCAAAATATTTTCTTCTATTCTATTTTTTTTTTATTCAAGTACAAAGCCCTAACCAAAAGCATTTTCTAATAATTAATAAAACTCAAAGCTTCAAATGAAAGGCCGTAGTCAAATAAAATTGACGAGCCTGTTGGCACAGATAGTAGTGAAATATTGTGCACCAAGGGTCGTAGATTCGATTCCCATACAAGACAAACGATGAATATTTGAATTTGTTTTTTTCTTAAGCGTTAATTGTGTATAAAAGTATATTTGTAATTTTTCTGTTGTCTGATTTTCGTAACAGAACTGTTTTAATCAACTTATTTTGAGTCAGGTCGAAAACACGGAGGCAAAACCGCGGAGCGCTGATTGTATAAAATTAATTTGTTAATTGGATAACAATACATATAGCAGCAAAGGCAGCCATTGCGTCAACATGCAGCGCAATCACGGCTGGACCTCGTTATACGTGCCTGCCGGCGAAAGGGTGGATCATCGAGTCTGGGTCTAAGTGGGGTGTCACTGCAAGCGATTAACAAAAAATCCCACTAACTGTCCCACAAAATCTGTATACATTTCATCACAAATGCTAGCTACTGCAGTGGATGTATTGTTTTCATATATTTTAAACATTTACCTGATTGACCTGAATCCAAGATGACTTACTTAAAGTACCTGTGACGTATTATCCCAAATATATCACAATAATAACTTTAAAGATTTTATACCATATTACCCAGTTATTTCATTGCCTCTCTCACGGTTAAAAACGGAACATAGCAATCAGCAGCATTGCTTTGGCATTAGAAACCAATGAGAATTAGGTACCAATGCAGCAAATCTGTGTAAGACGTCTACCTCTACTATTTTTCTTAGTACCATATAGCTCGAGCACTATTTACAATCAGAAATCTCTCATTTCCAAATGTTTTATTAGCAGCATTAGATCACCAGTAAAAAGAATACGAATTAGGTTTAATATATATATATATATATATATATATATATATATATATATATATATATATATATATAATAGTCTACTAGTATAGTCATTTTAGTCTACAAGCTGCGATGACGCTAACTATCACGCGGAGTTGTTTGTCGACTGAGTCATAAAAAAATGATTATAAATATGTTTAGTTATCCATGCTACCATCATAGTATCTGCCGTTGGAACTCCATTCCTCAAATGGAGACTTTAATTTTAGAAGTTAATTGGCCAGACTGGCAATAGCCAAGTTCTCAACTCGTCCACCAATACTTTATTGACTAAACTGTTCGCCGGCAGAACGGTTTGTTAGTGAACGTTTGAAACGTATGTTTCGCTAGGGTAGAATCAAAACTTTATTTTAGGATATTGTTCTGGGGTACAAGTTGGAATTGCAATATACATTAAGCTTTTGTTCAGCAAAAACGAGCAATTAGAACAATGGTATGTATAAGACAACAGGAATCTTGTTGTGAGTATTTTATAAGACTTGGATTTTGCCTGTACCGAGTCTATTCATACTAGATTTACTTACTTATTTTGCTAAAAGCGTATTAGGCTGAGACCACGGAAGAAAAAAATATAAGGAAAAAAACGCGAAGACTTTCCAATTAAAATAATTCATCATCTAGCCATAGCCAAACACTGCTCAATATATCAGTCGATTTACTTGTTTAGCAGATGAGCAATCGAACAGATCGGTTGTTTATACAAGAGTAGCTTTAAAATAAGTTAAAACATTTTGTTGGAAAAATTATTTTCTAGTGTAGACGAGTTTATTGACGGTAGCGGGCATTGATTTTGAAATATAAAATCACGTTATTAATTTGAATTGTTTTTAATGTTTATATAGTTTATGTAGTGTAGATATAGTTCTGACATTTACTATTTCTTAAATTATTTGTGTAAAATATTGTACCTTTTTTATAAAATTTTGTGCTTATCATATTGTAATCTATTGTTTGTTTAATTTCACATTAAGTATATTGTTCTGAAATAAATTTAATTGAAACTGGAGTTTAATCAGCAGAATTTTCGAAGACGATTCTTTAAAAATCCTTTTGAAGACGATTCTTTGTCTATACCATCGGGATAGACAAAGACTGGATCTCCACATGTTACGATTTTGGCATACCTCTCTGACTTCCTTTACTCGCATTAGTCTTTTCATGCGTGCTCGATTTGTCTCGGTACTTCTGACCTGGATAACTAAAGAAGTAACTAAAGAACCTCTTTTCCTGGTTAAAATATGTTGGCCTAGGTCGTCCTATTTCGACTCTTCGATCGCTTATGCTCTATAAATTTGTGCAGTCATTCAACTTTTGTGGTTTGTAATTTATTTATTAATTTGATTTAAGAGAGAGAGAGAGAAAAAGTTGAATTACTTAATTCAACCACTTTCTATACACATTTCATTTAAACAAATATCGTGCCCACATCCGCTACAAGTAACGCCCTACGGTTTCGCTCGTTTGTATAATTCGTCGTCATGCGTAACGAATAATTGTCGTTCGTACGTACATTTATAAATTGCGATTTATTACGTTTCTAGGAATCCACGGTGATAGTATTAAATCAAATGTGGCTGATAAACTATTTAATGATTCCATCTTGAAAGTTCGATTTCATTCTAAACTCTTGGTCAGGTGACTTTTAATTACCTATCCTTCGTGTTTCGTGAGCAACACACACTCAATCCTAATATGATGCAACTATTTCAAGATCATCATAGCAACTATAGAACTTTTACTGTTTTACATATGCCTCTCCAAGAAAGAGCAAATTTATCCCATAACTACGGCACTGAGCAGGGGTGATAGCGATCACTCAACATAGCTTCGTGACGGGAATGTTGCAACCCATCTCCGCCCTGTTGCATTTGAACTACGCTGTTTTAAGTGGTTATACCGCTTGTCGGTTTCAAAGACTCAGTCCCTTCTCACGACATCTGGTGTAAGGAGGTACTTTTTCATAGTATCATTTGAGATTCCCTATATATAGGGAATCCCCTTTGGAACTGATGTTCCATAGGCCTATGTCTAGAATTACAATGGCTTATATGATTATAAGCCATTGTAATTCTAAACATAGGTCTCTAAAAAAGGGTAAATTTTACACATTATTGCCGCGCTGTGCAAGCGTTTTGGCAATCGCAAAGCGTAGTTTTCGTGGCGTGGATTTGAACAGTTCTGGTACCTGAGTCGCCTCTTACGACACCTGGTACAGGGGGAGGAATTGTTTTATTCTGCCGGTACCTCACGGCTAATATATAAGAATAAATAAGATGAAGACATTTTTTTTTCAGTACATATTATAAAGCAATAGCTGATCCTACAGATGTTGTCTTGTAATATTGGATTCTGAAGTTACGGGTAAATTTCCATCTTTCTTTGGGAAGTCTACGCTTCTATCAGTGTTCTTTCGATGGCTGCTGTGATCATGATAATTATAAGCGTCAAACTTATAAGTTTAACAATTTTTCATCGTAACTATTTTTATCCACCGTTGATATCCTTATCGCAATTTGAATATATAGCAATTATTTCATATCAAGCTGTTTTATAAATATAAAATATTTATATGTGCATAAAAATTGTTTCAAAATAAAACATTTTCTTGCCTCTAAAACATATTAATAAAACTTGAGTTGTTCAAAAAAAAACTGTATTGAACTTACAAACAACAAATTAAGTTCACGCTTGACAATTTACCTTCATCACGGTCCGAAAACAACACAATAACTATTAACTGTAGCAATTAACAGAGTTTAATATAACGTATTTCGCAAGTGCAAATTGTATGGAATTCAACAATAACTTGATAATTATAATTTACGACATTCATATATCATGCAAACAATAAACATGCCCTTATTAAAATTAATTCATTTTGTTATACGACTTTTTGTCTAGAACGAGGGTTTGTTTGAACAATACTCAATCAATCTTCATTTTTTTTACATATACATGCATGTCGGAGATAGCACTTGCGAGTATGTGCGTCCAGTCCTTGATCCTGCAATACATACTTGAGCATCGAGCCTTTTTGGGCGTTATCGATCAAGGTCAGAAGTCATGACTTCTGAGAAGGTTTCTTTATTCACACAAAACCTCGCAAGGTGCAAGCATAAAGTCTCTCATATTTAACTAATTTGATCTCTTTCTTATGTAATAAACATTAGCTTTTTTGAAAAATACTACCGCAAATTGAACTAGTAATATATACTTTAAAAGATTTAGAATAGACAATATAACTCTTTCTAAGTGAACCTATGCCGAAGTATGGTGCCTTGTGGTACCGCGAAAGTACTATACTACCTTCTGCTGTGCCAGATGTCGAAAGAGGCAATGGAGGTACCAGAATCGATAGACGGCGGTGTATCCATCCAAACCAGTGTATTTTAAATGCACAGGGCAGCAACATCCTCTTCACGAAAGCTAGGCTCTGCTAATGCCAACACGCTTGCCTAGCGCGGCAATTATAGGCACAATTCCCCGTATGCCTAGCAGTGGACTTCCAACAGCTGATATGATAATGATATCACGACTGACTGCGATATAAAAACAGTGTTACGGTTATCAGATAATAGAAACAAAAGTGTTTAATGAAGCTTAATAAAATTGCTACGTGCTAGTTTATCCATATAAATGTTACACTGAAACTTTATCACCCACACAGCTACATTTTAATTCCACTTTCAATTTGCGGTGCTGGGATAAAATTAATTTGTCAATGGTGGTTGCGCGCTATATTCCGCCATGTTTTAATATTTTTAACGTTCCGGAACTTTCGGCGAGTTTTTATTGTTGTAGCATGTATGTACATGTTACATACACATTGACATAGGCCTTTCCAATGGAACCGGTTGAATGCGGCTTCTGATTCGGCTCGGATTCTGCAGTTTTAGACTGATCTGTCTTTTTTGGGTGAGCGTTCCCATTCGACGCTTACCATTTCTTATGCAATACTTTTTTATGTACTTTGACAGATCTTAATTTAAATATAATAAAAGATAACCAAAAAGTTTCAATTTGAAATTTATTAGATGATTTACAGAATTTTGCCAATTTATTAGAATGGGATTGTGTAGGTTTTTTGTTTGAGGTTTCTGTTACCTTGCAACAACTCTCCAGATTGACAAAATATGATCAAATTATATTTAAACTGTTAAAAAGTAGTTTTATTATAAGTGCACAGCGTGTAAACGTTAGGCAATATTTTAAAAGACATTGAGTGCAAAATTAGAAAATGTGCAGGTCTATGGGAAGAAAAAAAAGAAAATAATACCAATTACTCTTTTAAAACTTTATTATTTGAAAAGCATTTTTAAATTATATTTAAGCGGTTTTTAACATATATTAATGAAATTGAATCCTCTTTCACTCAAAACTATTAACAAAAGTCAGAAATAAACAGCTAGAAAAATACCTTACGCCGATTGAATTTCTGAAAAATTTATAGCATCATACATTTTTTAATTTATTTAGGATTACTGATTTTAATAATTTTAACATAGAAATCTATGGTTTATGAGAGACAATTTATCGTTCGTAGAAAAATATTACTCTTAGACTGGTGATTATTTTTTATGTATGACTTCCTGATTTCTGCCTTCGACTTCTGCACCGGTGACATTAACTTATATCGTAATGGGGTCTCTTCTATTCTCGGGAATCAATGGTTTTTATTATATCAAGTATATTTATATGCCAAATTTAATCAATTCACCGGCTAAGGCAGGAAAACACAACGTACAGGTGCTCATGTTATCGTCACCATCGCCATGGTCATGAGGTAACGGCATAGCAGAATGGTATTTTCCTCTGCATCAGGTGTCGTAAGAGACGATTGAGGTAACGGAACTGATTTATGGCGATATATCCACCCGAAACAGCGTAGCTCAAATGCAACCGGATGGGAATGGGCAGCAGCATTCCCGTTACGAAGGTACACCCAGCGATTGCTATCACGCCTGCTCAGCGTGCCTTTTATGAGCAAAACTCTTTTCTTGGGGAGACGAAGACAAACATTCATTAAAAAGGTAAAATAGCAATATGTTCAAGTCGTAAAAGTAAAGACGCGCTGGTGATATCTTGAACCCATAATCCAAGCGTCTATACGCGTTGCCATAGCAACGGTTACCATCCCGCAACGCGTATGCTTATTGGCCAACTTAGTATGTTTAAGAAAAGTTATATATATTAGAATGGTTACTTAACTTTACTACAACACTTGTTCGGTCTTCATTGTTAGTAACTTAGTTCATCGTTATTACAGCCATTGGAAATCCACTACTGGAAATTGGGCTTCCCTAAAAAAGGGCGATTTTTTAACATAATTGCCGTGCTGGGCAAGCGTTTTGACAATCGCAGAGCGCTGCTTTACGACGTGTTTACTGCCGCTTATCCCGTGAACATTTGAGCTGCACTGTTTTCGGATGGATATACCGCCATCTGTCGGTTTTTGTAACTTAGTTATTCTAAAAATTCTATGTCGCCCTCTAATAGCAAAAATTTGTAAAAAGCCATTCTACAAAGGCATATAAGTAGCCAGATCTATCTTATCTTACGGGAACATGTTTTTAGCCTAAATGTTGTTCAATTATCTCTATTCAAATAAAGGGACATGAACAAGTAACTAATAAACGTCCATACATAAACTTTCTCGTTTATATTATCACTAAGGATTGCAAGACAGTATTGTATATAGCATCTTAATAATTCCAGAGCGGCCAACTTACATTGTTCAATCTATAACTTATAAACGAAACCAATGGCGCAGATTGAAAAAGCCCTATCTTGTGCGCCAAAGGTCGTGAGTTTGATGTCCACTAAGAAAAAATATTTTAAGATGATATTTATGTTTGTTCTGTGTCTGGATGTTAAGTATATGTATATTGTATTATATTTGTGATTCCTCTGTTGTCTGACGTCCGTAACATAAGTGTTTAAAGCGACTTATCACGAAGTCAGTTCAATATATGATATGTTATGTTATTATTATTATAAAGTAATACAATAAAAGTAGACATCGAATATAAAATGGCTGACATTTGGCTTTTACTACAGAATATATCGGAAGCCAACTCAAACATTTCAAAGGGCATTCGCGAAAGAACTACCCATTTCAACAATCAAAGGCTCCGCCGACAAAATGACAAACCTTGCCATTGTGACATCGAGTGCTCGAGATATCGAATCGATCATCGAGTTGATCGATTAAGAGATATACCCTTTTCATTGATAGGCATTTCATACGTCGGCTCCTTTTAATGCGCACGTACGAGGAAATTCCGGCAGCGATTGTGGTATTGAGTAACTTCATTCTATTCTTAAAATCTACTTGCTGAACCTGGTAGACGTCTTATCTCTATATATGTACAAACAAAAAACTGTATACACCATTTTTTTAAAGTCAGAATGCGCCTATTTTTAGCTGGAAGAGATTGTAACTTAGTGACATTGATTTTGCTGTGAGGTACCGGAATATTATTTTCTTTGTGCTGGGTGTTATCAGAAGAAATATAAGCGTAGCTCAATTTTAGTATGGCAAGGATGGGCAATAGCATTCCCGTCGTGAGAGCGTGGTATTACCGCTCTGTGATTGCCACCGCGCCTGCCCGCGCGGCAATTACGGATTGTTTTATATAGTTGGCTGTGATGTACTGGCAGAGTAGGATAGTACCTCCCCCTGTACCAGGTTTCGTAAAAGCGAGGTGCCAGAACTGAAAGATGGCGGTATATCTATACAAAAAAGTCAGGGTGGGGAGGGGCAGCAGCTTTCTCGTCGTCGAAAGCTGCGCTCTGCCAACACGCTTGCCCATCGCGGCATTTATAGACAACATAACCCCTTTCTTTGTGAGGCCTATGCCCAACAGCGGAAAAAAAATGACTGATAAGATTATGTTGATGTTGTATTTTGTAAAAGAACGTCTCATGTAACATTTAAAAGTTTATTAATCATAAAAGAGTTACGTTTTACTAAGGCACTATTAAAAACAGTTTAAATTTAATTGATGTGGCAGTAAAAAGAGGCCAAATCACCCAATAAAGACCATGCATGGGCAAGTACTATATAACCATCATACCAGCCATTAAAAGTCCACTGTTAGACAGGGGCCTCCCCAAGAAAGGGGTTATGTTGTCTATAAAAGCCGCGATGGGCAAGCGTGTTGGCAGAGCGCAGCTTTCACGACGAGAAAGCTGCTGCCCCTCCCCACCTTGAACATTTGAGCTGACTTTTTTGCATAGATATACCGCCATCTTTCGGTTCTAGCACCTTGCTTTTACGAAACCTGGTACAGGGGGAGGTACTATTCCATCCGATATACCATCTGTCGATTCCGATACTTCAGTCGCTTTAATAGTACACGGGTGAGCTGGGTACCTCGCGACTATAATTGTCATCGTCCTATGACAAGCCTATGTCCACTGGTGGACATACGTTTCCCCAAGAATAGGGTAATTTGCGTATAATTTCCGCGCTGGGCACGCATGGTGGCAATCGCAGAACGCAGCTTCGCGACTAATTTGCTGCTACCCATTCCTGTTGAATTTGAATGATACTGTTTCGGATGTATATATCGATATCTGTCGGTTCCAGTATCTTAGTCGTTTCTTACGATACCCGGTAAAGAGATACTTACTATGCTACTCTGCTGGTACTTCATGGCTAAATCTATAATAAAACAAGCATACAGTCCGCGGCAAAGATTATCGCAGCCTTGTAATATCACAAGGATATCATTAGTTGCTAACCTTGTGACTTGAAAAAACATTGTGTGTAGATTGAATATATTATCAAGTAATTCCTCTGCCTCTCTCACCCTTTAAACTAACACACAGCTATACGACACGACACTGGTATTTGGAGGTAAAAATAGGTGAGAGTGACGTACCAATGCAGGCGACGTTTTGTACAGTCAACCTAATTAAATTTATATTTCCAACAAAAAAAACGATTGTTTAACACCATATATCTAATGTATTGCCATTGCAATTATGTATTACAATTCACTTTCTTGATATACTTAAAGAGATAAATAATTAAAACTTAAATAGAGAACACGTACAACTCATGAATTTTTTACAATATTGTAGTAATATAATATTGTAGTGGAATAAGGATAAAAAAGAACATCGGAACTAGAGCACACCCAAAAGCAAAAGTAACTCGAAAATTCATCAATGACTTTCGCCCACCAATAAATAATGCACACAAAAGCCGGATTATCGCAGACACAGATAGAAAAAAGGGACACAAGACATGGAAAAAACATTCAAATAGCAAAATAAACGACGCCAAAGTGTCTGGAGCATTATTTCATTGATCTATTCAGGGGTTCATTCATAATTTTTTTTCTTGAAGCAGCTTTACTAAACGTTTTGTATAAGGCTCTGGGTGTTTGTGGTATAATCGATTTTGGTAATTTATCACGCCTTTTATTTAAAGTGAAAGGTTTTTTCTTGGGTGACAGGTAACAATTCGCATTGATTCGAAACTTGTGCCAAAAATATTCGGTCACTTTATTCGGGACCGATACAACACGTCTATAAAAATTCACTATATAATGTTCATTCCTAATTAATTCACTAATTCATTCGTTACTTCATTCACTAACTCATTGACCAATTTATTCATTAAATCGTTCATTAATTCGTTGACTAATACATACACCAATTTATTCACTAATCCATTCAATAACGACACTATACTCTATGTATACAGAAACAAACAGTTTTTAGGGACGCCTATTGCGGATCCAATTTCAACATACGATTATTGAGTTCCGTACTTATTTTTTTATATATAAACTAGTCGAAAAACAAGCATACGGCCCGCGTGATTGTAATCCTCACCGCAGTTTATCAAATGCCCCTTTTATCACGAGGATATCACCAGCACGTTGCAGACCTTATGTCTTGAAACTATTATAACATTTCCTAGTATTTACTGCATCTGTAGCTCGCATTGCTATGCCCTTAGCGATAGTAGTTATAGGTGAGAATGAGTCTCCAGTATTAGCAATGAGTACTCATTTGAAATTGTCACAAACAGTGCTTAAAGAGTAGTACAAAAAAAATATTAAATTTAAATAAAACGCATTTTTGATATTAATAAAATTCCAGGTGAAAGTAATTTTTGTCAAAAAATGCGTTTTATTATATTTATCGAGACTTTGGCAGAAACTGCAATTTTTTGTGAATAGTATTTTTTATTGTTAAATTATTTTATTTCATAGAGACGATAATTACATTTTAAATTAACTCGATTCAGATCAACCGTGAGGTATTAGCAAAGTACTTACTATTCACGTCCCTCTGTAGCAGGTGTCGTTAGAGGTGACTGAGGTACCAGAACCAACAGATGGCGATATATCCGAGACGGTGTAGTACAAATGCATAGGGGATGGGTAGCAGCATCCTCGTCGCGAAAGCTGCGCTCTGCGATTGCCAACACGCTTGCCCACCATGAGCTAAATTCCACCTTTCTTGGGGTGGACTTCCAAGGGCTAGTATGACAATGATGATGAGATGAAAAACACGTAAATATTTAGTTAGAAAAATATACGCAGACTACGTTTATTTTAGTAGGATCTACAAGAGAATCCAGACAGGCAAAAGTGATCATTTATATTACTTCCTACTAATACTTCACGGTAATGTATAACCTACTCCAGGTAATACATCGCTTCCAATGAATCACCCAATATTACCCTTGTAGGTAGTAAAAGGTAATTACCCATAACTTACATCTCGCTGGACCTGATTCGGTGCTCGTTACGCTACCGAATCACGCGCGAGACTAGGCCTCGTAAAATTGACCGTTAGGTGTATTAACTTGATTTTTCTGCCAAAAAGAGGTTAGTATTCTAGTGTTACAAAGATAATAGATTCTTTGTAACAAGTATACTATAAAATTACTGAAGAGACTCTACGATTTCCTTTACTAATAGAAGGCAATATTGTTTTTAGTAACATCTGTTATATTAGGTATATATGGGTGCAGCGAATATGCTGCCATCTACTAAAATATTGTGTTGTCACAAAAAGAGAATTATTAAATTCATAATGAGTATAAATATATTTTTTGGGTCACGATAGATAATTGACTTTTATTAAAACGCGGTTTATTAATTTCTTTTTATCAAGATTTAAAATTTACAATGATTATGTACAAAATAATTGGCGTTCCTATGCACTATTGCTACATAATGTAAAACGTAGTCGCTTCTGCTGTCTGCCTATTCATATCTATGCTTAGATCTGCTTTTAATAAAAAAAAATAACTTTATTCAGCAAAAAAATAACTTAAACAATTATACATTTTGATGCTTAAGTACCTATTTTAGGTCTAGTATATTCTTATAGGCACTTGTGCTCTGTAATGTGCATGTAGGTTTAAATAAATGTGTGTGTATATGGTCGAATATAGGCAAAGATACGTAAGGCATAAAATACATAGAATTTAAACCTAAGGAATAGATTTGATACGGTTCTTTTAGTAAACAGAGTGATTTATATATATATATAAAACATGCATAATAAAGTAGAGATACACTTATAAATTTAAAAAGTTACCAATGTCGTAAATAAACACATTTATGCGATTACAAACACTGGTTAGACATGACGAGATAGATCAAAATAATGTACTAAATGTACTAGTGTAGTATTGTACACCTTAAAAAAGTCTACAAAAAATCCGCGATGGTATATGTCTCACTCTTAGAGATAATCTACAAGAACATTTTTTATTATCCTCATGCACCCGTGCGAAGCCGAGCCGAGACGCGAGTGTAATATATATTTTTCTTAGTTTAAATTTTTTCCGCACAGTCGCGCGTCTAATGTCATTCAATTTTATCTGTGGTAAAAGAATTATAACCCTAAAAATGTCACATTGTCATAATCTGAGAAATTACTTGTTTAAATAAAATACCACTAAAATAGTTGTGATTTCGAACTGACATTGTAAATAATAACATCAACTGTCGTTTCTTTTCTTATAGGTATGTAAGGTATGATTAACACTTGTTTAATTGTTTGTTAGGTAGCGTACATTTAAAATAACGAAATAAATCTTTTATTACAGAGAAACTCAATTGTTTGACTGTGTCGACCAAATTACATAATAGATAATATAATATTATATACTTTTAAAAGATGCATTAAAATTTTACTGTGAAGTATCCGTAATATAATGGACTAACAATTTATAACGCGTAATACTCTCCCCGGTTCGAAATATTAAAACCAGCAGTATCATCGGGAATCGAGTTACACAATTGACTGGTTCCATAAAATAGCTGACGGACGCACGAGCGCACACCGGAATATTCGTCATTCACAGTTTGATTTATCGCTTCTGAGAAATGTTGGTCTCGAATAAAATTTTAAGTAGGTGGGTCATAATCGACAACTTCAATTTTAATTCAAAACTAGAAAATCTTTTGTAAGTAAAATTATTTTTTAATTGAAAAAGTAATAATAGCAATACGTGAAATACAGGCGGATAAGAATAATACCTTTCTCTATACCAGTTGTCATAAAAAGTGATTAAGGTACCGGAACCGACAGATGGCGGTATATCCATCCTATACAGCCCAGCTCAAATACTACACAGTGGGGATGGGCAGCAGCATTGTCGTTGGAAATCTGCGTTCTGCGATTGCCACCACGCCTGCCTAGTGCAGCATTTATGGGCAAAAATCTTTGGTAGGTCCTATTTGCTATAGGAGTCTCCTACCAGCTATTATATGAAATCCGATCACATTAGTAGCAAATTATTATTACCATACTAGTTGTGCCCGCGACTTCGTCCGCGTGGATTAGTTGTTTCGGGTACAATACCTCTTTATCTTAACTTATATAAACTTTGAATGTCATGTTTATTTATATGACGGGCCCGATGGCGCAGATGGTAGTGATCCTGTCTTGTGCACCAGGGGTCGTGGGTTCGATTCCCACCCAGCGCAAATATTTATATGATGAAATTTGTGTTTGCTCTGTGTATGGGTGTAAAATATATGTATTTAAGTAGTATATTTGAGATTCCTCTGTTGTCTGGCATTCGTAACACGAGTGCTTTAAGCGACTTACCACGGAGTCAGGTCAATGTATGAGATGTTGTGGGAATTTATTATTATTATCTTATCGAATCGAATTTATTATATTATATTATATCGAATCAATGGCCTGAAAATAAGTTTCAAGTTTCTAGTTCTTAAAATAGCGATACTTCCATACAACTTTTGTTCCCCTTTTACATGGAATTTGATGGCCCCTTACAACCCTTATTTCTTAACCCCTAAGTCTAAGGATTGTCTGTGCCCAAATTTCATCAAAATCGGTTGAGAGGTTTAAGCCGGAAAGCGAAACAGACAGACATACAAACAGAGTTACTTTCGCATTTATAATATTATAGTAGGGATAAGTAAACATTTACCTTACACATCTGCAGCGTACTGTTGCTGCTCTTTGTCTCGATGCAAGTGCAGTTTTCTTTTTGGATCTCCATTGCACTCGTGCTCCTCTGTCTCAATAAAAGTGCAGTATTTCGTTTGCATCTCTATTGCAGTTTCGCTCTTCTTTGTTGGGAATAAAGTACGATATCCATTTGCATATACGCTGTACATATGTCAATATTTATTAAAAAATAGAAAACGCGGACTTAGTCGCAATTGAACTGCAGTATTGTATTTAGGTGTAAATAGTTGTCTTACTGGTAGGTATTTATCAGTATAAAATATGTATCATATTTTAAATATAACTCGTCAGTAATAATTCTGTATATTATTCGTTCTATGAGCGTAGCTTTAGTTTATTTTATTATGACACTGCAAAATTAAATAAATAACGTACAACTGCAGATACTGTCGCAATGAAAGTGCAGTATACCATTAGTGTATAGAGCAATGTGTGACTGCTCTTTATCGGGATAGAATTCGTTCCTAATATCGTAATTTATTCTCCGTTCACTAGCACGACTCCGCCCACGTCATTGGCAGTGCTTGCATCTGACAGCTCGACTAGAAGCGGCACGAGACCGCCTCGGGTAATCGTGTATTGGGAAACGTGGCAACGATTGTTGTTTTATAATATGAATTACTATTTTCGATTCATTGGTTAGTGAATCCCTAACGTGTAAATAGTTGTATTTATTGGTGAGAATATTTTTCAATAAATTAAAATCTATACAAATTAAAATGCCGTGGGGTGTCAGCAAAGTAGTATAGTACCTCCCAGGTGTCGTAAGAGGTGACTAAAGTACTAAAACCGATAGATTATCCGAAACAGTGTAGCTCAAGTGCACAAGAAGGGGATGGGCAGCAGTATCCCCGCGAAAGTTTTCACCGTTGCTTAGCTCGGTAATTATGGGCAAAGTCCCCTCATTTTTTGGGAGGCCTATGTACAGCAGTTAAATTCCAATGGCTGTTTGTAACTTAGAATAGAATTGAAACTCCAACAGTAATGTCACCAACAGGATAAAAAATTACTGTATCAGGCGCGCTGCTAATTTGATTTAATTAAAATTTTGATACATTAAATGGCGATGTAATAGAGTTTACATTTAAACCTTTAATACTTAACCTTTCCATCTCAACCAGTGCCTTTGACCATTTTTATAATTATCACAGGCACAAAGCAGCCAAGATCCGGCAAGCACAGCTTAGAACATTCACCCAAAAGGTTTATTGTAATCGCACTGGATAAAAGCCGCATACAACATTAATGTTATCATGGAGTACCAGCTTTTACGACAGGGGGAGGAATTGTACACAATTAAATAGCACCTCCCCCTGTACAACGTGTCACAAGAGGTAACTGAGGTACCAGAATCGAGAAAAGGCTTCGTGGCTTTGTTCAGTACTGGTCGATCTACGCGTGCTTTATCAAAAATTAAGAGCTTAGAAAAGTCTTGGCCTAAACCCAAACTTACCTGACGACATTCGATTGGTTTTTAAATGACATCGATGAGTCAAAAGAGATCAATTAAACAAGTTACGTAAATTTTTCGTTAAACAAAAGGAAAAATAAACATTTACTTGGACACATAAGTTGCGTTTACAATTAATAATTACATGTATTCCCTTTGCCGTGGGATGCGCAAGCTGAATTAGTTATTCTTTTGTTCTATCTGTGCACCATTCTTTGGGTAATTAGATGTCGACGTTCTTTAGTATTGAGGCTTTTAAGCGGTACAAGGGAAGGGTATGAGCAAACAATGGAGGATGTATATTCATTGAGATAAAATGCTAGGTTATTTGTATTTGCATGGACTTCTATACCTTATATTACTTAAACTAAAGAAATAGTATAATTCTATCTATCTGTTTGTAACTGTTTACACATCTAAACGGCCCTATAGATCTTAATTTTTTTCATTATAAATTTGAATTTACAAACGCTAAATAAAGTGATAAAACTATAATCTATCTATTTTTAATTTATTTTTATGGCTGAATCCGATTCACACATAGAAGTATCAAATTAAAATACAACAAACGAACAATATAGACTTGTTACTTATCATTCATTCATATCATTATCATACCAGGCATTAGAAGTCCATTGCTGGACATAGGTCTTTTCATGAAAAAACCTTCTTTCATTTGTCTAAAATTTCCGCCCTGGGCAAGCATGTTGGCAATCGCAGAGACGGGAATGCTACTGCCCATCCTCGGCCTGTGTATTTTAGCTGCACGGTGTCGGATGGATATATCATTCTCTATCGGTTCTGGTACCTTAGTCACCCTTACAACACCTGGTGTAGTGGGAGGTACTATTCTGCTGGTATCTCACAGCCTATTTAATAATATATTAATGTATGTATGGACCGGAAATGCTTAGAGTCTCTTGCAAGATCGAATCAGAAATGAGGGGATCCGTAAAAATACAAACTAACAATAATAAACGAGTTGAAGTGGCATTGGGCAGGGCACTGGAAAAAAGAACTGTTGGATGATGGAGTCTTAGGGTTCTGAAATGGAGAGCGTATACCGGCAAGCGCAGAGTAAGGCATCTACCGATGATTGCGCGGAACACAGACTCCATACAACCGGCCCAATTGATAAATCACTTTAAGTGGCCAATGTCCAGCGATGTACACTGCACGGCTGGGGTATTGATCATTTATTCCAGGTATATGACACTAAAATTCATTAAGTTTTAAAACTCATACCATATCGCCCGACCAAAGGCAGAAATCATAGAAACACTTTCAAACTAAATGCCAAACCAATTGGTCTGTATGATGCAATTAACAGGAGGGCCTTTGACGTGTCGCCTCTAATTAATACGAAACAATTATCCATCGAATGTGGCCCGTATATTACATGCAATATAGTTCAATTTTGTGTGGTTAATTTGTGAAATTGTGGTGGTAAAGTGAGATTGGTCATAACCATCAGAACATTCCAATTAACACGTTTGTGTGTAATGGTGTATTTTAATTGGTTCCACAAATAGTCTAACATAACTATTACAGCAACACAAGGTGAAATCCATCTATCATATTATGATTATATATTATATTTTTCGTAGGGCGTCCACAGCAATGCCTAGCCTTTTTATAAGATTCACATTTAATAATAACTAGAATAGCCGAGAGTTACCAGCAGAGTAGAATATTACCTTCCTCTGCACTAGGCGTTGTAAAAGGTGACTAAAGAACCAGAATCTATCCAGGTATATCCATCAGGAACAGTATAGCTTAAATGGCATTTGGACCATAATTGCCGCGCTGGGCGAGCGTGGTGCTGCGGTGCGCGGGAATGCTGCTGCCCATCTTCACGGGGTCGTGACGCTATGCTTTGCGACACCCAGTGCGTCAAATATGGGCAGTTCTCGCTTTTAGGGGAAGCCTATATCTAGCAGTAGACTTTCAATGTCTGATGATATATAAAATTTATTATTTTCTAATCCAACAAGTTCGGTGGATACAAATGCTACTAAAAAAACACAAAGGTAAAGCAATAAATACTACAGTAATCTCTATACATAAATAAGTTTTAACTAACAATCCACCGGAAAGCCAAGTTTGGAATAACAAACTATGCCAAAGGGCATTTTGCCATTATTCTCGCTCCGCACTGTAAAAAAAATTGGCATGCAAACATCCGCCATAGTAAAAAGATAACCCCCATTTATGATCCTATCAAATAATATTCTGTTTATATTTCTCAGGCTTGCTCTATTTAGTATGATGATTCAATTTCGAGGCCAGGAGTTCGGCGGTTTTATAAGCGGAGCGATTACACAGTTAAGATACACGATTAAAAATAAAATATACGATAGATTAGTAATTTCTGTATGACTATTTTATTCTACTACCTAAATTTTATCTTCACACTAGTTTGTTTTTTGGGGGGCATCGATTAAGGTCTATTGCTGAATACAAGTCGACCTGGCAGCGGAAATCTGTGACTAACCTTCTCGTGGGATATACCTCAGTGTCTCAAGTCGAATGTATTCTGTTGAAGTCATCTTGTCAATGAAACATAATTTCTCAGTATGAGCGTAATGTTTTGATAGCCCAATGAGCTATGTACCAGAACGTACCAAAATCAAAAGATGGCGGTATATCCACCCAGAATAGTATAATAGCAGCTCAAATAAAACAGGGCGGGGATGGACAGCAGCATCCTCCTCGCAACCGCTGCGATTTGCAATTAACAACACGCTTGCTTAGCGCGGCTCTTATGCGCAAATTCCCCCTTTCTTAGGAAGGCCTATGTCCAGATGTGGATTTCCAATGGCTGGTGATAAATAAAATTGACTATTTTCAAATCCAACAATTTAAGTGGATCCGAACGCTAATATAAAAACACAAAAGTAAAGATGAAGTTATTAATTCTACAGTAATCTCTATCCATAAATGAGTTTTAACTAACAATCTACCGGAAGGCCAAGTTTGGAAGACAAACTATACCAAAACAAATTTGCTGATATGACGATGATAAATATATAACAATTGTCTGAAATATAAAACAAATGCCAAACTGTATGCAAAAAAAGTAATAATTAAACGCCAAGGATAATAAATAAATATAATCAAAATATGGTCAAAGATTTCAAAATGCGTTCACGCTTGTCCAAATCCCGCTCACTCAGTGGCCCTTTGAAGTTTATGACGGCTATATTTTAAACTGTACGTTTCAATTGTGAGCCAAAGTTTGGCTTTCAGCTTTAATAACCTTTGAATTATTACAAGTATAATAACATAATGCTAATGCAGTGAAATATTACATGGTAAACAGTATTTAAAAATCTTTTATTGCCACATCTCTGCGCTGTAGATAATCCTGCTTTTAGCCAAATCAACAAGAGTTCCAAATGTTTGTTTTATAAAAGAAATAATTTAAAAGGTATGTAAGTAATACTGCTAGTCATTGATAATATGATTTAGGATTAAATAAATTCTAACCCGTCTGCTGACAGAGGTCTAGTTAATGTGTTTTATATGTTTACAACTTTTCATAAGAAATTCTCTTTTATTAATATTTTTGTTTCACTATCTATATTTTATTTTAAAACAACTTTTAGCTTTAGAAAAGCGTTTCTCTGTTTGTTTTATTGAGATGATTTGATCATATACCGGTTGTATTTAAACGCTGATTTTTAAGCTAACAGGCTTATTAATATAAAAATAATTCTCAGTTACTCTACAAAAAATAATAAATTGAGAGGATATGAAAATAAACAAAATGCTAGGCAATTCTCCTGATAATTAATATAACTAGCAACACGCGCGGTTTCATCCGCGTTAAGTTGTAGAATAAACCTAGCATCATTGATGCTACGCTGTTATTGACCCTAGCGTGATGTTAGCTACTTATAGCCCGTGTCGATCATCGGACTCTCCAATAATGAAGGATTTTTTAAATCGGACCAGCAGTACCTAAGATTATCGCGTTTAAACAAGCAAATATTGATATAGATTAGATTTACTTACTAATGAGGCTGAGGTACGGGAACCGACATCATCAACATAACAGTCATTATTATTACTGCTGTACATAGGCCTCTCTAAGAAAGGAGGCTTCTTGCCCATAACTGCCGCGCTGGGTAAGGAAAACGTGTTGGCAATCGCAGACTTTCACGACGGGAATGCTTTTGCCTATCACCACCCTACGCATTTGAACTGCACTGTTTTAGATAGATATTTCACCATCTGTCGGTTTTGGCACCTTATTCTCCTTTTACGACACCTGGTGCATTTGGAGGTTCTATTCTACTCTGCCGGTACCTCACGGCCAGAGCCGACAGATGGAGGTTTATTTATCATAGCATAGCTCAAATCTCTCCCCTGAATCTTCAGCATTTACAATACCACACAGACGTTGTCACGAACAAAACCCAGTCCAAAATAAACCTTAAAAGACGACCTTTAATTAGCCGATCAAAGGAAATAGAAAAAACATAAACTGTAATGCACGAACCGAGCACAGAAAAAAAAATCCAACCCTTTCACAGATCGAGATCGCTCGACAAATTGCCATTTTTTGCAAAAGGTCGGCAAATTCGGCATCTGTATAACGAAATCTCTATTGTTGACCGTACACTCACCTAATCGCGCACACGGGTACACGTAAAGGATTGCGCTTTTTGCCAACCCTACAAAACGTGATAGGAATCTATGAGTACATTTTTTGTGTACCCTTGGGTTGAAATGTATGAGTAAAAATGTGCTGGCAGTCGGACGCATTTGTTTATTCATACATTCAAACTCAAATAAGCTTTATTTTAGCAAACACAATAAACAGATTAAAATGAAGTTAGTATGGCCTTCAGATCGTCAGGCGAAAGCAAAAATTTGGTAAGATTTCTTTTAGCTCATATTTCACTATATGATGCTTTCGTCATCATCATATTAGCCATTGAAAGCCCACTGCTGGACTTGGGTCTCTCAAAAAAAAGGGAATTTTTGCCCATAATTGCCGTGCTAGTCAAGCGTGTTGGCAACCGTAGAGCGCAGATTTCACAAACGTGAATCTGCTGTACATTCTCGCTCTGTGTATTTCATCTACACCACATATATATACCGGATATACCGCCATTCGTCGGTTCTGGTACTTAAGTCAGCTCTCACGACACTTGTTACAAATAGAGATACTATTTTACTGGATCGGTGCCTCATGGTTTTGTTTAAGCTGGTCATTATTAATATTTCATGAAAAACTTAAACCGATATTTAAAAAATTAATTGTTTTGTTGAATTGAGCTAATTTAGTTTTTGTTTGCAGATATTAAAAAAAAAATGTATTTCAGTTCCTAATTTATCATTATCATATCAGCTATAGGACATCTACTGCTAGACATAGGCCTCTACAAGTGTTCTCCAATAGGACTGGTAGTACATGGGCTTTTAGTCAGATCGTTTGTCTACCTTGCGGGTTGGCGTTCGGCGCCCGACGCCGCACTTTTCGGTGCGTGATCTCCTTTACAGAACCTTACGACTCAATCGAGTGTACCTGTAAATTTGGTGTTTACAGATTTCCTTATTCCTGATTCGATCGCGTAAAGATACCCCGACCATTGTCCTATCAATAGTTGAGTGATATTGAGTTGACTCATAAAGCCACTAACTGACTACGTTTCACTCCCATAAGTCATCGCTAATAGATATATTAGTTAATAAAATTACTTACGCAACATTTTAAATCAATATTGTTATTAAGACTTCTTCACTATATTACTATTATTTTGCTTTGGATGCGAATCGATGACACTTAGAAGTACTTTGTGCAAGGAAACTTGAATGTCTATATCTGTTTTATTTCACATTATTAGGACACATCTAACTGCCTGTCTAAAGGTTACCTGAAAGAGATCATCCTGAGCGATAAGGTCTATTGTATTTGAACTTGTCATTTTTATTCTTACTGATTATGTATTTTTTTTATGTACTGTAAAAAGTATTATAATTATCTATTGCATGCCACTTTGTTAATATAAACCAGAGAAGCATCAGATCAAAGAAATAAAAATTGGGAAAAGCAGTATGTGATATAATTTGACTGAAACATAATGTTAATGGAGACCACGTACTGGCAAGCGCAGCGTAGGACGTCCACTCACAAGGTGGACAGATGATCGCGCCGGACGTAGGCCGCATACAACCGATCCTATTGGAGATCACCTATTGATGATGATGATAATGTTAAATTGGTACTTGTAAGTATTGTATAAAACTATTTTCTTATTAGTACCAGGCTATTATTTATCTACACACATAAATAAAATTGGAAACTAGTTAGTCATATCACATTCCATGGATCTGTACTGTTTCTGTTTCTAATTAGTTAAACAAAATTTTAAATCAATTTTGTTCTGAAGTTTTTACATTATTTTAAAATGCAAACTAACTCCATCAAGTTTCAGTGGAAAATATATTTTGTAAAGTTTAATTTATCCAGAGCTAGCTGTTTTAGCATTTATATGGATTTTTCTTTCGAAACGTATTTAATTATAAAAGATATTGTAGGTATTTTCAGTTAATGTTTTCTTTTTATTGATCTGACTATTTTATTATTATTCTTAAGCTTAATAATTTAATAATAGCAACGTAATGACTTGCAGTTTATTAAATATTATTAACCTAGGGGATTAGATAACTATTTTAATCCACACGGTATTTGAGAGGGAATCTCAATTGCTTTTTGTTAGAGCAAGTGTTATAGTAAGAGCAATCCAATCCCAAATAGTTTTATCATAAATAGAGTCTTTGACACTGTCATCATCATCATATCAGCCATTGAAAGTCCGCAGCTGGACATAGGCCTCCCAAGAAAGGGGGAATTTCATCTGTAACTACCGCGTTAGGCAAGCGTGTTGGCAATCGCAGAGTACAGCTTTCGTGACGGGCATGCAGCTACCCATCCCCGTCCGGTGCATTACAGCTGTATTGTTTCGGATGAATATACTGCCATCTGACGGTTCTTAAATCCTAGTCGCCTCTTATGGCACCTGGTACAGGGGGAGGTACTATTCTACCCTGCCGGTACCTCTCAGCGCTGCTGATTCCTTACGGCACAATAATACAATAATAAATATTACGAAAAAATATAATAAACGCGGTCGCGCAAACTATTGAAGTCCTTTAGTTATGCATACAAGCAACCTAAAATAATATATCAAATTTTATTTCCATGAATTTATCATTTTACGCTTCACATATTCTTGAGCGTATATATGCCCACATTCTGGTAGTAAATGGCAAGCTTCCACGAGTCCCTCTGGGTCGGTTAACAAATGAGCTTAATATTTTACTACGAGCCCCAAAAGATTGGTGTTTATTTCTGTTTCCTTAAAACCTAGAGTATTTTATATTTCTTTTTATGTGAAATAAGATTATCTAAAAATAAAACTTTTCTTCTAGTAGGTAACCAAAGTACTATTCCTGCACAAAGTTTTAATGGAGAATAATAATAGTAGTATCTTTTCTTATGCGTCAGAGGTCCTGGGTTCGATCCTCAACCGCGACAAACATTTGCGTTTGTTCTGTCTCGGTGATAATAAATTGTCTGATATCCCTAACACAAGTGTTTCAATGTATCCGTGCATATCACGGAGTTAACTTAGCAATACATACATCTGATAAGATATTGTGCGAATTTAAATATATCAAAATAAGGGGTATTTTCAGGTAACTACAAATACAAAAATAGTAGTTTGGGTATCTTAAAGTAGTCAACAATTAGGGAGCAAATTCACAAGTAGGAAGAAAATTTCAGACTAAGTAAAAATACTTTTAATAAAAATTAGCCGTGAGATGCCTACAGACTACAATAGTACCTCCTCCTATATCCGGTGTCGTAAGAGCGATTAAGTTACCAGAAAACAGTGTAGCTCAAATGCAAAGGCCGGGGATGGGCAGTATCTCCGTATCTCTGTCGCAAAAGCTGCACTTTGTCAACATGCTTGCCGAGCGTGGCAACTATGGGTGGCAGATTTCCCCCTTTTTGGGGAGACCTCTGTCCAATGGCTGTTATAATGATGATCATTTTAATTATTATCTTATCACTTTCAAGATGTGGTCCATCTCTATATATTTTTATATAAACCTTGTTAATATTTTATCGTTAACTTTCTCTAATTAGGTGACGTCTTCTTTCAAATTAAAACTCTTTTATCAAGGTATCATGTTAGTTTTTTCTGATTACAGTATGTTTTTTGTCATATTTAATTACCTGCAAGCGTGGCGAAGAACCCCTATTAACAAGGCGCAAGGATGCAGGCTGCATACAACCGGTCCAATTGGAAATAATAATAATAATAATAACTTTATTCAACAACAAAAGGAAACTTAAACTAAAATACATTTTGATACTTAGGTACCTAAACTAGGTCTAGCCTGTTCTTATAGGCACCTAAATGACTTTGGGACGCCTATATCCTGCAGTAGACGTTCTACTATAAGGCAATATGATGACGACTCTTTATAGCATTCATATATAAGATACATTCTGAAGGCGTGATTGAATTAATCATTGCAATGAAACTGAAGGTATATAGTAAACTGCGGCTAAAATTTGCCAATGTAAAGACATGAAATTATCTTATTCCGTTTATTTGAATTACTTTTATAGTATTATGTCTTATGATATATTATTACTTTAACATTAGTGAGCTGATAAAGACATATATTTTTTTCTGCAGAAAAGGGATATTTGAATTATAAAGTATCAGAAAAATAGGTAAGTTTATGAAAATAATCTATGATAAAATCTATATATATTTTTTAATTGGATGTATAGTTTTTTACTTAGACAGAGAGTATTGCTAAACATATATGTAAATGATATTTGAAAATTAACATTAAAAATCAGCTTATATCCAAAACCTACTATTGCGTTAAAGATTATTTCTTTGATACAATACGTGTAATTGAATTTCTTTAACATAATTAGACTTGCTTTAAGTCAATGGTCTGTTAACGCCAACGCCGGTTTAGATTTCATTAAGATAAACCACAAGGCGAATAGAACTTTTATCACTACCAGATTTTCATGAAAGGTTCTTAGTGGTAGCTCGCGTAATAAAACTGCAGTAAATCTAATTTTAATACATTAGTGAATACTTCTGTGCAGGCACTAATCAATGACCTATAGATTTAAAAGCTTTTATGATCCTTTAAAATTACTATGAGGTCTGTTATATAAAGACAGTTTTTATTACAACCCTCTTGGTAATATTACTAGACATGAGTCGTCGAGTTGATAAACCTGCCCATTACCTACTTAGATTCTTAGTTACACGTTTTTTTCCATTACCATAACTTCTGACCTTTTATAATTATATTGTATGATTAAAAGGTTATTTAGGCAGTTTGGATATGTAGAAATACATCCAAGTTATGAAACTGGTAAATAAGGCTTGGGTTAATGTAGCGGTTGGTAAATGTGGACTTTGAAATACAATGACCAAATGAAAGACATTATTAGCGGTCGAATGACGGTTTAAATTCAGTCGTGTGTAAAGAATTGAATGAATAGTTATCAATAGTGTTTGCTCACCCTGGCAGAAATAAAGCCTAAGTTTATATTTTTATATTATTTAATTTCAAAGCCGTGAGGTACTGGCAGAATAGAATAGTACCTCCACTGTATCAGGTGTTGTAAGGCGACTAAGGTACCAGAAGCAATAGATGGCGGTATACCCATCCGAAACAGTGTAGCTCAATTGCACTGGGCGAATATAGGCAGCAGCATCCCCATCGCGATAGCTGCGCTCTTTGATTACTAACACGGTTGCCCAGCGCGGCAATTATGGGCAAAGAACTTCCTTTCTTGGAGAGGCTTGTGTCCAGCAGTGAACTTCCAATAGCTGGTATGATGATTTAATTTCAATACGCGATTACTTCATGGCGATAATATTTTAACGAATTTCAATAAAATATTTGTATATAGTGGATATAAACACATTATATCGTACGGTAGTTGGTACACTGCTAAATATTCACCTGCTCAGTTCAATACTACAAGTACAATGCTGTCGAAAGCGGTAGGTAGAAAATATTACCAAACATATTACAGTGTAATTAATTTTATGTATATAATAACAATAATCGTAATAAATTCCCACAACATCTCATACATTGACCTGACTCCGTAGTAGGTCGCTTAAAGCACTTGTGTTTAGGAAATATAGTACTTGAATACATATATTTAGCATCCAGACTCACATAAATATCATGATAAAAATTTTTGCTCGGAGTGGGAATCAAACCCACGACCTTTGGCGCACAAGATAGGATCACTAACATCTGCGCCTTCATGTCAGTTCTTATTATATAAATTTAAGGTTATTTTACGATTAATTTTTAGTGTTAGACCAGGTCGACAAACAAGCATTTAGTCCACGTGATAGTAAGCATTACCGTGACATATAGACGCTCGTATTATCACAAAGATATGACCATGAGGTCTACCTCATGTTAATTCATGTATCATTTTATCAGCCATAAGACGTCCACTGCTGGACGTAGGCCTTCCCAAGTAATCTCCAACAAGACCGGTTGTATGCGTGTAGGCCAGTGTCCAGTGCAAACCTGCGGTTTTAGTTAGATCGTCTTTCCATCTTGCGGGTGGACGCCCTACGCTGCGCTTGCCGGTACGTGGACTCCATTTCAAAATCTTATGACTCTATCAGCCATCAGTTCTGCGTACTCAATGCCCTGCCCATTGCCACTTCAACTTACTTATCCGCTGGGCAACTTTGGTTCTGTTACTCGTTGGACTCGTTGTTATAAAAATGTGTCTACCGCCATCTGTCGGATCTGGTACGTTAACCGCCTCATCCGACACTGGGTACAGATTTGCTAAACTTTGATGGTACATCGAACCACGCATCATCATTACAGCCATAGGAAGTCCACTGCCGGACATAAGCCTCCCCAAGAAAGGTGGAATTTTGCCCATTAATGTCGCGCTGGGCAAGCGTGTTAGCAATCGCATCGCAACGCAATAAAACCTATGCATATGCATTTGAACTACTGTCTCGAATTGATATACCGCCATCTGTCGGTTTTGGTACTTTAGTCGCCTCTTGCGACACCTAGTACTGAGGGAGGTACTATTCTACACTGCCAGTACCTCATGACAACCTACGCATGCAAATGATAAATAAGTGGATTAAATTAATTGTCACACTACAGTCAAATGAATATTACCAGCAGATGTATGATGTAAAAAATGGTATTATTTTCCTCAATTCTGCAACAATGACGTCAAAACTAAATACTGATTGACAGCTATTGATAATCCATCAATCGAAGCACCTTATTATCGGATAATTGTTAATGTTATAATGCGGCACGCGGCGTTTTGGGGTGAAATACCCTATTTTATGGAATCTAAATCTGGATTTAATGTTTGTTGATCTTTTTTGGGGTGATTTTGTTAAGGGATTACGTAATTAAGAGATTTAGGTGAAGCTTTAATTTTTTGTTAGTATATTTCGAAAGTGATGTTAATTGCGACAGCTTAGTTTGTTAGTTTCATAAATATATATAAGACAAATAATTATAATTTAGGCTAAGAAGGAAAATAAAACTCCAATTTGTTTATCTGTAAATAAAGATAGCAATTTTATTCGAGTATATCAAGTAGATATCACACAATCATATAATATTTACACAACTAACCAAAAATCTTACCTGTAAACAAAGAAACGACAATTAAAGTTTATAATTATCACCTCTCGATTTATACAACTCAATTTTAATTGATTTAACTAAAACAAAATTATAATAACATTCTATGAACAGAACATAATTGTCTTTGACAATGAAAGCTCGATTGACGCGACACGCTAACAGTGCGCGTGCAAATTCAAATTAAAGAAATATATTTTTCATACATATATTTACATATATTTACACCACATCTCATGCCTCCGTGGTAAGTTGTTTTAAGCACTTGTAATATAGACGATCAGCTGATAGAGGAATCACAAATATAATACTTAAATATATATTCTCAACACTCAGACTCTGGACAAACACAAATATCATCCGTTAGTCATTTGTCCCGGGTGGGAATCGAACCCATAAACATTAGCGCATAAGGTAGGATCACTATCATCTGCGCCATTAAGTCTGTCAGATAAATGAATTATAACCATATAACTGCTATTAATTACTACATTTCGTATTTAACGTTGTCTTGCCTTAACTATATACATTATTTGCGAAAAATATTGCAGCTATAGATTGAAATAAACTGTTATATCTCCCAAGTTAGACTACACTGTTGAAGTAAGCAAAAATTAATTAAAATCTGTTCAGTAATTTGTCCCGGCCAAAGTAGTTTATAAAACTTCCTAAACCTATGATTATTTCGCAATCACTATTAATCTATAACTGTGAGCTATTGGACTTAAAATTGACTGTAAAAATTTTACAGATTAGGGTAGTTTGATCTGTTGCCTACCGCTCAATACTTTATTGGTTGTAAGTTTCGACTATATTTCGTTTATTACAATATAAGAGCTGAGGATTATGAATAAACAAAAATAGTAAAAATAAATTTACATTTATGTTTGTCGTATCAATAACGGTTGTCTCAAGGTACCAGTTTTAAAAACCGACAAAGATGTTATGTGTTTGAATATTATTTTCACATAACATACACCCGCTTGTTCTAAAGTGATCAAAGATTGTTAAGTTCCAATTACTTTGATTCTGACATTAATCTCCGAATGTATCCTCACATAACAATGATAAATTCATGCAACACCTTATATAGTGATAATTTTTGCTGACAGCACCAGACATCAGCCAATAGAGGAATCACATATTTAACACTCCGACACAGAAGCAGACTAGTTTAAAGGAAGTCATTTGATTACCTGCTTATTTAAATGATCCTTATGATATTTTATGTCAGTTTATCTATTTACTTAGAGAAAAATAAATATAACTTTTAATTTCATAGTAATATGTCCAATTGTAAACAAATAATAACACAAATATTTACCTCGGTGTATATGCCTATTAGATACCTGTATATCTCGGTAGCGATAGAAGCCCCAATCTTTGGCCTACAAGATACGAACTCAAAATTTTTATTGCCATTATGTCTTAAGGTATGTGACATAATTATAATATATATAATGCATTTCGTATTTTAACAATATTTATAATAAATAAAAATAAATACTCTTATGTGAAAAACTAAGGGAACTGCTAAAAAAATTGGTAATTTCAAGGCACACAAAAAATTTTAATTAGAAATATAAAAAGCTATAATTGTGTACCGGCAGAGTACCGGTAGAGTGCCGTGAGGTATCGGCAGATTAAAATAGTACCTTCACTTGTATCAGGTGTGCTCGTAAGATTCTTATAAGACTGCACACGGTGCTTATCAACTCTGTTAGACTAGATCTGCATGGGTTTCTAATTTTACTGTCGTCTTCTATTGCTCGTATACTTTGGTGTTAGTTTGGAGTATGAGACAAAAAATTAAATTATGTTCTAAACCAGTAGTTCCCAAACTTATTTTTCTCGTGGACCACTTTCAAAATGTTACTAGTTTCGATGGACCCCCTGCTGCTACATTTCTACCACATTCTTAAAGTCGCCAAAAAATGAAAAAGTGTCGCTTCTGAGTTCTGTCCCTATATTCCGATAGGTAAAATAAAAACGAAAAATACGGTACATTTTATAACACTTTATTTATTAAAAGAATAGAATTGCAAGAAAAAATTAAAAGGGTAAGTCACAATTTTAATTAATGGGAAGGATGTATTTGTTGGAGCGTCAGCAAACGATCAATGTTTGGCTTTATTTTCGATCAGCTGTTTGGTCATTTTGTATGGGAAGTCGAAAAATTTAATGTCTAGATTGGATAAGTCGTAGAACAAACATTGTTCAGGGTGACCTATAGACCACGTGGCCGAGAGGTTTTAAACGATTTACGATACACCCTGTATAATAAGTATGTATTTCCAAAAAAGAAGTATTTAAGTATGTTTATCGGTTGTCTAGTACCCATAGTACACAAGCTCTGCTTAGTTTGGGACTAGTGGCTATGTGTGAATAATGTCCAAGAAAAGCAGATAAATTTTCGTAGACCCCCATTAGCATCTTATGGACCCCCATTTTTGTTCACGCCTACGTAGACCCCCAGCAAGTCTCCCGTGGACCCCTGGGGGTCCACCTGGACCACTTTAGGAATCACTGTTCTAAACAGACGTAATAACAAGATACACAATTACCGACGCCATAACGTGATGCCCGTTTGTTTTTTTAAGATAAACCTATTCCTGAACTGCTCCGAAGTCAATTCCAGTACTGTCCTAGAAACAAACCTCAGAAATGTCTCGAACGTCTGTAGTATTTATTATCTGGGAAAAATTCAACCAGCTATTCACATCCTTATTTTCAATTGATCGTATACACATCCCTAGTTTTCCCGCTATATTCTCTCATTTTAAAGATACAAATACTATAGCTATTATATATTTACTAATAGCTAACAATGGATTTAGAATTAGGAGCGTGCCTATTAGGAGTAAATTACTGGATTCACCAACCACAATACAACACAAATAAATGCAGATGACGATCTATATACAAAATGCCTTCAAACAACGCACACATTGACACCGCTCACTGACACTTTGTATTGGATCGGTTGACACCAGAGTTAACGCAAGCGCCGTCTTCATGAGACACATTTCCAACATAACAGTAAAAATAACGTAAAAATATTTTAACATTATTGTTATTTTATATTTTATTGTTATATTAATCGAGTATATTTTTTTATGTCTGTGCTAACTGTTTACTAAAGGTATAACTCTTATAATAGTCAGCTGTATTGCTACCTTACTCTCCCCTATTTCTACCGCCAAATAGTTCACATTGCTATGTTCCAGTTTGAAGGGTGAGAAGGGTAGTAAAAATACTTGATCATGTAAAATA